>SJYX01001639.1:153288-209642 GCA_006410675.1 Oreotragus oreotragus | reverse complement strand
GAATGAAAACTGACCTTTCCCAGTCCTGTGGCCATTGCTGAGTTTTGCAAATGTTCTGGCATATTGAGTACAGTACTCGCACAGCGTCATCTTTGAGGATTTGAAATAGCTCAACTGAAATTCCATCACCTCCACTAGGTTTGTTTGTAGTGATGCTTCCTAAGGCCCACTTGACTTCACATTCCAGGATGTCTGGCTCTAGGTGAGTGGTCACACCATTGTGATTATCTGGGACATGAAAATCTTTTTTTGTATAGTTCTTCTGTGTATTCTTGCCACCTCTTCTTAATATCTTCTGCCTCTGTTAGGTCCATACCATTTCTGTCCTTTATTGTGCCCATATTTGCATGAAATGTTCCCTTGGTATCTCTAATTTTCTTTAAGAGATCTCCAGTCTTTCCCATTCTATTGTTTTCCTCTATTGCTTTGCCTTTATCACTGAGGAAGGCTTTCTTATCTCTCTTTGCTATTCTTTGGAACTCTCCATTCAAGTGGGTATATCTTTCCTTTCCTCCTTTGCCTTTCATTTCTCTTCTTTTCTTAGCTATTTGTAAGCCTTCCTCAGACAACCATTTTGCCTTTTTTGTATTTCTTTTTCTTGGAGACTTGATCACTGCCTTCTGTACAATATCATGAACCTCTGTTCATAGTTCTTCAGACAGTCTGTCTATCAGATATAATCCCTTGAATTTTCTTGTCACTTCTACTGTATAATCATAAGAGATTTGATTTAGGTCATACCTGAATGGTCTAGCGGTTTTCCCTACTTTCTTCAGTTTAGATACGAATTTTGCAGTAAGGAGATCGTGATCTGAGCCTCAGTCAGCTCCCGGTCTTCTTTTTGCTGACTGTATGTTCACAGCATCTCCATCTTTGGCTACAAAGAATATAATCAATATGATTTTGGTGTTGACCATCTGGTGAGGTCCATGTGTAAAGTCTTCTCTTGTGCTGTTGGAAGAGGGTGTTTGCTATGGCGAGTGTGTTCTCTTGGCAAAACTCTATTAGCCTTTACTCTGCTTCATTCTGTACTCCAAGGCCAAATTTGCCTGTTACTCCAAATATTTCTTGGCTTCCTACTTTTGTATTCCAGTCCCCTAAAATGAAAAGGACACCTTTTTTGGGTGTTAGTTCTAGAAGGCCTTGTAAATCTTCATAGAACCATTCAACTTCAGCTTCTTCAGCATTACTGCTCAGGGCATAGACTTGGATCACTGTGATATTGAGTGGTTTGCCTTGGAAATGAACAGAGATCATTCATTCGTTTTTGAGATTGCATCCAAGTACCACGTTTTGGACTCTTTTGTTGACTATGATGGCTACTCCATTTCTCCTAAGGGATTCTTGCCCAAAGTAGTAGATATAATGGTCATCTGAGTTAAATTCACCCATTCCAGTCCATTTTAGTTAGCTGATTCCTAATATGTCGATGTTCACTCTTGCCATCTCCTATTTGACCACTTGCAATTTGCCTTGATTCATGGACCTAACATCCCAGGTTCCTAGACAATATTGTTCTTTACAGAATAGGGCTTTACTTCCAACATCAGTCACATCCACAATTGGATGTTGTTTTTGCTTTGGCTCCATCTCTTCATTCTTTCTTGAGTTATTTCTCCACTGATCTCTAGTAGCATATTGGGCACCTACAGACCTGGGGAGTTCATCATTCATTGTCCTATCTTTTTGCCTTGTCATACTATTCATGCGGTTCTCAAGGCAAGAATACCGAAATGGTTTGCCATGACCTTTTCCAGTGGACCACGTTTTGTCAGAACTCTCCACCATGACCTGTTCATCTTGCTTTTTGTGTGGGTACGAACATTTTGGGTTCTGGGTAGACACAAACAATTAAGCCAATTGCAGTCAACTCTGTGCCTCCTGATTCTCTTTTTAGTGTCAGATCCACTTAATGTTGACACACAGACACAAAATCTTTTCGTCTTTTTCTTCCTACAGTGTGACAAACAATTTTGCTAAGGTGATTTCAGCAAGTCTGTCTTTACTATTGAAGAAATTTTCAGAATCATCAAATAGACAGGTTTGGCTTCTGCTGCATAAAAAAAGAACTTGATTTATTTTGCAAATAAACTATTGGGGGATATGAATTATTGTTATATGATGCTAATTCCTCAGATTCCATTTGTTTGTCAACCTACAAAATTTAGGCTAATTCTACTGAGAATGTTTCTTGATGGGCATACACATATTGAATCACAGATGACTGGAATTTTCCCCATTGAACTACAGCCACTAGATAAGCTCCCACAAGTTAACCAGTCTTAGTTTAGAGATTTTGGAGTTTAATACTGTTTACTCAAATACTTCCACATTCATTCTGGGTTTTACATTCCAGCATTTGTATTTAATAATTCAACCAAAAAGTAAATCAAAAGCTGAAATAATCTCAATATATGCATTGAGCTCCATACCCTTAACCAAAGCAAATGCAAAACTGTTTACTAAGCCATTAACTGAATTAGTTAATGGTTTATTTATACATAATTTTGTTTGTTTCTAATTCAACCAACTAGGGAAAGCAGGAACTAAATTTACACATTTCTCTATGAAACAGGTACAAAAACCATATGAACTACTTTTCTGAACCAAACTGAGATAAAATTAACACTTTTTTGAATCTAAATTTGGAAAGGAAAGGGGAAAGGAAAGTATTCTGGCTTGAGAGATTGCACTGCAGTGACTTGAAGATACTCCTATGACGTGCTGTGCTGGGCTGTACTCAGTCACCTCAGTCGTATCCAGCTCATGTGACCTCATGGACTGTAGCACGCCAGGATGGGATTCTCCAGGCAAGAATGCTGGAGTGGCTTGCCATGCCCTCCTCCAGGGGATCTTCCTCACCCAGGGGTCCAGCTCATGTCTCCTATGTCTCCTGATTGGCAGGCAGGTTCTTCCCACTTGCGCCACCTGGGAAGCCCTATTCCTGTGATATTAAACATCTACATAGAATTTCAGCAACTCATCACTCTGGTACTGCTGTCTAACTTCTCTTTGATATTATCCCAAATTCTTTTCCTTTAATTTATTTATTCACAATCCAAATAGCCATGAAATAATGTGTACACACTCATACATAAATACATACAGATTATTCCCCCAAAAAGTTGTTTATCACAACTGGCTTTACTAGGTATACATTTCTCACTGTGATCTTCAAGATCTTTTATAATATGGTCTTATCTTTCCAGCATTATTGCCTTAATTTCACTTCTGCAAATCTTGACACCATAAAATAGAAATAATTAATTGTGGCTAAAAGCAACCAATAAATTTCTATCTCAGTGGACTTTGTTAATACTGTTTCTTTATCTATATTCTCTTCTTATTTTTATGAAAAATTCTACTTTAGGACTACAATTTCTACAAATAGGACTTTGTTAACCCCATTGAGACCCATGGAGGAGTAGTTTTGATATCACCTGAGAGCTATAGATAGGAATGCATCTCATGCCTGCTTCAGGCCTATTGAACCAGAATTTGCATTTTTATAAGAACTCAGGTGATTTATAGGCACATTAAAATGTGAGTGATTTCAAATTATTTTTCTGTGGCACCTGATTGATATTTTCCATGATTGCAATAGTTCCTTTTTTTGTTGATCTTTATATATTCATCATTTCTTAACACTACAAGTATTTATTAAGTGGCTGTTATGTTCCCAGCAAAACTAAAGACAGAAATTTCCAACTGTGAAAATTTTTTTATTTATAAACATTGAGCTGTGGAGGTGAAAAGATTTGAATATTCTGGGTTGAAAGGGTGGGTTGTCTGTGGGAAATGAGTAGAAAAGAGAAAAGGCAAACAGAAGCCAAAATATTGTAGGACTTACGAAGGGGTGTGATGTATCATATATACTGCAGCATTTGATGCAAGGCAATAATTGGCATATTTAATAGGTGATCTTCCCAGAGAATGAAAAGGAAATTAGATAAATTTAAATTAGAAAAGGAAATTAGATAGGTTTACTCTTTCCCAGTAAAGAGACTAGCTAGGAGGCAAAGACAATAATTTGAGTAAAGATTAGAATTTTGAACTAAAGAATAAAAGTCAAAATGTAATAATTCATTCAAGAAGTGTTGAGTTGTTTTTTTTTTTCTTCAGTTTCTTTTGTTTTGTTTTTTCAATTATTGAAGTGGTGCAGTCGTAAGGAAGGCACCAGCCAATGCAGGAAACACAAGAGATGTAGGCTGGATCCCTGGGTCAGGAAAATCCCCTGGAGTAGGAAACAGCAACTCACTCCAGTATTCTTGACTGGAAAATTCCATGGATAGAGGAGAATGGTCGGCTACAGTCCATGGGGTCACAAGGGGTCAGAAAGGACTAAGCAACTAAGCACAATAACATGGCTGATTTATAATGTCATGCCCGTTTCTGAGTTTCTTTTTAAATGCAGTCAATTGTAACCATTACTCACACTTAATACTTATTTCTCAATCTGCACTTAGAGCAAAGTTTATTGATTATATTACGTGATTTCTACATAGTCACAGGAGTCATTTGTATCAAATGCCTTGCCACATATGGGTCACCATTTCTGCAGACTCCTATAATAGTTACCTTGCCCCTCACTGCCAATATCCAAAGTCATTGCCAAATATCCCATCTGTTTTGTTATAGCAATACCCAGTCCTGGTAGAAATTCTTCCACAGAAATTAGTGATATAGTTTACCAATGTCACCAACCCCAGTCGTGCTCAGAGTTCATGTTCTATTCCAACATGTGTGTGTGTGTGTGTGCATGCATGCATGCTAAGCCACTTCAGGAGTGCCTGACTCATTGCGACCCTATTGAACGTAGCCTGTCAGGGATTCTCCAGGCAAGAGTACTGGAGTAGGTTGCCATGTCCCCTCCAGGGGATCTTTCTGACCGAGGGATTGAACTGGCATCTCTTAGGTCTCTTGCCTGGGAAGACAAATTATTTACCTCTAGCACCACCTGGGAAGCCCCTCTTCAAGCACAGCTCTGCCCTTCCTAGAGCTTGCCCAATTTGAAAACAGCAAGAGAAGTTTCTGAACAATCTTCCATCTGTTCAGTAAAGCATTTGGTCTTGTATGTAGAAGTTACTTAATAAATTTGTATTGAACCAAACTTATATACTTATTATTATATCTTTCTTTGTTATACTCTTAACTCCAAAAAGGTTTGTAATAATCTTAAATTTTGCATGTGTGATTACACTCTGCTCAACAGTGAAAACTTTCACTTTTATCATCTTTAAAATGTGAACTCATTTACCAATGAATATGTGAGCTAAATAGATAGTTGTTCAGCACTATTGTAACTTCTGAAGTTCATTTTGAACCTTCACAGAGAAGTTCAAGTGTGATTACAAATACTTGCTACACAGATATCTATATCATTTTATATCAATTTTATTATTTGAATAATAGTAACAACAGCTATTACTTAGTGAGCGAACATTATGTGCCAAGAAAAGGAAATGGCACCCGCCCCCGCCTTGAGTCTTCTTGCCTGGAAATTCCCATGGGCAGAGAAGCCTGGTGGGCTCCAGTCCATGGAGTCACAAAGAGTCAGATACGACTGAGTGACTAACATATTATGTGCCAGGCACTTTATGCATTTGACTTTATTTTATCATCACAAACCCCTATGAGATAGTTATTATTCAGAAGGTGCAGATTAGAAAACTAAGGGATAAAGGGGATACATAACTTGTCCAAGGTCATACACTTTATAACTACTGGATGTGAGAGTTGGACTATAAAGAAAGCTGAGCACAGAAGAATTGATGCTTTTGAACTGTGGTGTTGGAGAAGACTCTTGAGAGTCCCTTGGACTGCAAGGAGATCCAATCAGTCCATCCTAAAGGAGATCAGTCCTTTGTATTCATTGTAAGGACTGATGTTGAAGCTGAAACTCCAGTGCTGACTCATTTGAAAAGACTCTGATGCTGGGAAAGATTGAGGGCAGGAGGAGAAGGCAATGGAGATGAGTTTGAGTGAACTCTGGGAGTTGCTGATGGACAGGGAGGCCTGGCGTGCTGCAGTCCATGGGGTCACCAAGAGTTGGAAACGACTGAGCGACTGAACTGAACTAGAATTTGAAAACAGGAAGTTTGATTCTTGAGCTCACTCTTAATTATACAATGTTTCCTTTTAAGAATGTAGAAGCGTATCAGATGCTAAAACTAAGGTGTGCAATTGGCATTGGAAAACAATGTATTCTCTAAATCGGGATTTCTCAATAGCAGTTCTATTGACACTTTAATTTTTTAAAAGCATTTTATATGTGTGTGTGGCTGTGCCAGGGCTTAGCTGTGGCACAGAGGATCTCTGGTCTTCATTATGGCATGCAGGATCTTTAGGATCTTCAGGGCTTAGCTGTGGCACAGAGGATCTCTGATCTGCATTATGGCATGCAGGATCTTTAGGATCTTCAGGGCTTAGCTGTGGCACAGAGGATCTCTGATCTGCATTATGGCATGCAGGATCTTTAGGATCTTCAGGGCTTAGCTGTGGCACAGAGGATCTCTGATCTGCATTATGGCATGCAGGATCTTTAGGATCTTCAGGGCTTAGCTGTGGCACAGAGGATCTCTGATCTTCATTATGGCATGCAGGATCTTTAGGATCTTCAGGGCTTAGCTGTGGCACAGAGGATCTCTGATCTTCATTATGGCATGCAGGATCTTTAGGATCTTCAGGGCTTAGCTGTGGCACAGAGGATCTCTGATCTTCATTATGGCATGCAGGATCTTTAGGATCTTCAGGGCTTAGCTGTGGCACAGAGGATCTCTGATCTTCATTATGGCATGCAGGATCTTTAGTTGCAGCATGCGGACTCTTAGTTGGAGCATGTGAGACTGGTTCCCTGACCAGGGATAGAGCCAAGGCCCCCTGCACTGGGAGTGTGGAGTCAGCCACTGAACTTCCTGAGAAATCCCTCTCTGTTGACATTTTAGCCTATATAATTCTTGTTGTGGGGCTGACTGTGCATTGTTGGGTTTGGAGCAGTATCCCTGCCCTTTTACCCATTAGAGTTCAGTAGTGCTCACCTGCATGCATGCTAAGTTACTTCAGTCATGTTGATTCTTTGTGACCCTATGGACTGTAGCCTGCCAGGCTCCTCTGTTGTGGAATTCTCCAGGCAAGAATACTGGAGTGGGTTGCCATGTACTCTTCCAGAGGGTCTTCTTGACCCAGGGATCAAAGCGGTGTCTCCGGCATTACAGGCTGATTCTTTACCACTGAGCCACTGGGGAAGCCTAGCACCCACAAATCAAGATGTTCTAAACTGTCACTAGATGCTTCCAGATGTGCCCTGAATGGACAAAATCACCTCCTTCAAGAACCACTACTGTAAATTTTTAAAAAGTGAAACTATACTTGAATTCTCATTAGTCACTGATGCACCCTCATAATAGAGTATGGTTGGATGATCTCGTTTCATCTAGATATAGCCTAAATTAAGCACATTTTATTCCAGGCACTCACTATCTTGTTTTTGCATCAGGGCATCTTTTCAGTGACAAAAGGTATTTTTAGAAGTTGTTCTCTCTCAGTCCTTTCACTTAATCTTTCACGATATCCATCAGCTGAGAAAAAAAGGCCCACAATGGACTAAAGTATCTGATGAGAAAAGATGTCTAAAAAAAGCTCCCTTTCTGCCAAAGCTATTGCAAATGAGCCTTTATGTGAAAGCTCTCAAGGAATAGCTCTAAGGTAATAATGACTTTTTAAAAAGTGAATTCCTGATACTAACTGCTATAACGAGATGCAACTGTTCTTCATCAGATCTTCAGATAACCAATTTTATGTAGGATATCAATTATGTTAAGAAAGTTCCAAGGCAATGTGAGAGACTGTAAGTAACTTTTTCCCTTCAAATCACCAAGATTTGAGACCCATGACTGCTGTGGTTCCATTAATCTCACACTTACAGCCAAATGTTCTTTCCTTCTTGTGTAAGAGTGTATCATATCATTATCAAAATCAATTAACATTATTATAATCAACAACCACATCATCGGTTCACACATGTTCACATAAGAATGAGTGACATATATAAGTGCAAATTCCATGGAGAATTAGATAATGTTCTCTACTAATTACTTTAATTTACAGACCCTTTTATAAATTCCCAGACTTGTTCAAGTTTTGTGTTCAGCACACTGTAGGAGAAAGCATTTATGGGACAGAATATTTGTAATTTTTCACTGGCCACATGAGCCATTGTAATTTTCCATTGGCCATGGGAATGTGACTAATGAAAGCACGTGCATATGGTTTAGATAACATGTGACATTTTACTTTTTGATCTAAATCAACAGACCAGAGTTCTCAGTGGACATTTTACATTACAGGTAGAAAATTCCTTCTAAGAGAATCCTCACCTCTTACCAATTGTGCAAACATTGTCAACTTTTTCATGGGGCTCTTCTGTCATGGTTTTATGATTATTTCACAAGCTAAAGAAAATCAGCTTAATTATCATTTTCATATTGACTAGTTTCAAAATGGATATATAAATTATCATTCTTATCACTATATATTCATATGTGAATGTGTCAAAGCTTCAAAAATTTTCCCGTGACTTCATCTCTTCCTTGTGAAGAGGAACGTCCAGTCATGATGTCAGGACCATAAAGAATAACTTTTCCTAGAGATATGATCACTCCTTCTGAGTGTGTGTGCTAAGACACTTCAGTGATGTCTGACTCTTTGTGATCCTAATGGACTGTAGCCTGTCAGGCTCCTCTGTCCATAGGATTCTTCAGGCGAGACTACTGGAGTGGATTGCCATGCCCTCCTCCAGGGGATCTTCCTGACCCAGGGATTTAATCCAGGTCTCTTACATCTCCTGCACTGGCAGCTGGGTTCTTTCCCACTACTGCCGCCTGGGAAGCCCCAGTCCTTCTCTATCAGTTATCTGTTGCTGCTTAATAAGCACTCACACGGAATTGTGGCTTATAATAGCAGCTTTTATGCACATTATGAGTTTGCAGCTCGACTTCAGATCCTGACGAGGCTCACTCATGTGACTGTGGTCAGCTCATGGTTCAACTGGGAACTGATTCGTCCAGCATAGTCTATGCTAACACAATTCAGCTCGACCTCACACAGCCTCTGATTCTCAGCCTCTCGTGTTAGTTGGGTGCTGTTCCAACACAGTGAGAAGAAAAGCTTAAGATCTCTTGAAGACTAGGCTTGCAAATAAACAACACTTCTGTTTGATTCTATTGGCAAAAGCAAGGCACAAATCCAGTCCATTTTTAAGAGGAGGGGGAAATAGCGTCCTCCTCTTGGTTAGATCCCCTGGAGAGGGGGATGGCAATGCACTCCAGTATTCTTGCCTGGAGAAACCCATAGACAGAGGAGCTTGGCAGGATGTAATGCATGGGGTCACAAAAATCAGACACGACTGAATGACTAACACTTTCACTTTCTTGGTTAGAGGAGCTACCAATCAGTACAAAGGGCAACACATAGGAAGTAATGACTGGAGAAGGGGGTGTAATCTACCACACTTCCAACAGTGACGATGTTGACATTTTGAATGTAACCAATGAGCCTTCTGTGTACAGAACTATATAGAACTATGCTGCCAAAATATGGTCAGAACAGACTGATTCAATCCAGCAATTTTATTACTCACTGGGAGGCTGATTAAACTGACCAGTTTACAGACATAAAATGGGAGATGACTCTTTTAGGGGGTGGGTTAAGAATTTTATAATTTATATTAAAGCTCTTTCTTTACTACTAAATATTACAGAAAAGAAACAGTAGCAGAGAAAAAAAATTGAGAAGCATCTTTAAAGTTTAGGCCTATCTTGGGAAAGTTCCTCTAATGTAGTGCCCTATGGATTATTACTTTTTTAAGTTAGTAGGATCTCTGTGCATAGATGGCATGTGAAACAAATGAAAATGAGGCAGAATGTTCTGTTCTTTAATGTGGGGAAAATTGGAATGTGCACACATTCCATTTCGATAGAAAAACCCCATGAAAATGTCATATTCCAAGCAGAACTGAGACTCACTATAATGCTGTCTAGTAATATTACTTCTAAAAAGCTATCATAATGCTTAGCTGGATTTCAGTAGGCTTGTTGCTCATGAATGTTCAAATTGCAGGGAAAACACATTTAGAATAATTATCTGTTTTAATCCACAACAACGATGTTTTCTTTTGTTCCTACTCATTGTGGAATGTGTACAGAGGTTTAAGTGGATCAACCAAAATTAAAAAGTAGAAGAAAAATTACCTATAAAATGTGAATGGTATATGAACAACTTTAAAGGCATACACATTTTTCTGACCTAGACTCCTTCAGTCATTTGAGAGAGACCTCTTTGCACTGTCACATGACTGCCTTCTGACTGTTTCTGTAACACAAGGTCAGCAATAAAAATATTCTTTTGTGTATGTCACTTTGCAAAATGTGTTCTCATACTTGGTGAACGTGTTATTTTTTTAATCAAATCTATAAGGAATATAGGACATTATAATTATGCATTTTATGTGAAACGGCTAAGACTGGGGGAGATGGATGACTTGTCACATGTTATTCTGTTCCTGCCTGGGAGGATATGAAAGAAATGTGGGTTCTCTAATTCAGTGTCCAGAGCTCTTCTCCGTACACCGTTATACCCTTTTTCCTACAGAGATTGAATAACGATGCTATTACTTAACTCCAAATACCAGAAAGGAATAAAGAAACAGCTGGGATCATAGTTAAATCCAATAGTTTCACACTGCTATATTTAAAATGGATAACCAACAAGGACGATGGTATAGCACAGGGAACTTTGCTCAATATCATGGAACAACCTAAATGGAAAAGAACTTGAAAAAGATTAGATACGTGTATACATATAGCTGAATCGTTTTGCTGTGCACTTGAAATTAACACACTTGTTAAATAACTATAAGGTGAGGTGAAGTCGCTCAGTCGCTCTTTGTGACCCCGTGGACCGTAACCTACTAGGCTTCTCCGTCCATGGGATTCTCCAGGAAAGAATACTGGAGTGGATTATAAGGTTTTTTTTTTTTTTTTTACATTATGGCATGCAGGATCTTTAGGATCTTCAGGGCTTAGCTGTGGCACAGAGGATCTCTGATCTGCATTATGGCATGCAGGATCTTTAGGATCTTCAGGGCTTAGCTGTGGCACAGAGGATCTCTGATCTTCATTATGGCATGCAGGATCTTTAGGATCTTCAGGGCTTAGCTGTGGCACAGAGGATCTCTGATCTTCATTATGGCATGCAGGATCTTTAGGATCTTCAGGGCTTAGCTGTGGCACAGAGGATCTCTGATCTTCATTATGGCATGCAGGATCTTTAGTTGCAGCATGCGGACTCTTAGTTGGAGCATGTGAGACTGGTTCCCTGACCAGGGATAGAGCCAAGGCCCCCTGCACTGGGAGTGTGGAGTCAGCCACTGAACTTCCTGAGAAATCCCTCTCTGTTGACATTTTAGCCTATATAATTCTTGTTGTGGGGCTGACTGTGCATTGTTGGGTTTGGAGCAGTATCCCTGCCCTTTTACCCATTAGAGTTCAGTAGTGCTCACCTGCATGCATGCTAAGTTACTTCAGTCATGTTGATTCTTTGTGACCCTATGGACTGTAGCCTGCCAGGCTCCTCTGTTGTGGAATTCTCCAGGCAAGAATACTGGAGTGGGTTGCCATGTACTCTTCCAGAGGGTCTTCTTGACCCAGGGATCAAAGCGGTGTCTCCGGCATTACAGGCTGATTCTTTACCACTGAGCCACTGGGGAAGCCTAGCACCCACAAATCAAGATGTTCTAAACTGTCACTAGATGCTTCCAGATGTGCCCTGAATGGACAAAATCACCTCCTTCAAGAACCACTACTGTAAATTTTTAAAAAGTGAAACTATACTTGAATTCTCATTAGTCACTGATGCACCCTCATAATAGAGTATGGTTGGATGATCTCGTTTCATCTAGATATAGCCTAAATTAAGCACATTTTATTCCAGGCACTCACTATCTTGTTTTTGCATCAGGGCATCTTTTCAGTGACAAAAGGTATTTTTAGAAGTTGTTCTCTCTCAGTCCTTTCACTTAATCTTTCACGATATCCATCAGCTGAGAAAAAAAGGCCCACAATGGACTAAAGTATCTGATGAGAAAAGATGTCTAAAAAAAGCTCCCTTTCTGCCAAAGCTATTGCAAATGAGCCTTTATGTGAAAGCTCTCAAGGAATAGCTCTAAGGTAATAATGACTTTTTAAAAAGTGAATTCCTGATACTAACTGCTATAACGAGATGCAACTGTTCTTCATCAGATCTTCAGATAACCAATTTTATGTAGGATATCAATTATGTTAAGAAAGTTCCAAGGCAATGTGAGAGACTGTAAGTAACTTTTTCCCTTCAAATCACCAAGATTTGAGACCCATGACTGCTGTGGTTCCATTAATCTCACACTTACAGCCAAATGTTCTTTCCTTCTTGTGTAAGAGTGTATCATATCATTATCAAAATCAATTAACATTATTATAATCAACAACCACATCATCGGTTCACACATGTTCACATAAGAATGAGTGACATATATAAGTGCAAATTCCATGGAGAATTAGATAATGTTCTCTACTAATTACTTTAATTTACAGACCCTTTTATAAATTCCCAGACTTGTTCAAGTTTTGTGTTCAGCACACTGTAGGAGAAAGCATTTATGGGACAGAATATTTGTAATTTTTCACTGGCCACATGAGCCATTGTAATATTCCATTGGCCATGAGAATGTGACTAATGAAAGCACGTGCATATGGTTTAGATAACATGTGACATTTTACTTTTTGATCGAAATCAACAGACCAGAGTTCTCAGTGGACATTTTACATTACAGGTAGAAAATTACTTCTAAGAGAATCCTCACCTCTTACCAATTGTGCAAACACTAGTCAACTTTTTCACGGGGCTCTTCTGTCATGGTTTTATGATTATTTCACAAGCTAAAGAAAATCAGCTTAATTATCATTTTCATATTGACTAGTTTCAAAATGGATATATAAATTATCATTCTTATCACTATACATTCATATGTGAATTTGTCAAAGCTTCAAAAATTTTCCCTTGACTTCATCTCTTCCTTGTGAAGAGGAACGTCCAGTCATGATGTCAGGACCATAAAGAATAACTTTTCCTAGATAAATGATCACTCCTTCTGAGTGTGTGTGCTAAGACACTTCAGTGATGTCTGACTCTTTGTGATCCTAATGGACTGTAGCCTGTCAGGCTCCTCTGTCCATAGGATTCTTCAGGCGAGACTACTGGAGTGGATTGCCATGCCCTCCTCCAGGGGATCTTCCTGACCCAGGGATTTAATCCAGGTCTCTTACATCTCCTGCACTGGCAGCTGGGTTCTTTCCCAGTACTGCCGCCTGGGAAGCCCCAGTCCTTCTCTATCAGTTATCTGTTGCTGCTTAATAAGCACTCACACGGAATTGTGGCTTATAATAGCAGCTTTTATGCACATTATGAGTTTGCAGCTCGACTTCAGATCCTGACGAGGCTCACTCATGTGACTGTGGTCAGCTCATGGTTCAACTGGGAACTGATTCGTCCAGCATAGTCTATGCTAACACAATTCAGCTCGACCTCACACAGCCTCTGATTCTCAGCCTCTCGTGTTAGTTGGGTGCTGTTCCAACACAGTGAGAAGAAAAGCTTAAGATCTCTTGAAGACTAGGCTTGCAAATAAACAACACTTCTGTTTGATTCTATTGGCAAAAGCAAGGCACAAATCCAGTCCATTTTTAAGAGGAGGGGGAAATAGCGTCCTCCTCTTGGTTAGATCCCCTGGAGAGGGGGATGGCAATGCACTCCAGTATTCTTGCCTGGAGAAACCCATAGACAGAGGAGCTTGGCAGGATGTAATGCATGGGGTCACAAAAATCAGACACGACTGAATGACTAACACTTTCACTTTCTTGGTTAGAGGAGCTACCAATCAGTACAAAGGGCAACACATAGGAAGTAATGACTGGAGAAGGGGGTGTAATCTACCACACTTCCAACAGTGACGATGTTGACATTTTGAATGTAACCAATGAGCCTTCTGTGTACAGAACTATATAGAACTATGCTGCCAAAATATGGTCAGAACAGACTGATTCAATCCAGCAATTTTATTACTCACTGGGAGGCTGATTAAACTGACCAGTTTACAGACATAAAATGGGAGATGACTCTTTTAGGGGGTGGGTTAAGAATTTTATAATTTATATTAAAGCTCTTTCTTTACTACTAAATATTACAGAAAAGAAACAGTAGCAGAGAAAAAAAAATTGAGAAGCATCTTTAAAGTTTAGGCCTATCTTGGGAAAGTTCCTCTAATGTAGTGCCCTATGGATTATTACTTTTTTAAGTTAGTAGGATCTCTGTGCATAGATGGCATGTGAAACAAATGAAAATGAGGCAGAATGTTCTGTTCTTTAATGTGGGGAAAATTGGAATGTGCACACATTCCATTTCGATAGAAAAACCCCATGAAAATGTCATATTCCAAGCAGAACTGAGACTCACTATAATGCTGTCTAGTAATATTACTTCTAAAAAGCTATCATAATGCTTAGCTGGATTTCAGTAGGCTTGTTGCTCATGAATGTTCAAATTGCAGGGAAAACACATTTAGAATAATTATCTGTTTTAATCCACAACAACGATGTTTTCTTTTGTTCCTACTCATTGTGGAATGTGTACAGAGGTTTAAGTGGATCAACCAAAATTAAAAAGTAGAAGAAAAATTACCTATAAAATGTGAATGGTATATGAACAACTTTAAAGGCATACACATTTTTCTGACCTAGACTCCTTCAGTCATTTGAGAGAGACCTCTTTGCACTGTCACATGACTGCCTTCTGACTGTTTCTGTAACACAAGGTCAGCAATAAAAATATTCTTTTGTGTATGTCACTTTGCAAAACGTGTTCTCATACTTGGTGAACGTGTTATTTTTTTAATCAAATCTATAAGGAATATAGGACATTATAATTATGCATTTTATGTGAAACGGCTAAGACTGGGGGAGATGGATGACTTGTCACATGTTATTCTGTTCCTGCCTGGGAGGATATGAAAGAAATGTGGGTTCTCTAATTCAGTGTCCAGAGCTCTTCTCCGTACACCGTTATACCCTTTTTCCTACAGAGATTGAATAACGATGCTATTACTTAACTCCAAATACCAGAAAGGAATAAAGAAACAGCTGGGATCATAGTTAAATCCAATAGTTTCACACTGCTATATTTAAAATGGATAACCAACAAGGACGATGGTATAGCACAGGGAACTTTGCTCAATATCATGGAACAACCTAAATGGAAAAGAACTTGAAAAAGATTAGATACGTGTATACATATAGCTGAATCGTTTTGCTGTGCACTTGAAATTAACACACTTGTTAAATAACTATAAGGTGAGGTGAAGTCGCTCAGTCGCTCTTTGTGACCCCGTGGACCGTAACCTACTAGGCTTCTCCGTCCATGGGATTCTCCAGGAAAGAATACTGGAGTGGATTATAAGGTTTTTTTTTTTTTTTTTAAGTCTAACTAGGTTCCAAGTCTAGCTGATTTGCAAGATACTTTTAAAAATCTAAAAACTTTTCTAACACCCCCAATCCCAGCCAGAGAAAACTCATGCTGGGCAAAAGAGGCAAGCCTGATGAATTTTATCCAGAAAGAAAGTTTAGTTATTAGAATAACAATTTTGAATGTGGTAACAGCCATCTTGTAGATTTATGTCTGGGTCCTAGAGAGATGAACAGGGCTCTGAGTAAGAAAGTTTAATGGAACAGTTTCTTCTGTAAACAAGCAACCTTGCCTTAAGACGTTTTTTAAAAATCCAAATCTAACCTAAAAGAGAGATGGGGATTTCCCTCTTCCCCAACAGTGCCAAAGAGCCTCCTATCAGCTTTATGCTGGTGTTCACTTATTCAATGAGTCATACCAATGTTTGTTGGCTCCATGTTGGTGACTGGTGGGTTTTCTGTTTGAGAAATGAGAATACCCACTATGGGATCCCGGTGTTAGCAAAGCAATAGGTTAAGAGAAGATGTGGGGTTGGAGGTGGGAGGGGGGTTCATGTTTGGGAGTTCGTGTAAAAAAATAAATACAAAAAAAAAAAAAAAAGAAGATGAGTTCCTGAGAGCATCGTAACAAAAATGTACACTTTGTCTCAGATGTTCTTTAAAATTGTATAACGTTGTACAAATTTACTTTTTAGCCTCAGCTGCCTTCACTAATCAGTTTATTTCAGCCTGTTCCAGGATAGTCTGTATCGGTGGCCCCCCCACAACCTTTCTGTCACAAGGGGTCGGTTTTGTGGAAGACAACTGCTCACTTCCTGCTCTGCAGCCCAATTCCGACCCATCTATGGCCCTGGGATTGGGGATGCCAGTCTATATGGTCAAGTGATTTGTCAGTACAGTTCAAGTCTGTGTGCATTGTTCATTTTCAGGAATGAAGATGAAAATATTCAGTCACTCTGGAGCTGTTAGAAAACCTCCTCTCACCCTGCTATTACCCTTCTCTTCAGGATTTTGTGCATTCCAAAATCAGGGAAAGAATGTGGATTCCATGGCAACCTCCTACTTCATTCCATTTGGCCCATGAACTCCAGTGTCTGCCTTTGCTCCAGTATCTGGTATGTAGTTTGCCTCATTTGACTTTCTTTGTTTATCCTAACATTTGTTTTCATAACCACAGACTTTGCCATTTCTCCAGTTGGAATTACAGTCACTCAATAGCCTCTGGGATCCAAATCCAAATTTCTTATTGACAGTCTTTCTCTACACTTCCAAAACATTGCCAAGAAAGAAAAAAAAAAAAAAAAAAACAGAAATCTGCGTTGTCTTCACTGTACCATAGTGAGGAGTGTAGAACCCTGGGTGAGCATGCCCACTGGCACTAACCTAGACTCACCATATAAACTAGTCTTCTACCCCTTCCATGCCACAGGGGACAGCAAACCATAACTAATGCAAGATTTCTCTAGAAGCTTTATAGGGTACAGCCTGGAAATGAGACATTGGACATCTGAGTGTTTCTACATTTGTATCTCACNGGTGAGCGTGCCCACTGGCACTAACCTAGACTCACCATATAAACTAGTCTTCTACCCCTTCCATGCCACAGGGGACAGCAAACCATAACTAATGCAAGATTTCTCTAGAAGCTTTATAGGGTACAGCCTGGAAATGAGACATTGGACATCTGAGTGTTTCTACATTTGTATCTCACCTTTGCTCTCTGTTTCACTGTATATATATAATATTATTTAAAAATAGAATACTGCCGTCTATGGGGTCACACAGAGTCGGGCACGACTGAAGTGACTTAGCAGCAGCAGCAGCAGCAGCAGTATCACTATCATACATGTGTCATTCTTGGATATTCATTTGGAGAGAAATGAATTCATTTGGAGAAATTTAATCCTTCATTGGAAAAGACTCTGATGCTGGGAGGGATTGGGGGCAGGAGGAAAAGAGGACGACAGAGGATGAGATGGCTGGATGGCATCACCAACTCGATGGACGTGAGTTTGGGTGAACTCCGGGAGTTGGTGATGGACAGGGAGGCCTGAGGTGCTGCGATCCATGGGGTCTCAAAGAGTCGGACATGACTGAGCAACTGAACTGAACTGAACTGAACTGAATCCTTCATTGAAAAATGGGATGAATGAACCAATAAAATGTGAGCCATTGCAGTGTCAGTTGTGTCTGCAGCAGATGAAGTCTAAAAACTAAGGTTGCAAAGTTTTGCTGAAATGGGATGGACACAGAACCCATAAAGGCTCATCTGACCTAGTGATTTTCAGACTGTACCCCACAATGCCATGATCTCCATTTTATGAATGGAATCAGGCCCACGAAGTTAAAAAACTACTTTAGAGTCAGTGAATATGAAAGACAGAAGTGGTTTTCAAATTAACTCAAGTTTGACTGAACTAAAACTCCATACTTTACTCCTACACTTATATTACCATGTTGCCTCTAACACGGTGATAGGTGTTGCATAGTGTAGACACAGTCATCTTGGGGATCACACGAGGAAACATGTGTACATTCCATTTGCTGGTATCCATGCATTCCACTTGTGCAATCTCAAGCAGAGGGGAGCTTTTATAAACTGGAGAATGAAAATAAGCAAATCTTTTGTACCGTAAAATTCCAATATGTATGGCTCTACTTCAAGATAGTTTCAGAAAAAGAAAAAAATCTACTTCTGTTTTATTGACTATGCCAAAGCCTTTGACTGTGTGGATCATACAGTCGTGTGATCCACAGTTGTGTGGATCACAAACTGTGGAAAATTCTGAAAGAGATAGAAATACAAAACCATCTGACCTGCCTCTTAAGAAACCTGTGTGCAGGTCAAGAAGCAAGTTAGAACTGGACATGGAACAACAGACTGGTTCCAAATAGGAAAAGGAGTATGTCAAGGCTGTATATTGTCACCCTGCTTATTTAACTTCTATGCACAGTACATCATGGGAAATGCTGGGCTGGACAAAGCATAAGCTAGAATCAAGATTGCAAGGAAAAATAACAATAACCTCAGATATGCAGATGACACCACCCTTATGGAAGAAAGCAAAGAAGAACTAAAGAGCCTCTTGATGAAAGTGAAAGAGGAGAGTGAAAAAGTTTGCTTAAAGCTCATCATTTAGAAAACGAAGATCATGGCATCTGGTCCCATCATTTCATGGGAAATAGATGGGGAAACAATGGAAACAGTGACAGACTTTATTTTGGGGGGCTCCAAAATCACTGCAGATGGTGAGTGCAGCCATGAAATTAAAAGACACTTGCTCCCTGAAAGAAAAGTTATGACCAACCTGCTACTGCTGCTGCTGCTAAGTTGCTTCAGTCATGTCCAACGCTGGCGACCCCATAGATGGTAGCCCACAAGGCTCCCCCCTCCCTCAAATTCTCCAGGCAAGAACACTGGAGTAAGTTGCTGTTTCCTTCTCCAATGCATGAAAGTGAAAAGTGAAAGTGAAGTAACTCAGTCGTATCCAACTCCTAGCGACCCCATGGACTGTAGCCTACCAGGCTCCTCCATCCATGGGATTTTCCAGGCAAGAGTGCTGTAGTGGGCTGCCATTGCCTTCTCCTGACCAACCTAGACAGCATATTCAAAAGCAGAGACATTACTTTCCCAACAAAGGTCCATCTAGTCAAGTCTATTGTTTTTCCAGTAGTCATGTATGGATGTGAGAGCTAGACTGTGAAGAAAGCTGAATGCCAAAGAAATTGATGCTTTTGAACTGTGGTGTGGGAGAAGACTCTTGAGAGTTCCTTGGACTGCAAGGTGATCCAACCAGTCCATCCTAAAGGAAATCAGTCCTGGGTGATCTATGGAAGGAATGATGTTAAAGCTGAAACTCCAGTACTTTGGCCACCTCATGAGAAGAGTTGACTCATTGGAAAAGACTCTGATGCTGAGAGGGATTGGGGGCAGGAGGAGAAGGGGATGACAGAGGATGAGATGGCTGGATGGCATCACAGACTCGATGGACATCGGTTTGAGTGAACTCCGGGAGTTGGTGATGGACAAGGAGGCCTGGAGTGCTGCGGTTCATGGGGTCAGACACGACTGAGCAACTGAACTGAACTGAACTGAATGGCTTTACTTCAGAAGTCTTTGTCAAATTCCTTAGCTCTGAATAGAATTTTAATAATCACAGCTTTTGTGTCCAAAGATACATTGCCTACATTGCCAAAGATACATATGCCTACTCTTCAAAGTATTCTGCTTTCAACAGTCACTTTTTTATTCCACAAATATACAAATTTTTGAGACATTTATTGCCAAGTCATCATCTACCTTATGCTGGTTTTAAACAAAGATTTGATCTTTACTTTCTTCTATCCCCTTGTTATGTCTCAGTACGTTTTTCAAGAAATAGATTATTCTTCCAAACTGACTCTCTGAAATGATGCTTCAGTAATATGTTAACTATACTTATTCCATTGTATATTCAATTCCATTTAACAAGACATTTTGACCAAAAGTTAGCCAAATTCATTAGGAACAAAAGCAAAACTAATGAAATAGAAAAGCAAATCAAAATATGACAACAAACTTTCACCAATATTATTATGAAGAGATCTTAGCTGAAAATAGTAAATAAATTAATTGTGAGAGGAACAACTTTATTATGATTTAAAAAATTAGTATAGGACTTGACAATGGAAGATCTATATTCAAGGCCCAGAGATGCCACATACCAATTTCAGCAGGTAACTTAATTTCTGCAACTCTCCAATTAATATATATAAAGCTCAGTTCAGTTCAGTCTCTCAGTCGTGTCTGACTCTTTGCGATCACATGAATCGCAGCATGCCAGGCCTCCTTGTCCATCACCAACTCCCGGAGTTCACTCAGACTCACGTCCATGGAGTCAGTGATGCCATCCAGCCATCTCATCATCTAAGATAATAATATCTTTCTCCTATAGCAATTATTAGGAAGGAGAAGGAAATGGAAAACTACTCCAGTGCTCTTGCCTGGAACATTCCATGGATGGAGGAGCCTGGTAGGCTACAGTCCAGGGGATCGCAAAGAGTCGGACATGACTGAGTGACTTCACTTTCTTTCTTTCTATAGTTCCTTTTGGAGAAGGAAGTGGCAACCCACTCTAGTATTCTTGCCTGGAGAATCCTGTGCATAGTGGGGCCTGGTGGGCTACAGTCTGCAGGGTTGCAGAGAGTCAGATACGACTAAGCAACTAACACACACACACAATTACGAGGAAGGCCCCTCAGCATTTCAACAATGTGCTAGGCTCTGAATGTTACACACTGAGAAGATAACAGTACCATCTAAGACTTAACTGTAACCCGAAGACATAGTTCCTCTCAAATATTTAGGCTTCCCTGGTGGCTCAGACCATAATCTGACTGCAATGCAAGAGACCTGGGTTCAATTCCTGGGTTGGGAAGATTCCCTGGAGAAGGAAATGGCAACTCACTCCAGTATTCTTGCTTGGAGATTTCCATGGACAGAGGAGCCTGGTGAGCTCCAAATGTTTTACCTGAATCTAATTGTGAGGAAACAAACAAATCCAAATTAAGAGTCATTTTGCAAACAATCAGCCTGAGCTCAACAAACATGTTCATACCATACAGACAAAGAGAAGGCTGCTGGCCTGAAGGAGATTAAGGAGAATAAAATAAATGTATGATCACTGCTTAGATTTTGGAATTAAAAAAAATAGCTAAAAAGACAGCATTCAGATAACTGGGATATGTGCATATGGACTATATATTAGATTAAAATTTTATATCAAGGTTAAATTCCTTAATGTGAGAAGTGTAGTGTGGTTTTAAGGTTAATGCTCACGTTTTTAGAAGCTAAATGCTGAATTGTTCATGTGAATTATTTTATCCTTCTTCAATTTGTTCTTAAATGCTTCAGAAGGGGCATACAGGCAGATAGAGAGGCAAGATATAAGGGGGAAAAAAAAGGACAAAATAAAATATAAATCGTAAGTAAACTACTTTTATGCTATTGTTTGTATTTAGAAATATAATCTGCACACAAATGCTAATAATATTCACTGTCTAATCATAACACTATATAGTTCAGTTTTCCCCACAGAATTCCAAAATTTTTACAGGCCGGAAATAAATGATATGCATGTTTATCAAAACACTAAGCTCTAGAAAAAATGCACAAAACTGAAACTCAATAAATGTTTGCTAACACAAAAACTATAAAATGCCAAAAGTATTAAAACAGCTTTAAAGAAAAAAAAGAAAAAGCAGCATTTAGGCACTATAGTAGAAAAAGTATACCTTAATATATTCTTCTGAAGTTTCAGTAACTGTACCTTTTGCTCTTTGTTATTTAGCTGTGTGCTTCCCAGATGTCACAGTGATAAAGAGTCTGCCTGGCAATGCAGGAGACACGAGTTCAATCCCTGGCTCGGGAAGATCCTCTGGAGAAGGAAATGACAACCCACTCCAGTATTCTTGCCTGGGAAATCCCATGGATAGAGGATCTTGGAAAACTACAGTCCATGGGGTCACAAAAGAGTCAGACATGAATTAGTGACTAAACAACAATTATACGTGAGAACAGATGGTTAGTAAAGGACCAACTCAGAGGGAAAACAATCATTATAACCTTAGTAATAAAACCATCAATGAGTGATTATACAGCTTACTATAAGGCTACTTTGAAGTGATTTTTCAAAAAACAGCTATGAACAAATCCTAGACTTCTAAATTAATATCGTTGATATATATCTATACAAATCATCAAAATTCCAATACAATTTTCTTATAGCAAATTCATCATTTTAGCTCAAAAAAAGTTTTATTTTACAGAAAATATAAAAATCTATAAAAATATATAATGCTAAGACTTTTGTTGTTAGTAAATAAACTTATAAAGTTTTTAAAGTTTAAAAGATTAGGTTTCATCAATTTATAATTTTTCCCATTTGTCACTTTGAAAGGAATATTTATACAAGTCTGTTTTGTAGGCCTTATAGAGGAGCCTTTCATTTCTCTCCCAAAGAACCTGCCTTGTGCATGAAGCATGCAAGAAAGAAGGTTACAGCCGGTCAATGGCTTTGGATCCTTGGATCCCTGTCTTCATCTACTTTTAAGGTTCCAAAAAATAATCAAGATAAAAACTTTATTCTTGTGCTTTCAGTAGGCAATTTTAGTGATTTGCTTTTTGATGTTATAACATGTAAAGTAATGTGGAATCAGAGGCTTCCACTCACACAGGGTAGAAAATTAAAGGTATAAGATATTCAGTGACCATCAGTGTGAAATCACAGATTTTTATTTGGCCAAATTTCATAGAATTCCTCATTATTCTCTTTAGAGAGTCTCATTTTCCTTGAATATCACTGCTTCCCTATGCTACCCCTATTTATCATTCCAACAAGTAAAAGAATATTGGATGAAAATGAAGTCATGATCCCTCATTACCAAAAGAAAATTAGAAAGTATATTCTTGTCTAAAACAAAGAAATAGCTTTGAATATTATTAAATAGATTCCATTGATATTTTGTTCTGATTGGCTCAAGCTACTGCCAGTTTTACTGAACAACTCTGTATTTTAGAAGCTCTGTGTTAAATATACTGCATTAAAGCACAATGTAGTTTACCATCCAGCTAAGATTAGGCTCAAACAAAGGTACAAAAATGGAGGTGTGACAACTTAGCAATTGAGGCTATGCTTAATATGCTATTTGAAAAAAAAAATGAACTAAAACATATGGTACGTAGGCGAACATTTGTTTAGAGTACATTTTTCCAACAAAAATAAGTTAAGGTGATCTAGGTTAATAACCGAAGCCAAGAAAAGGAGACTTTTTTGGTAACTTACACTGTTTAAAATTCTCAAGAACATATATCTAATCATCAAAATCCTCTTCTACATTATAGCAGCCTTTCACATATTCGGAATGTAAAAATAAATATTTTTGAAGTTACCTTTACTTTCTATTTTTATTCTATGTATGCATTAAATATCAGTGATTTTTAAAAAACGCCCATCTCAGCCTTCATACCGAGATTAATTTGACTATTTTTAGAATCTTCCAACCTTTTAGTTATGTATCCTCTAAAATCTTAACTCAGGTTTCTGCCCACTTTATCATTTAATAGTATTTCTTTTGATTTCAACTGATGCTTGGAGATCAAATGAAAAAGTAATTTCAAGTGATAACTTGATAAGTCGCTCCCAAAATACAGACTTTTCCACTATTGCTGAAGAAGTTTCCTATATAAACTAGTAAAACTTGCTTACTTATGCTTGATATATCCTCCCATTCTTTGAAATGTTTCACATTAGGCATATTTAGGCTCATCTGTACCAAGTCAACAAGATGAGAAAGGAAATTTCAGTTATGCAACTGTTAAATCCATTTGAGTTATTGCTTAAAAACAACTATGAACAAATCCTACACTTAGAAATTAATATCAGACATACTACATAGGGCTTCCCTGCTGGCTCAGTTGGTAAAAACTCTGCCTGCAATGCGGGAGACCTGGATTCAATCCCTGGGTTGGGAAGATCCCCTGGAGAAGGAAATGGCAACCCGCTCCAGTATTCTTGCCTGGGAAATCCCATGGGCAGAGGATCCTGGTGGGCTACAGTCCATGGGGTCACAGAGTTGGACATGACTGGATGACTAAATCACTCCCACCACCATAATGCATCCATGAAAGTATATACATAGTTTATTCCTACATTATATATCTAAGTGTTCAATATATTTTAATTTCTCTTTGGGATATGGCTTTCAAGAAGGTTAGTTTTATTTCCTAAAAAATTTTAACTGAAAAATCTGTGTAAACACATTTTTCAGATTTGATCCGTACCAGTTTTCAGGTTCAACATACAAATAAATTTGTATCTTCAATAAATCCTTGAGTTAAGTGTATATTCATTAACTAACTCCTTGATTACCTGTTTATATTTGTTTTTATATCAGTTGTTAACATATAAGCTTCTCTAAGAGCTTGAACCTACATACATACCCACCCACACACACACACACACCCCTACACTCACCCTCCCCGCTACACACACACACTCTGCTAGAGAAGATTGGAACTGAGGCACAGCATCACTCTACTGCTGTTCTGGAGATACCCACATAGTATTTTAGCTGCATATTCAGATTCTGAATATCTTTATAACACTGCTATGGAAATCCCCAAACTGCTTTTGCATCTATGAAACTAAAGGGTCTTATTGTTAGGCAATGGGCTATAAAGAACATGCACGCCTTTTATTCTTACAGGTCCTTTTATGGTATCTGATGTTATTGGAGCAGGGCCTGCTTGGGGCAAGGGAGAACAAGGCCAAGTCTGGAGCCAGGCAGTTTGTTCATTTCCCTGTATGTTCACCAATATGCTACTTTCAGTAATAAGACCTTTATTCCATGTTCTGGCACTCTAAGTCATGACATTAAAATGACTATGAGAAACATATCACAGCCTATTTATCTTTGTGAGGTAGAAATTTTAGAAATGTAAGTTATGTGTTTAAACAAAGGAAAATTTTAAAAAGAGTATACTTCATGACTATTGTTGACTCAATTCTGAGTTTATGATATTTATTAAGACATGTCTTTAGTAAAGTAGTTAGAATATATACATACTTATGGTCATAAATTTTATATATGTATAATATATGTATAAATGAATCCATTGTAAACACAGACCTATTGAAAGAAAGTCATTAGCTATAAATCTCTATTGAAATAATATATGAAATAAATCTCTATTGAAATGGAAGACTTCATTTCTTTGCCATATAGATCACTATTTTTAATCCTTTTATATCTTCCCCTAATTTAGACTATGTAAACCTCATTCCACAGCAAAGAAAACTGCAAAAAGTATGCCCCATTCTTCTACCCCCAAAACACATACCGTTGTTTCCAATTTTAGCTCAAATATGCAAAAAACTTGGAAGCAATCACTCTCATCCTTACAACTAGAAAACAGCTGAACAAACTAAAAATCAACATCTTTGTTTGGATTACTGAGGTCACAAGGCAAACAGACATGCTAAAAGCTTGGAGAAATAGGCAAACACAGAAAGTTGCAGCTAGAAATGCTTGCCTAAATTAGAAGCAACTGAAAATATAAATTATACAACATATAAAATAAAATATAAAAAATATAAAACAGAACACATAAATGAAATTAGAAGCAGCTGAAAATATAAATTATATAAAATATAAAATAAAATATAAAAATATAAAACCGAACACATAAATGATAATTTTTATGAATTTCTGAAGACTGACTATAGACTAGTATTAGAATGAGAACTCTTGGAGGACAGAGTTATAGGGGAGACCAATACATATCCAAGGATTTTACCTTAAGAAACAGCAATTAGGTTCTCAAAGAAACAGAGAAAAAGCTCTGTGTTAAATATACTGCATTAAAGCACAATGTAGTTTACCATCCAGCTAAGATTAGGCTCAAACAAAGGTACAAAAATGGAGGTGTGACAACTTAGCAATTGAGGCTATGCTTAATATGCTATTTGAAAAAAAAAATGAACTAAAACATATGGTACGTAGGCGAACATTTGTTTAGAGTACATTTTTCCAACAAAAATAAGTTAAGGTGATCTAGGTTAATAACCGAAGCCAAGAAAAGGAGACTTTTTTGGTAACTTACATTGTTTAAAATTCTCAAGAACATATATCTAATCATCAAAATCCTCTTCTACATTATAGCAGCCTTTCACATATTCGGAATGTAAAAATAAATATTTTTGAAGTTACCTTTACTTTCTATTTTTATTCTATGTATGCATTAAATATCAGTGATTTTTAAAAAACGCCCATCTCAGCCTTCATACCGAGATTAATTTGACTATTTTTAGAATCTTCCAACCTTTTAGTTATGTATCCTCTAAAATCTTAACTCAGGTTTCTGCCCACTTTATCATTTAATAGTATTTCTTTTGATTTCAACTGATGCTTGGAGATCAAATGAAAAAGTAATTTCAAGTGATAACTTGATAAGTCGCTCCCAAAATACAGACTTTTCCACTATTGCTGAAGAAGTTTCCTATATAAACTAGTAAAACTTGCTTACTTATGCTTGATATATCCTCCCATTCTTTGAAATGTTTCACATTAGGCATATTTAGGCTCATCTGTACCAAGTCAACAAGATGAGAAAGGAAATTTCAGTTATGCAACTGTTAAATCCATTTGAGTTATTGCTTAAAAACAACTATGAACAAATCCTACACTTAGAAATTAATATCAGACATACTACATAGGGCTTCCCTGCTGGCTCAGTTGGTAAAAACTCTGCCTGCAATGCGGGAGACCTGGATTCAATCCCTGGGTTGGGAAGATCCCCTGGAGAAGGAAATGGCAACCCGCTCCAGTATTCTTGCCTGGGAAATCCCATGGGCAGAGGATCCTGGTGGGCTACAGTCCATGGGGTCACAGAGTTGGACATGACTGGATGACTAAATCACTCCCACCACCATAATGCATCCATGAAAGTATATACATAGTTTATTCCTACATTATATATCTAAGTGTTCAATATATTTTAATTTCTCTTTGGGATATGGCTTTCAAGAAGGTTAGTTTTATTTCCTAAAAAATTTTAACTGAAAAATCTGTGTAAACACATTTTTCAGATTTGATCCGTACCAGTTTTCAGGTTCAACATACAAATAAATTTGTATCTTCAATAAATCCTTGAGTTAAGTGTAGATTCATTAACTAACTCCTTGATTACCTGTTTATATTTGTTTTTATATCAGTTGTTAACATATAAGCTTCTCTAAGAGCTTGAACCTACATACATACCCACCCACACACACACACACACCCCTACACTCACCCTCCCCGCTACACACACACACTCTGCTAGAGAAGATTGGAACTGAGGCACAGCATCACTCTACTGCTGTTCTGGAGATACCCACATAGTATTTTAGCTGCATATTCAGATTCTGAATATCTTTATAACACTGCTATGGAAATCCCCAAACTGCTTTTGCATCTATGAAACTAAAGGGTCTTATTGTTAGGCAATGGGCTATAAAGAACATGCACGCCTTTTATTCTTACAGGTCCTTTTATGGTATCTGATGTTATTGGAGCAGGGCCTGCTTGGGGCAAGGGAGAACAAGGCCAAGTCTGGAGCCAGGCAGTTTGTTCATTTCCCTGTATGTTCACCAATATGCTACTTTCAGTAATAAGACCTTTATTCCATGTTCTGGCACTCTAAGTCATGACATTAAAATGACTATGAGAAACATATCACAGCCTATTTATCTTTGTGAGGTAGAAATTTTAGAAATGTAAGTTATGTGTTTAAACAAAGGAAAATTTAAAAAAGAGTATACTTCATGACTATTGTTGACTCAATTCTGAGTTTATGATATTTATTAAGACATGTCTTTAGTAAAGTAGTTAGAATATATACATACTTATGGTCATAAATTTTATATATGTATAATATATGTATAAATGAATCCATTGTAAACACAGACCTATTGAAAGAAAGTCATTAGCTATAAATCTCTATTGAAATAATATATGAAATAAATCTCTATTGAAATGGAAGACTTCATTTCTTTGCCATATAGATCACTATTTTTAATCCTTTTATATCTTCCCCTAATTTAGACTATGTAAACCTCATTCCACAGCAAAGAAAACTGCAAAAAGTATGCCCCATTCTTCTACCCCCAAAACACATACCGTTGTTTCCAATTTTAGCTCAAATATGCAAAAAACTTGGAAGCAATCACTCTCATCCTTACAACTAGAAAACAGCTGAACAAACTAAAAATCAACATCTTTGTTTGGATTACTGAGGTCACAAGGCAAACAGACATGCTAAAAGCTTGGAGAAATAGGCAAACACAGAAAGTTGCAGCTAGAAATGCTTGCCTAAATTAGAAGCAACTGAAAATATAAATTATACAACATATAAAATAAAATATAAAAAATATAAAACAGAACACATAAATGAAATTAGAAGCAGCTGAAAATATAAATTATATAAAATATAAAATAAAATATAAAAATATAAAACCGAACACATAAATGATAATTTTTATGAATTTCTGAAGACTGACTATAGACTAGTATTAGAATGAGAACTCTTGGAGGACAGAGTTATAGGGGAGACCAATACATATCCAAGGATTTTACCTTAAGAAACAGCAATTAGGTTCTCAAAGAAACAGAGAAATTCCTCATGGTTTTAGGGGAGGTGGTGAAGGGAAGAGCAATCAGTGTGCAATGGGCCAGAGCATTCCCCGTACCAAAGCCTGGTCTCCGGAGGAAAAAAATAGGCTTTACTAGAGTCTCATCTACCTAGTGGAAGGTCATTTTCCACACATGAACCTCCCTATAGCCTTTCAGTCTTACTTAAAAAGAGGGAAAGAAAAGCTAAGAAACATTTGTCAAGGTCACAGTCCAGGAGTACAGAATATCATGGGACTCACTCTCGCCCACACCTTACCATCCTACCTACAGAGCTTCAAGCTTCATGTAGTCATGGCAGGTAACAGTTGAAAGAGCTGAAAAACCAAGAGTTTATGAAAGGAGTAGTTCTTTAAGAAGTCAAGTGATAACAGGTGATAAACAAAGAACAACAAACAAAACAAGAAAGGATTTGAAGCCTCCAGCACCTACAGCTACAACAAATATTAAACACAGCCTCAATTCTAGCAAGATTAGCTTATAAACTCACTTTAAAGACCTATTAATCTAAATTCCTATTACCCAAAAAAGCATGTTAAGCTTTCAACAAAAAGTTATGAGACATGCTAAAATGAGAGAGAAAACATGTTGGAGCAAAGATTACAGTGGAGACAGAGGACGTTGAAAGCCGGGAATGAAGAGCTGGAGAGTTTCTTCGGGAAATTAGGGTAGTCAGAAGAGCTGAGGTATTTAGAAATTCATGCACACATGCATGTGCAGGGCTGGATGTATGCTTACAAAAGACCTAGAATGCCACGAGTGCTCACCTCTGACTGATCTGTAATCTTGGTGCAAATACGAAGGGAAGACCGTCAGAGCTGTAAACGGCTTCCCAGGTTAAGTGCTGGGAAACCCTAATATAGAACCAATTCAGAAAGCACAGGAGTTTGTTTTGTTTGGGGCCCATTTGCTTGTTTTTGTTCTTCAGTATGGAGATATATATATATATATTTTTTTTTTCCTGTGTAATATTTTCTTTGATTTATGAGTTATCCGAAGTTGCTTAATTTCCAAATACTTGGGGATTTTCTTGCTATTCCCAGTGATTTCTACTTAATACTATTGCAGTTAGAAAAAAAAAAAAAAAACACCTTTGTATGTTTCAATCATTTGAAATGTATTGAGATGTGATGGGACCCAATCTTCTCACTGTTGTAGGGGAATTTTGTAGATAAGCAGTAGGATAAGGTAAGAAATGTTCCATGTAACTATTGGACTAGAGTTGGAGATATAAATATGAACTCATATTTCACTTAATGAAGATGCCGCTAGCTACATACAGAAATGTAAAAATATGTGTATAGTACAAATATATGTGTTTCCTTGATCTTTCAGCTGAGACTGCCTAGAAGAAATGACACACAGCAGTAGCAATAACCAATATTACCCAGATCTTGGTTTCTTGGTTTCTAATTCGTCTTTCTTAAAAGGAACCAGGAATTTAAGGCAAAATGGCTGACAAGAAATGGAGTAGGAAATATATAAGATGATGCTGAGTGTCTTGCAGTGCCAAAAATAAGGGAGTAAAATGAGAACAAGAAGAATAGTAAGAACAATGGTGATAATGAGGCAGTAAATAAAACAAACACAGAGTCAAGTTAAAGAACTTTCAGTGACCAAAACTGAAAAAAAATTGAGCAGCAAAACTTATGAAATGGTTTTGGACTGTAACCTAAAGTTCCAGTATATACCTATGAGTCCCATACTGATATAAGTAAGTGATTGAATGCGTAACAAAGGGAGGATGAAGGATGACTCTCAGCAGAAGCATAACTCCCAACACCTTAAGACTAGGCTGCACCTAGTGACATCCTTCAAAAGAGTGCAAAATGTAAAAACAAAAGGGAATATTATAATGTCACATTGCAGTGGATAAAACCCTGTCAAACATGACCCCATCCAAGTGATCGAGGTCAGCGTCACTGCAGGAAGTCAAGTTGATAGGACACTTTACCTCTGTGATCTTTCTTCCCAGATAATACAACCCAGTCTAATCATAGGAAAATATCAGAAAAATTCCAGTAGAGAGATTTTCTAAAATATAATGACTGATACTGCTCAAAATTGTCAAAATCATCAGAAACAAGAAATGCTTGAGAAACTGCCATAGCCAAGAGGGAGTTTCAGGAGACAAAATAACTAAATGTGATATGGTGCCCTAGATGGAAATCCTGCAACAGGATTTTTATATTAGGTGAAAACTGAGGAAATCCAAATAAAGTATGGACTTAAACATTTCTCACTCTAATAAATATCACAGTCATATGTGCTGTTGATAGTAGGGATAACTAGGTTTAGGATATACAAAAACATCCTCCTTTTCACAATTTTTATGTAAATCTAAAACTTTTAAAAATAAAGTATATTTTCAAAAGTTATAAGAAACCTCCCTCAATAATATATATACTCACACATGCAATTTTTCTGTGAGATGGGTATGGATAGGGGGAATGGAGAAAGTTCCTAAGAACTAGGAAGCATATGCATTTGAGGAGAAGGTATATGAAAGCAGCATCCTTATAAAAGGTAATTATCCAAAGAGTAGTTATATGAGGGGCCTCCCTGGTGGCTCAGAGGGTAAAGCATCTGCCTGTAGTGCGGGAGACCTGGGTTCAATCCCTGGGTCAGGAAGATTCTATGACTGGGTTGAGCGGCCACAGTCATGCTGGGCATTTTTAAGACTAGAGAGTGTTCATTCTTAGGAGCTGTCATTTTCTACCACCTCTCCCTGGGTGGTAGATACCACAGAAGGAGCTAGACATTTAGAAATTCTAAACAGATTGCTAAACAGATATTGTTCTGACCTTTATTTGTGTCCACATCTCTGAAAAAAAAAAAAAAAACTCATGCTTTCACTTCTCCCTTGCTGTTCACAGTCCAGTATTCATATAATTCTCCTTAAGGTTGATGACACCAGAGCCCTAGGACCTATGATTGACACAGTAAAAGGAACAAGGCATATGCTTGACTAGTCAAGCTGAACAACTTGCATGACCTGTAGCAAACTCTGTAATATACCCCAGCAGTAGTTCTGAGTTAGATTGGTAAGACCTTTCTATACCCCTGTATTCTTTATCCATGCCCTAAAGAGAGTTATTCTGCATAAATTACTATAAAGATAGAGAATAGTTTTAGTTGGATATGAGAAAAGTCGTCTACAATTTGGCCGGCGGTACCTACCAAAGAGGAGAAAGATGTTTTAGACAATAAGAGAATTTCCATTTCCAGTTAGGATTGGAAACATAATAATGTTGGTCTAACCATAAAAAGGAAAATCTGGAGGGAAGATGTGGGGTGGGAGATGGGAGGGGGATTCATGTTTGGGAGTTCATGTAAAAAAATAAATAAATACAAAAAAAAAAAAAGGAAAATAAGCTAAACAAATTACTAAACAATACCTAAAATAAATTTAGAGAGATGAGAATGCAAAAAATCAAAATGTGATAATATCCAGAAAAAGATGACCCCATAGGATAAGGGATGATATCATCGCTATGTTCATCCTGGGTGAAACCGAAGGAGAAGGAAGATTCTGCCATAGATTGAGGAAAGAGGACACCAGTCAAATTCATAGCAAACTTGTTATGGCCACATGTAGGCTGACATGATAAATTAGAACCCCAAAGACCTCAACTACACAACAGGTTGTCTTCACCTGCCAGCTATTTGCATAGACCTCCAGCAAATTCAGGAATAACCAGACTGAGTTCAAGGTTAAATAACGAGGAGACCCTCCCAGAGGCGTGTGGGGTCTTTCATGAAACAAAGCAACACCTCAACACCTCACTGAATGAAATCAGGATGAGAAAACTGAAAGGAGATCCTGAGAAGCATTCTCTGCCCAAACTAATGTTAAGGCAACAGCTGCAGAAGGCTGGGAAAACATTTAGTAAGTATATATGCTTTAAAAGATTACTGACCATTTAATCCAAAATAATGAAAATATGCTATGAAGATTTTAGTATATGAATAAATATAAAATATGATAGGAGCAAAAAGGGAGGGAAGGAAAAATGAGGTTTACATATTTGCCATGAAGTCATATAGCATAATTTAAAGCCAGTTTGTGGTATTATAAACTTTATAGTAACCAATTCAGATATAAAATAAAGAAATATAGCTAATAAGCCATGAGAGGACATAAAATGAAATTTAAAATGTTCAGCTTACTAAGAAAAGTCAAGAAAGGAGAACATTGAAACAGAGCAAGAAAATCAAATATGAAGCAAATACCACAAGAGTAGACTTCAATGAACATATTAATAATAGAATTAAATACAAGTGGACACTCCAACTAAAAGTAGTTGGGCAATAAAATTGATCCAATGATAAGCTGAATATAAGAAATACTATAGACTTTTCAGGTTTCAGTTTTGACATGTAAAGAACTACTTCAACCAGACAACCAGAAAAAGTTGGAAAAACTGAACTTTTCTTGGATCTATAAGAAATCTGAGATTTCAGAACAAACCACCATGCTTAAACCTGGAGAGACAGGAACATCTTAGAGAGATACATCTAAAATCTGTTTACCTGAAGCAGAGGCCTCTGGAGCAATAAACTGATAGAAACACCAATGAGAACCAGGCCTAATTGCTGGAGGCCAATGGTGGACTAGCTGGACAGTGAGAAACTCCTGGTGCTGCAGTCTTGGGTAGGAGGAGATACACCCAGGTTTTTCCTCTACAAACCCAGCAGGCTCTCACAGTGAGAAACCCATAGATCCTCCATGCCTCTGGAAAGGAACGTCAAGAGTAGCCACTGTGCAACATGGTGGAATCTTCTCCACAGCAGAAGCCTGATCTCTAGAGGATGGGATTTGGCCAAATCACAAAGCCTAGGAAAATGATTCCTTCCTATCCAGGACTTCCAGGAAATAGATTGGCAACCTTGCTGTTGAGAGGAGAGTAGCTACACCCCTTGAGGAACTGGTGAAGGCCATAGTCCTCAGAAACAGGCCCCCTGAAAGGCTGGGTTACTCAGAAGAGTATAGAATGCTTCTACTCCCCAAGTTACAACCGTGCCAGGACGGCCCCAGTATAATGACAGTGCATTGCAGCTGAAGAGCTCTAAGGAGATATATATCTATACAAATCATCAAAATTCCAATACAATTTTCTTATAGCAAATTCATCATTTTAGCTCAAAAAAAGTTTTATTTTACAGAAAATATAAAAATCTATAAAAATATATAATGCTAAGACTTTTGTTGTTAGTAAATAAACTTATAAAGTTTTTAAAGTTTAAAAGATTAGGTTTCATCAATTTATAATTTTTCCCATTTGTCACTTTGAAAGGAATATTTATACAAGTCTGTTTTGTAGGCCTTATAGAGGAGCCTTTCATTTCTCTCCCAAAGAACCTGCCTTGTGCATGAAGCATGCAAGAAAGAAGGTTACAGCCGGTCAATGGCTTTGGATTTATTACCTATCATCCCTGTCTTCATCTACTTTTAAGGTTCCAAAAAATAATCAAGATAAAAACTTTATTCTTGTGCTTTCAGTAGGCAATTTTAGTGATTTGCTTTTTGATGTTATAACATGTAAAGTAATGTGGAATCAGAGGCTTCCACTCACACAGGGTAGAAAATTAAAGGTATAAGATATTCAGTGACCATCAGTGTGAAATCACAGATTTTTATTTGGCCAAATTTCATAGAATTCCTCATTATTCTCTTTAGAGAGTCTCATTTTCCTTGACTATCACTGCTTCCCTATGCTACCCCTATTTATCATTCCAACAAGTAAAAGAATATTGGATGAAAATGAAGTCATGATCCCTCATTACCAAAAGAAAATTAGAAAGTATATTCTTGTCTAAAACAAAGAAATAGCTTTGAATATTATTAAATAGATTCCATTGATATTTTGTTCTGATTGGCTCAAGCTACTGCCAGTTTTACTGAACAACTCTGTATTTTAGAAGCTCTGTGTTAAATATACTGCATTAAAGCACAATGTAGTTTACCATCCAGCTAAGATTAGGCTCAAACAAAGGTACAAAAATGGAGGTGTGACAACTTAGCAATTGAGGCTATGCTTAATATGCTATTTGAAAAAAAAAATGAACTAAAACATATGGTACGTAGGCGAACATTTGTTTAGAGTACATTTTTCCAACAAAAATAAGTTAAGGTGATCTAGGTTAATAACCGAAGCCAAGAAAAGGAGACTTTTTTGGTAACTTACACTGTTTAAAATTCTCAAGAACATATATCTAATCATCAAAATCCTCTTCTACATTATAGCAGCCTTTCACATATTCGGAATGTAAAAATAAATATTTTTGAAGTTACCTTTACTTTCTATTTTTATTCTATGTATGCATTAAATATCAGTGATTTTTAAAAAACGCCCATCTCAGCCTTCATACCGAGATTAATTTGACTATTTTTAGAATCTTCCAACCTTTTAGTTATGTATCCTCTAAAATCTTAACTCAGGTTTCTGCCCACTTTATCATTTAATAGTATTTCTTTTGATTTCAACTGATGCTTGGAGATCAAATGAAAAAGTAATTTCAAGTGATAACTTGATAAGTCGCTCCCAAAATACAGACTTTTCCACTATTGCTGAAGAAGTTTCCTATATAAACTAGTAAAACTTGCTTACTTATGCTTGATATATCCTCCCATTCTTTGAAATGTTTCACATTAGGCATATTTAGGCTCATCTGTACCAAGTCAACAAGATGAGAAAGGAAATTTCAGTTATGCAACTGTTAAATCCATTTGAGTTATTGCTTAAAAACAACTATGAACAAATCCTACACTTAGAAATTAATATCAGACATACTACATAGGGCTTCCCTGCTGGCTCAGTTGGTAAAAACTCTGCCTGCAATGCGGGAGACCTGGATTCAATCCCTGGGTTGGGAAGATCCCCTGGAGAAGGAAATGGCAACCCGCTCCAGTATTCTTGCCTGGGAAATCCCATGGGCAGAGGATCCTGGTGGGCTACAGTCCATGGGGTCACAGAGTTGGACATGACTGGATGACTAAATCACTCCCACCACCATAATGCATCCATGAAAGTATATACATAGTTTATTCCTACATTATATATCTAAGTGTTCAATATATTTTAATTTCTCTTTGGGATATGGCTTTCAAGAAGGTTAGTTTTATTTCCTAAAAAATTTTAACTGAAAAATCTGTGTAAACACATTTTTCAGATTTGATCCGTACCAGTTTTCAGGTTCAACATACAAATAAATTTGTATCTTCAATAAATCCTTGAGTTAAGTGTATATTCATTAACTAACTCCTTGATTACCTGTTTATATTTGTTTTTATATCAGTTGTTAACATATAAGCTTCTCTAAGAGCTTGAACCTACATACATACCCACCCACACACACACACACACCCCTACACTCACCCTCCCCGCTACACACACACACTCTGCTAGAGAAGATTGGAACTGAGGCACAGCATCACTCTACTGCTGTTCTGGAGATACCCACATAGTATTTTAGCTGCATATTCAGATTCTGAATATCTTTATAACACTGCTATGGAAATCCCCAAACTGCTTTTGCATCTATGAAACTAAAGGGTCTTATTGTTAGGCAATGGGCTATAAAGAACATGCACGCCTTTTATTCTTACAGGTCCTTTTATGGTATCTGATGTTATTGGAGCAGGGCCTGCTTGGGGCAAGGGAGAACAAGGCCAAGTCTGGAGCCAGGCAGTTTGTTCATTTCCCTGTATGTTCACCAATATGCTACTTTCAGTAATAAGACCTTTATTCCATGTTCTGGCACTCTAAGTCATGACATTAAAATGACTATGAGAAACATATCACAGCCTATTTATCTTTGTGAGGTAGAAATTTTAGAAATGTAAGTTATGTGTTTAAACAAAGGAAAATTTAAAAAAGAGTATACTTCATGACTATTGTTGACTCAATTCTGAGTTTATGATATTTATTAAGACATGTCTTTAGTAAAGTAGTTAGAATATATACATACTTATGGTCATAAATTTTATATATGTATAATATATGTATAAATGAATCCATTGTAAACACAGACCTATTGAAAGAAAGTCATTAGCTATAAATCTCTATTGAAATAATATATGAAATAAATCTCTATTGAAATGGAAGACTTCATTTCTTTGCCATATAGATCACTATTTTTAATCCTTTTATATCTTCCCCTAATTTAGACTATGTAAACCTCATTCCACAGCAAAGAAAACTGCAAAAAGTATGCCCCATTCTTCTACCCCCAAAACACATACCGTTGTTTCCAATTTTAGCTCAAATATGCAAAAAACTTGGAAGCAATCACTCTCATCCTTACAACTAGAAAACAGCTGAACAAACTAAAAATCAACATCTTTGTTTGGATTACTGAGGTCACAAGGCAAACAGACATGCTAAAAGCTTGGAGAAATAGGCAAACACAGAAAGTTGCAGCTAGAAATGCTTGCCTAAATTAGAAGCAACTGAAAATATAAATTATATAACATATAAAATAAAATATAAAAAATATAAAACATAACACATAAATGAAATTAGAAGCAGCTGAAAATATAAATTATATAAAATATAAAATAAAATATAAAACAGAACACATAAATGATAATTTTTATGAATTTCTGAAGGCTGACTATAGACTAGTATTAGAATGAGAACACTTGGAGGACAGAGTTATAGGGGAGACCAATACATATCCAAGGATTTTACCTTAAGAAACAGCAATTAGGTTCTCAAAGAAACAGAGAAATTCCTCATGGTTTTAGGGGAAGTGGTGAAGGGAAGAGCAATCAGTGTGCAATGGGCCGGAGCATTCCCCGTACCAAAGCCTGGTCTCCAGAGGAAAAAAATAGGCTTTACTAGAGTCTCATCTACCTAGTGGAAGGTCATTTTCCACACATGAACCTCCCTATAGCCTTTCAGTCTTACTTAAAAAGAGGGAAAGAAAAGCTAAGAAACATTTGTCAAGGTCACAGTCCAGGAGTACAGAATATCATGGGACTCACTCTCACCCACACCTTACCATCCTACCTACAGAGCTTCAAGCTTCATGTAGTCATGGCAGGTAACAGTTGAAAGAGCTGAAAAACCAAGAGTTTATGAAAGGAGTAGTTCTTTAAGAAGTCAAGTGATAACAGGTGATAAACAAAGAACAACAAACAAAACAAGAAAGGATTTGAAGCCTCCAGCACCTACAGCTACAACAAATATTAAACACAGCCTCAATTCTAGCAAGATTAGCTTATAAACTCACTTTAAAGACCTATTAATCTAAATTCCTATTACCCAAAAAAGCATGTTAAGCTTTCAACAAAAAGTTATGAGACATGCTAAAATGAGAGAGAAAACATGTTGGAGCAAAGATTACAGTGGAGACAGAGGACGTTGAAAGCCGGGAATGAAGAGCTGGAGAGTTTCTTCGGGAAATTAGGGTAGTCAGAAGAGCTGAGGTATTTAGAAATTCATGCACACATGCATGTGCAGGGCTGGATGTATGCTTACAAAAGACCTAGAATACCACGAGTGCTCACCTCTGACTGATCTGTAATCTTGGTGCAAATACGAAGGGAAGACCGTCAGAGCTGTAAACGGCTTCCCAGGTTAAGTGCTGGGAAACCCTAATATAGAACCAATTCAGAAAGCACAGGAGTTTGTTTTGTTTGGGGCCCATTTGCTTGTTTTTGTTCTTCAGTATGGAGATATATATATATATATTTTTTTTTTCCTGTGTAATATTTTCTTTGATTTATGAGTTATCCGAAGTTGCTTAATTTCCAAATACTTGGGGATTTTCTTGCTATTCCCAGTGATTTCTACTTAATACTATTGCAGTTAGAAAAAAAAAAAAAAAACACCTTTGTATGTTTCAATCATTTGAAATGTATTGAGATGTGATGGGACCCAATCTTCTCACTGTTGTAGGGGAATTTTGTAGATAAGCAGTAGGATAAGGTAAGAAATGTTCCATGTAACTATTGGACTAGAGTTGGAGATATAAATATGAACTCATATTTCACTTAATGAAGATGCCGCTAGCTACATACAGAAATGTAAAAATATGTGTATAGTACAAATATATGTGTTTCCTTGATCTTTCAGCTGAGACTGCCTAGAAGAAATGACACACAGCAGTAGCAATAACCAATATTACCCAGATCTTGGTTTCTTGGTTTCTAATTCGTCTTTCTTAAAAGGAACCAGGAATTTAAGGCAAAATGGCTGACAAGAAATGGAGTAGGAAATATATAAGATGATGCTGAGTGTCTTGCAGTGCCAAAAATAAGGGAGTAAAATGAGAACAAGAAGAATAGTAAGAACAATGGTGATAATGAGGCAGTAAATAAAACAAACACAGAGTCAAGTTAAAGAACTTTCAGTGACCAAAACTGAAAAAAAATTGAGCAGCAAAACTTATGAAATGGTTTTGGACTGTAACCTAAAGTTCCAGTATATACCTATGAGTCCCATACTGATATAAGTAAGTGATTGAATGCGTAACAAAGGGAGGATGAAGGATGACTCTCAGCAGAAGCATAACTCCCAACACCTTAAGACTAGGCTGCACCTAGTGACATCCTTCAAAAGAGTGCAAAATGTAAAAACAAAAGGGAATATTATAATGTCACATTGCAGTGGATAAAACCCTGTCAAACATGACCCCATCCAAGTGATCGAGGTCAGCGTCACTGCAGGAAGTCAAGTTGATAGGACACTTTACCTCTGTGATCTTTCTTCCCAGATAATACAACCCAGTCTAATCATAGGAAAATATCAGAAAAATTCCAGTAGAGAGATTTTCTAAAATATAATGACTGATACTGCTCAAAATTGTCAAAATCATCAGAAACAAGAAATGCTTGAGAAACTGCCATAGCCAAGAGGGAGTTTCAGGAGACAAAATAACTAAATGTGATATGGTGCCCTAGATGGAAATCCTGCAACAGGATTTTTATATTAGGTGAAAACTGAGGAAATCCAAATAAAGTATGGACTTAAACATTTCTCACTCTAATAAATATCACAGTCATATGTGCTGTTGATAGTAGGGATAACTAGGTTTAGGATATACAAAAACATCCTCCTTTTCACAATTTTTATGTAAATCTAAAACTTTTAAAAATAAAGTATATTTTCAAAAGTTATAAGAAACCTCCCTCAATAATATATATACTCACACATGCAATTTTTCTGTGAGATGGGTATGGATAGGGGGAATGGAGAAAGTTCCTAAGAACTAGGAAGCATATGCATTTGAGGAGAAGGTATATGAAAGCAGCATCCTTATAAAAGGTAATTATCCAAAGAGTAGTTATATGAGGGGCCTCCCTGGTGGCTCAGAGGGTAAAGCATCTGCCTGTAGTGCGGGAGACCTGGGTTCAATCCCTGGGTCAGGAAGATTCTATGACTGGGTTGAGCGGCCACAGTCATGCTGGGCATTTTTAAGACTAGAGAGTGTTCATTCTTAGGAGCTGTCATTTTCTACCACCTCTCCCTGGGTGGTAGATACCACAGAAGGAGCTAGACATTTAGAAATTCTAAACAGATTGCTAAACAGATATTGTTCTGACCTTTATTTGTGTCCACATCTCTGAAAAAAAAAAAAAAAAAAAACCTCATGCTTTCACTTCTCCCTTGCTGTTCACAGTCCAGTATTCATATAATTCTCCTTAAGGTTGATGACACCAGAGCCCTAGGACCTATGATTGACACAGTAAAAGGAACAAGGCATATGCTTGACTAGTCAAGCTGAACAACTTGCATGACCTGTAGCAAACTCTGTAATATACCCCAGCAGTAGTTCTGAGTTAGATTGGTAAGACCTTTCTATACCCCTGTATTCTTTATCCATGCCCTAAAGAGAGTTATTCTGCATAAATTACTATAAAGATAGAGAATAGTTTTAGTTGGATATGAGAAAAGTCGTCTACAATTTGGCCGGCGGTACCTACCAAAGAGGAGAAAGATGTTTTAGACAATAAGAGAATTTCCATTTCCAGTTAGGATTGGAAACATAATAATGTTGGTCTAACCATAAAAAGGAAAATCTGGAGGGAAGATGTGGGGTGGGAGATGGGAGGGGGATTCATGTTTGGGAGTTCATGTAAAAAAATAAATAAATACAAAAAAAAAAAAAGGAAAATAAGCTAAACAAATTACTAAACAATACCTAAAATAAATTTAGAGAGATGAGAATGCAAAAAATCAAAATGTGATAATATCCAGAAAAAGATGACCCCATAGGATAAGGGATGATATCATCGCTATGTTCATCCTGGGTGAAACCGAAGGAGAAGGAAGATTCTGCCATAGATTGAGGAAAGAGGACACCAGTCAAATTCATAGCAAACTTGTTATGGCCACATGTAGGCTGACATGATAAATTAGAACCCCAAAGACCTCAACTACACAACAGGTTGTCTTCACCTGCCAGCTATTTGCATAGACCTCCAGCAAATTCAGGAATAACCAGACTGAGTTCAAGGTTAAATAACGAGGAGACCCTCCCAGAGGCGTGTGGGGTCTTTCACGAAACAAAGCAACACCTCAACACCTCACTGAATGAAATCAGGATGAGAAAACTGAAAGGAGATCCTGAGAAGCATTCTCTGCCCAAACTAATGTTAAGGCAACAGCTGCAGAAGGCTGGGAAAACATTTAGTAAGTATATATGCTTTAAAAGATTACTGACCATTTAATCCAAAATAATGAAAATATGCTATGAAGATTTTAGTATATGAATAAATATAAAATATGATAGGAGCAAAAAGGGAGGGAAGGAAAAATGAGGTTTACATATTTGCCATGAAGTCAATAAGCATAATTTAAAGCCAGTTTGTGGTATTATAAACTTTATAGTAACCAATTCAGATATAAAATAAAGAAATATAGCTAATAAGCCACGAGAGGACATAAAATGAAATTTAAAATGTTCAGCTTACTAAGAAAAGTCAAGAAAGGAGACACATTGAAACAGAGCAAGAAAATCAAATATGAAGCAAATACCACAAGAGTAGACTTCAATGAACATATTAATAATAGAATTAAATACAAGTGGACACTCCAACTAAAAGTAGTTGGGCAATAAAATTGATCCAATGATAAGCTGAATATAAGAAATACTATAGACTTTTCAGGTTTCAGTTTTGACATGTAAAGAACTACTTCAACCAGACAACCAGAAAAAGTTGGAAAAACTGAACTTTTCTTGGATCTATAAGAAATCTGAGATTTCAGAACAAACCACCATGCTTAAACCTGGAGAGACAGGAACATCTTAGAGAGATACATCTAAAATCTGTTTACCTGAAGCAGAGGCCTCTGGAGCAATAAACTGATAGAAACACCAATGAGAACCAGGCCTAATTGCTGGAGGCCAATGGTGGACTAGCTGGACAGTGAGAAACTCCTGGTGCTGCAGTCTTGGGTAGGAGGAGATACACCCAGGTTTTTCCTCTACAAACCCAGCAGGCTCTCACAGTGAGAAACCCATAGATCCTCCATGCCTCTGGAAAGGAACGTCAAGAGTAGCCACTGTGCAACATGGTGGAATCTTCTCCACAGCAGAAGCCTGATCTCTAGAGGATGGGATTTGGCCAAATCACAAAGCCTAGGAAAATGATTCCTTCCTATCCAGGACTTCCAGGAAATAGATTGGCAACCTTGCTGTTGAGAGGAGAGTAGCTACACCCCTTGAGGAACTGGTGAAGGCCATAGTCCTCAGAAACAGGCCCCCTGAAAGGCTGGGTTACTCAGAAGAGTATAGAATGCTTCTACTCCCCAAGTTACAACCGTGCCAGGACGGCCCCAGTATAATGACAGTGCATTGCAGCTGAAGAGCTCTAAGGCACTGACTTTCTTCTGAGTAGAAAAATGCAAGGAAGTGCCAAGGTAACAGAGGAGTAAAATAATAACACTGGAAAAATTAAAAGCCCCTGTTACCTATAGCTATACTGCTTATTAAAAGTAGCCTAACTCTTGGTAGATTAACGTAAATCCTCACAATAAGAATCTATTTACCTCAGTTCCTACTACCTAATACAACTTATCTGGCTTTAAACCAAAAATTAAAGTCATGCCAAAAGGCAAGTAAAAGCATATTTTAAAGCAAGGAAACAATCATCAGAACAATATTCAGACAAGAAACAGATGTTGGAATATTGTATGTGGAATTTCAAATAACTATGATTAATATATATGGTCCCTAATATCTCAAATATGGAACAGGCAAGAACAGATGGCTAATGCAATCAGAAAGATGGAAAGTCTAAGAAAAAATCAAGAGGAAATATTACAGCATAGTTAATAGAAATGAAATGTATTTGGTGGACTCATGAGAAAACTGGACATGGTTAAGTAAAGAGCTAGTGCATTTGAAGATAGGATGAGAGATGAAATATACCTAGCTGAAACAAACACAAAGAGAGAAACAAAAAAAACACAGAACATCAAAGAATTATGAGACAATAACAAAAGATGTGACATACATATATAATTTTAATACTAGAAATATCAAACCACTGATTCAGGAAGCCAAGAGAGAGATAAATATCTCCCCATGTTCCCCACTCCCCCCAAAATCTGAATAAATAAACATATATACATACATATATATGTATATATACACACACAGGCATAACATATTCAAACTTAAGAAAACAAGAACAATTTAATACAGAAGCTTAGACAAACAATGTAAAAAGCAAATACACCATCACTAGAGATTTTTTAAATGCTGATCATAAAAGACCAATTAATGAGTAATACATATTAGTATATATTATTAAAAGTATACATACCTAAAAATAGAGATTTAAATTCATGAAGCAAAAATGGAAAAACTAAAAGGAGAAATAGACATCCATAATCATACAGAAAATTTTAGTGTACTCTTCTTGTTACTAAGAGAACAATGAGGCAAATGCTGCTAAGAGAAAAGAATATTCAAACAACACTGTCAGCATCCTGGACCAGGTCGATATTTATAGAAGACCATACCCACCAGCATAAGAATACACATGGTTTTCAAGTGCACATATATCATATATGGGCTATAAAACATACCTCAATAAATTATCACATACAAAATCTTGCTTTCTGAACACAATAATATTAAATTAAACTTCTATTTAAATTAAATTAGAAACCAAGAACAAAATGCCAAGAAAATCCCCAAATACTTAGAAATTAAGATATTCACTGTTCAATAACTCATAAGTCAAAAAATAAATCATATGGGAAATCAGAAAGTATTTTTAACTGAATGATAATGAAATATAGCATGAAATCACTAGATGGAGATGGATACCGCTTTTAATAAAGAGAAATTCTGTTTTGGATGTTTGCCTACTCACAGCCTACAAGCCTACCTTCTCCGTTGGTGGTTTGTCCGGTGATGTTGTTTTCAGTTGCTCACTCTTTGATTATTTGCAACCCCATGGACTGCAGCACACCAGGCTTCCCTGTCCATCACCAACTCCCAGAGCTTACTCAGACTCATGTCCATTGAGTCTTTGTTGCCATCCATCTCATCCCTTGTCGTCTCCGTCTCCCCCTGCCTTCAATCATTCCCTACTAATAAAGCTTCCGTGCATCTGGCCTAGGAGCAGGAATGATCCAGCCATTCAAGTGCAGGCCCACCTGCACATGCGTGAAATCTTTCCAGGCCCACCTTTAGTCCTAATAAAACCCAAACACAATTTCTCATCTTCAAGCAATCCACCTAAATTAATTTAAGCATATTTTGAAGTTATATTTCCCCAAATAATCCCTCTAGAACTCAGGAGAGTCAGTCTCCAACTCCTAGAATTTATTCCCTAAAATTGCCCAAATCAAATTAAATAATTCTTAATCCAAGATGATGAGAATAGAGTAACTCATTCATTTAGAGTCAGAGAAGTGTAGTAGTAAGAGCATGGTCTCCGCAGACACGCTGCCTGGGTTCAAGTTTCACCTATGGGACCTTGAACCAGTTACATTTTTTCTGCCTCAATCTTCTAATTAATGACATGGGGATAGTAACACCATAGGATTGTCGAGAGGGAATGGATTAATACATGCAAAGAAATAAGAACTATGTCTGGAACATTATAAAGAATATAAAGGTATTATTATTATTTTTTATATTTAAATAAGCTGAAGGACAATTTGCTTTAAAAATGCTTGTTTGGGTTGCCTCGTTTAGGAAAACATCTGAGTTTCATTGCTCTGTTTTGTGTGTGTGACTTGCTACAAAGTTCTATTTTCACTGTAAGTTCTTCCATAGAACTTCACTCCAGACTTGCAAAATCAGTGACATATCACCAGGTTTCTGCATCGATCTCTCTTTGTCCAGTTCTGTCCCTTCTCTACCACAACCCTCTTCTCTGTTTCAGTCATTTAGAGACCACACATTTTTACCTTGTCTTTGCAATTTACTAGTCACCTGATCTTAAACAAATTGCTCCTACTTCATGACGTCACAATTTCATTATCTGTAAAATGGGGACCATGCTTCTAATTCAGCTCACTAAGTTGCTGTATTGCCTAAATTGCCTAATTAATGAAGTAAAAGTGCTTCAAAAAGCAGAGAGCTTCATGCATTTCTCAAACTTCATTAGAATGCAGTTTGATAGTCAAAAGCAAGGCGTTTGTGACTGATCATCTCGGGAGCCTTTGCAGGCTCTCCTGGAAATGTGTGTGTGCACGTGTCCTATGTCACTTTCATTTCTTCCCTCATATTAACTGATGTACCAGAGAAATTTCAGAGATATATTTTTCTTCTTTCAGAAGTCTCTTCTTTGTAAAGAAGCTAGAATATAAAAATTAACTATCCAAAAATAATGAAAGACAATGTATTGTACTTTTATATTTTATAGGTACTGTAAGACATTTTTTAAAAGGAATATGCAAGGTATATTTCTCAGATGTTTAGTGATCAATTCATCTATTTTGGAGAGTTCATAGGACAAGAATTCTGCTTTGTTTTATTTTGGAGGCTCACATCTATTCTTCCAGAGTAATAGTGGTGGTGGTGGGGTGGGGGTTGTGCAGCCACTCACTGTATTCTTTAGTCTGATGTCCCATAGTTAGAATGAATTGCACCTGAGATTGTGGTGAACAACACAACTATAGACCAGAGGAACATAGAAGAATGTTACCCCCAATTACTTCTCTGGAACACTGCTGTATCAAAAGGTGTAGCAAAGGATGCCAGAATCAAGTAGGTCGATGATGATATATTTACTTCTGGACGGTCACAATGTACGCTAAAATCATCAAAGACGATTCATTCATTCATGGAATCTTTACTGAACATCTCTATGTCAGGGAATTTTCTGGATTCTGACGGCACAAAATTAAACAAAACAGGCAGAATTTTCTGCTTTTGGAAATCTTTGTATAGGAAATCCCTATTTCACAAAACAAAGCTAATTTAATTTGGGTTAACCTAGCCTATTTGAAACTTCCATAAACTTTCCTCATGGAAGATAAATTAAAATGTTATGGGTATCCCAGTATTATTTGGAACAGAATTTTGAAAGTGATGATGGCAGAATAATCAGCTCTTTTGACTCCATGGTTTCTATGGAGTCAATTTTTTAATTGATTTGCCTTACTATATCAGAAATGAGCATCATGGCTGGTATGTACTCAACCTATATAGATTGCCCAACAGACACTCTACTTGGCATTGCAAATTATGTTTGTGAATTTTAAGTTTTCACATGACCCCCCCAAAGGATCTCAGTTTGCTACATTTAAGATTAATGAGGCATTGGATAGCCATTAAGAAGCTATTTAAGAATATGCATTTAATTAAAATGAATTATGTATATGAGTTAATACCATTCAACCTTTTTAATTTAGAGAGATAAATCATAGCTATTTCACTCCTGAGAAGGGTCCTCACATTGGCAAATTGAATATTTATGCTACAATGCCCAAATAATTAATGCCGGTCAGATTCATCCATAATGGGTATAGCCTCAGACTTTACCCACCAGAGAAAATTAAACATTTCTCTTTTAGTTGACTGTGTGTATGCACTTGTACATGTAATGAGGCTACAGTGAGTAGTTTTATGTTACTTACACATAATCTCTGAATGCAAAGTAAATGGTTACATCAATTCTCAAGAAAATACCGACTGGCCATATGGTTTGACTGTTTCCTTTAAACACAAACACTATTGATATGCAACACAGTTACCACGTATTGACTTAGTAATGCTTCCAGTGGCATTTTTTCTGCCCACTCGAAATGATGCCAATACTTTAATTCTAACAAGTTTGCATTCAGAACAATGTCATATATTCAATGAATGAATACGTGAATACAATGATGGACAGAAATTCTCTATTGTTTTTTCTGTGTCTCATATTCCTCTTACAGGTAGATGTTCTGTCTCTTCACAATGAATTTAATTGAACAAAGGGGAAAAATATGGATATTAAAAATATATCTGAGAGCCAAAACTTGCTGAGATTGAACTATTCTAAATACTTTCCTTGAAGTAGTTTATTTAAATCCTCACAGTTGTCATACTGTTTAGGTACTACTAATATCCTTCTTTTACAGATGAGGAAATGGAGACATAAAAGGTTAAATCATTGGTTTAACCTTTATCATTCAAGATCACAGAATTGAAAAGTGATAAAGCCTGGATTTGAATTTCAGCAATCTGACTCTAGCCTGCTGAAGTTTTCTGTACTGACTTAGTGGGTGTAGAGTACCTCACAGTATCATGAAGTCCAAGGAACTCACAGAGCTTCCTTGGTGGCTCAGTAGAAAAGGATCTGCCTGCCAATTCAAGAGAGGTGGGTTTGGTCCCTGGGTCAGGAAGATCCCCTGAAGAAGAAACTGTCAACCCACTCCAGTATTCTTGCCTGGGAAATCCCATGGATGGAAGTTTGACAGGCTACAGTCTGGAGCAGATCTCAAAAGAGTCACACATGACTTAGCAACTAAACAATAAAAAGGAACTCACAGACCATCTCTTTTGCTGGCTTCTTATTCACATTCAGTGAAGTTAGTAGTTTTATAGGACTAATAAATCCATGCGGGGGCACATGTTTCCATTCTGTATGTGTTTTCTAAGAATGTCTACTTATAAGCACACCTTCTTTGTATCTCACCATAAGAAATACACCCAAACCTCTTGAAATATGTGTGTACACACACACACAGTGTCAAGTATAGCAGGAACCTAAAAGGAGTAAAGAGATGAAATTTTAAATACTCTCTTAGTCTTAATAGAATTCATTAAAAATAGAAGAAAATAATATTTAATTAGAAGCTTCCTTTTAGAAATGGAAAGAATCTATTATTAGCTACCCAGGGAGAATTAGTGAAATATCGAGACAAATGTGATTACAGTTTCCTAAAAACATTTCATTTGTTTTTCAATCACCACCATCCCAACTGCAGCCATCTGACTCCAAGCATAACAATAACCTTAAAAGGCTCATATCACATGGTTTATGCTGTGCTTTTACCAAAAGCTTCCCAGCAGTGTAATCAATAAAGTAGCACAAGCTGTGAACAATTATAATAAAACACCTTAAGAATGATCCACAATTAAAAGGTAGAGGGAAAAAAAGCCCTTCAATTTAGATAAACCAATCTGCCACTCAGTTTGATAAAGTTCAGTTAAAGTATTCTGACACTCTCATGGCATCTATCAGCAGAAAGATCTGTAGCTTGAATCTAAATTAACTCTTCAGGTTGTACAAGAATAAAGAATTACAAGCCTCTAGTTACAGTCACTGGAGTATTACTTGTAACCTAACAACTAAATTCTTATTGAAATTTCATATTACAATCTACCAAGAGGTATCTATATTGATTTTAACAAGGAGTTTGAAATATGTTTCTAAAATATGACAGTTCTTCATTTTAACATATAAAGATTGATAGATCCATGGCTACAATTAATTTAAAAATATATAGTGATCACTTATAATTTGCTAGACAGGACGCATTAACAGTCAGACATATTCATCACTATTTCAGGGCTTGCATTTTGATGATATTCCATTCTACCCGAAGCTTGAAGAATGAGTTAGTGAGGAGAGAAGGTAGGGATGGGGCATACATACAGGTTAGTCCAGAAAAAAGGAAACCACGGGTAAAACATGAGTGTCTAAAGTATCTTGTATACACACGCAAGACGACTATGTGTACATAGTCATGTCTGACTCTTTGTGATCCCATGGACTGTAGGCCACCAGGCTCCTCTGTGCGCGAATTTTTCCCAGAAGAAATACTGGAGTGGGTTGCCATTTCCTCCTCCAGGGGATCTTCCCGACCCAGGGATCGAACCCGCATCTCCTGCATTGGCAAGCAGATTCTTTATCACTTCAGAGCCACAATCTTCAGAACTGCAATTTGTTTGGGGAAGAAGAAGACATGTGGAGAAGCAGTGATATATGTAGCTAAATATTAAAAGATCTTAAGCCAGAGAGTGACATGATTTGCATTTTCAAGTTTCATAATTTTTCCCAGAAGAAATACTGGAGTGGGTTGCCATTTCCTCCTCCAGGGGATCTTCCTGACCCAGGGATCGAACCCTGCATTGGCAAGCAGATTCTTTATCACTTCAGAGCCACAGTCTTCAGAACTGCAATTTGTTTGGGGACGAAGAAGACATGTGGAGAAGTAGTGATATATGTAGCTAAATATTAAAAGATCTTAAGCCAGAGAGTGACATGATTTGCATTTTCAAGTTTCAATTTAGAAATAATTCTCTAGCTCCAGAGATAAGAAAAGATAAAAAGAAGAAAAACTGGAGAATATTACATTATGTCAAGGTAGATGTTATGAATAGTTGAATTTTCTCAGGTATGTCTGCCACTGTGGGTGAGCTGGACTCATTTGAAGAATCTAGAACAGAGTGTAGAACAGGAGTATAGTGGTTCTTTGCACAGTAGGCCTCAGGGCTCTGCTTCTTAAGTTTTTTTGTCTTGAAATTGAGAGAAAAGGCAAATAATATTGTGGACATACTTCCAAACACTTACCAACATATCTTATAGCATTCCTTGTACATCTAGACATTGTCTTTCTCATTTTCATATTCCCTTAGTCACTGGCTGGGATGTAAGGTTGATGGTGCTTCTCAGACCTATGAGTAATACCTAGGGTACAATTTACCACTGAAACAGGTGCACTAGGAGATGGTGATATTATATGAAAAATCCATGACAGGTAGTCTGTAGGGGTCCTCAATCTCCATGAACTGGTATCTCCTGTAAGATCAATAGCAGCATTAGAGTAGCAATAAAGTGCACAATAAATGCTTGAATCATCCCAAAACCAATCCCTCCATCCTTGGTCCATGGAAATTTTGTCTTCCACCAAACTGGTCCCTGGTACCAAAAAGTTTGGAGACTGCTGAGGACATGTGATCTGAAGAAAACATAGAGACAATAGGATCATTCAGAATCTAGTTTAGATACACATTAAGATATACATGAAGGTAATCCTTAGAGTTGTCAGCAGACTTGTAGATTAGAAGTAGGGAGTTTGGAAGAGGTCCTTCCTAAACTGTAGTGCTAGCTGAAATCCAAGATCTGTGGAATGATCTACACATGCCATGGAGGCAGAATAATTCCTGGTTGAACAACAAAGCAGTGGATAAAACAGTATGGAAACCATGCATAGACCTCAGTGTGCTGGTTTACTGTTTCTTCATAAATAATGAAGTATTATCCATGTCATGGGTATGTTTTTCACAGGCCTCTTGTATTTCTATACATCTTGTCCACAGAGGTGAAGAAAACTTCTATTGAGTACTCCTTTTGCAAGGATGTTTATATAGCAAAGAGTTTTGGAAGATAGAGATAGTGTTTCCTGGTTGAGAGATCAGATATGTTTATCATTCAATATAGCAAAGAGAACAGCTTTGGTTGCAGTCCCTTAAAAGGATTGAAGTTACTTTAGCTCAGGGTTCCTTAGCTATAATGTAAATGTATTGCACACACAGTTTATGTTAATACTTAGTCTCTTCATTCTTTTCTCAAGAGACTTAGAGGACAAGAGAAAATAATACAAGCACATAGTTCATGCTCTCTGATAAAACATGAGTAATGAAGTGCTTTGCTTTTGACCCAGGATTACCATATCTTTTTTCAGAAACCAGGAAAGTGTAGCAGGCTAACCTTTTATCTTGCAAACAGAGTAACACTCTTAAATCCTTCAAAATTCTTGACAGGGTGATTATTTTATGATGGCATAATACAAGAGGCATCTCAGCTGTTTGTTTGAGAATACTTTCATCATCATCTTGTTTTCCAGAATGTATATGGTTTTAATTCAATTTGCTATAGAAGGACCACATCATTATTGTGTCACATAATAATGTGATACCAAACTAGTTGATACCAAAAGAGGAAGGGAGGGGGAAATACAGTCAGAAGAAGATGTTTGTAAATACACTGTGCTTCCCCGGTGGCTCACTGGTAAAGAATCCTCTTGCAATGCAGGAGACCTCCTGCAATGGAGGACACGCGGGTTGGATTCTTGGGTGGGGAAGATCCCCTGGAGAAAACTATGGTAGCCCATTCCAGTATTCTTGCCCTGGGAATTCCCATGGACAGAGAAGCCTGGCAGGCTACAGTCCATGGAGTCACAAAAGAGTCTGACACAACTTAGCAACTAAAATAACAAACAACAGCACATTCACTGTAGCCTGATTACAGGATCAGAATACGAGACTTTAAAAACAGGACTCAACATAACCAAATTTCCCCCATATGAATCTGTTCATCTTAACTGCTCAGATGCTTACCGCAAGTCTCAATGCCCTGGTTTTGTATCATTCATCAATTGTTATCTAAAATAGGCTCAGCAGAGACTTTGAACCTTTTACTCCTCACTGATATAAGTTAATGCTTTCTCTTACCTGTTTCTAGCTTCGTGTAGTCTTTTCTAAACTGCAGTTTTACTTCTTGGTTTGGGAATCTGAACCATGCAGATAACCAACAAAGTCCAACGTTAGCACATACCTATTGTCAAACACATGATCCTACTATGAATACAGTCATGCTAGAATACAGTTATTAAGAAATGGATTGATAATTAGTATGAATACATATACCTCCAGTGGCTTGTACCAGCAAGAAAGAGGCACTTGCATCCTTTCCAAACTGCATTTTGTGATCTTGCATTGAAGCTTGAAATTCACTACAGTTGGAATACTATATCATGAAAATCAGCAAACACTGAATAATAGGCTTTTTTTTTTTTTTTTTTTTCTGGACAACCATCATCATAACCAGAGTATAGTCATATTTACATCTCAAAAACAAAGCACAAGTTTTGGAACTAAACCGTTTTTGGTGATTTTAAAGTTCAGTTTAAAATATTCAGATGTATACTATCATGTAAGAAACGAATCGCCAGTCTATGTTCAATGCAGGATGCAGGATGTTTGGGGCTGGTGCACGGGGATGATCCGGAGAGATGATGAGGGGTGGGAGGTGGCGGGGGGAGGTACATGTTTGGAAGCTCATGTATACCCATGGCGGATTCATGTCAATGTATGCCAAAACCAATACAGTATTGTGAAGTAAAATAAAATTAAAAAAAAAGAAAATCTAAAAAAATAAATAAAATATTCAGGTAGGTCAAGTTCTTTACTGGAAAACAAAAGCAAAAGTGAAATAGGCCTCAGTTAATAAAGCAATGGCAATGATATTAAAAATCATGATTAATATAAATTAGCTAATAGTATAAGACAACTGTTCACACAATTTTCTCCAAAGTCCTTCCTAAACCCAGGAGACACTAGTATTTATTATGGTACAAAATTATAAAGCATGAGTGTAAAATGAAAACAAATCTGAATGCTTAAAAGTAGTTTCTTGGAACATTTTAAATTATTGCCTTAATTATAGAGATTTGACATCAAAATAACTAGAAATCTTTAATGAAAATCACACCTTTGATATAAAAAATAAAAGAGAGTGTGATAAAAAGAAGAAAAAAGAACCAAATGCAAATATACTGGTGAATAGATTACATTGAAATATATAAAAATAAAATTATTGGATTGGATTTCTTAATATATATACTGTCACTTAGACAATTAAAATATAATGGTACAGAAATGTAGAAAATAAAAGAATGGAAATTATTTTCAAAGAAATGTGAAACTAAAGAAAGTCAATAAGTACTACTATTACAAGATAAAAATAGATTTTAAGGTAAAAAGTATTATTAGAGATAAGAGGGCCATTTCAAAACAGTAAGAAAAAAATCTACAGAAAAATGAAATAATACTAAATTACAAGCATATAGCAATAAATCCTCCAAATATATAAAATTAAAATAAGCACAATAAATTGCATAAAATAACAATTTTAGCAGAAGTGTTTTTAATATAACACAGAAACATAGGAATAAGCAAAGCAAACTGAACTAGTATGAGTATAGAATATTTGATCTACTCAGTTAAAAATATATCTATATATAAAACCAAATATATATATATAATATGCCTATGCCATATTGAAAGTATATAGATTATCTGTTTCTTTCAAGAACATAAAGAAAATTTGCAAATATTAATTACTTACTGGCGTAGAAAAGTTTAAGCAAGACTAAATTATCCATATCATCTAGAGCATAGAGTTCCCTTATTAAAATAAAATTAAAACAACAAAAAAAGTAACTTGAAAACTTCATGTATATTAACATTAAATATATGTATCTGAATAGGCTGTAATTTAGGATGAAATCATAAAGAAAATTTTACAAATCTATGCTAAATATGTGACAATTTTTTGAAAATAACCACTATTAATAAAAATATGGTATATAGCTTCAAAAAATTGAATGAAATATATATATATATATATACATACATACACACATACATGGGGCTTCCCTGGTGTCTCAGTAGTAAAACATCCATTTGGGATACAGGAGATTGCCTGCAGTGTAGAAAACATGGGTTTGATCCTTGGGTCAGGAAGATACCCTGGAGAAGGAAATGGCAACCCACACCAGAATTCTTGCCTGGAAAAGCCCATGGATGAAGGATCCTGGTGGGGTCCCAACAGTCAGACAGGACTGAGGGACTAAACCACCAGCCACCACCATGCGCATACATACAATTAAGAGAGAATGAAAAGAAGGAAAAGAGAAAGTAAAGATAAAAGGAGAAATCAAAAACAGGCAAGACTACAAAAGAATATTTTAAAATGTATTCAGAAAGAAAAAAAAAAAAGATAACATAAGAAGATGAAGGGAAAATGTCTAAATATATTACAAAATGATTAATATAAATTAACTAAGCATATCAGTTAAAAGAAATGCATGTTTTGTTTTGTTAAGAGCTGTATGATCTTTGAAAGAAGCACATCTAAAAGTTAAAGACGTCACAATATAACAAGTAAAATGATTTTTAAAATGCACTCGCAGTTCAGCCCAGTTCAGTTCAGTCACTCAGTCACTCAGCCGTGTCTGACTCTTTGCAACCACATGGACTGCAGCACGCCAGGCCTCCCTGTCCATCACCAACTCCCAGAGTTCACTCAAACTCATGTCCGTTGAGCCGGTGATCCCATTCAAACATCCCATCTTCTGTCGTCTCTTTCTCTTCCTGCCTTCACTCTTTCCTAGCATCAGAGTCTTTTCAAATGAGTCAATTCTTTGCAGCAGGTGGCCAAGTATTGGAGTTTCAGCTTCACTAACAGTCCTTCCAATGAATATTCAGAACTAGTTTCCTTTTGGATGGACTGGTTGGATCTCCTTACAGTCCAAGGGACTTTCAAGAGTCTTCTCGAACACCACAGTTTAAAAGCACCAATTTTTCGGCTCACAGCTTTCTTCATAGCCCAATTCTCACATCCATACATGACTACTGGGAAAACCATAGCTTTGACTTGGTGGAGCTTTGTTGGCAAAGTAATGCCTCTGCTTTTTAATATGCTGTCTAGGTTGATCATAACTTTTCTTCCAAGGAGTAAGCGTCTTTTAATTTTATGGCCTCAGTAACCATCTGCAGTGATTTTGGAGCCCCCCAAAATAAAGTCTGTCACTGTTTCCACTGTTTCTACATCTATTTGCCATGAAGTGATGGGGCCAGATGCCATGATCTCAGTTTTCTGAATGTTGAGTTTTAAGTCAACTTTTTCACTCTCCTTTTTCACTTTCATCAAGAGGCTCTTTAGTTCTTCTTCACTTTCTGCCATAAGGGTATTAACTACTAACTAAAATAATAAAAATAAATAGATGGATGAATAGATAACATACAGATAGTTCAGGTTAAAAATGACTTTAAGGAGAAAGCCTATCAAGAGTGAAGAGAATTAAATAAGGAAGAAACATCTAATACAAGTCATAAAAATTAAAAGTCTACAGTATGACATTTGTATATAATGACAAATATATAAAAATATATAAAACTGTAAATAATGGAAAATAAGCAATGGATAATAAGAAACAAACATTCCAACAGAAAAGTGGGCAAAGGAAATGAAAGGCAATGTATTGAAGTTAAAGTACAAACGTTCATTTAAAATATGGAAAGATACCTAAACTCCTGATTGGTTAATATGCTGCTGCTGCTGCTGCTGCTAAGAAGCTTCAGTCACGTCCGACTCTGGGCAACCCCATAGACAGCAGCCCACCAGACTCTCCCCATCCCTGGGACTCTCCAGGCAAGAACACTGGAGTGGGTTGCCATTTCCTTCTCCAACGCATGAAAGTGAAAAGTGAAAGTGAAGTCGCTCAGTCATGCCCGACTCTTAGCGACCCCATGAACTGCAGCCTACCAGCCTTCTCCGTCCATGGGATTTTCCAGGCAAGAGTACTGGATTGGATTCCCATTGCCTTCTCCAGATTAGTTAATATATGTTAGTATAAAATGAATTTGGCCTTGGAATGTGGAATGAAGCAGGGCAAAGACTAATAGAGTTTTGCCAAGAAAATGCACTGGTCATAGCAAACATCCTCTTCCAACAACACAAGAAAAGACTCTACACATGGACATCACCAGATGGTCAACACTGAAATCAGATTGATTAAATTCTACGCAGCCAAAGAAGGAGAAGCTCTATACAGTCAATGAAAACAGGACCAAGACCTGACTGTGGCTCAGATCATGAACTCCTTATTTCCAAATTCAGACTTAAATTGAAGACAGTAGGGAAAACCGCTAGACCATTTAGGTATGACCTAAATCAAATCCCTTATGATTATACAGTGGAAGTGAGAAATAGATTTAAGGGCATAGATCTGATAGACAGAGTGCCTGATGAACTATGGAATGAGGTTCGTGACATTGTACAGTAGACAAGGATCAAGACCATGCCCATGGAAAAGAAATGCAAAAAAGCAAAATGGCTGTCTGGAGAAGCCTTACAAATACTGTGAAAAGAAGAGAGGTGAAAAGCAAAAGAGAAAAGGAAAGATATAAGCATCTGAATGCAGAGTTCCAAAGAATAGCAAGAAGAGATAAGAAAGCCTTCTTCAGTGATCAATGCAAAGAAATAGAGGAAAAGAACAGAATAGGAAAGACTAGAGATCTCCTCAAGAAAATTAGAGATACCAAGGTAATATTTCATGCAAAGATGGGCTCGATAAAGGACAGAAATGGTCTGGACCTAACAGAAGCAGAAGATATTAAGAAGAG
>SJYX01001639.1:120173-152239 GCA_006410675.1 Oreotragus oreotragus | reverse complement strand
CAGACTTTATTTTGGGGGGCTCCAAAATCACTGCAGATGGTGAGTGCAGCCATGAAATTAAAAGACACTTGCTCCCTGAAAGAAAAGTTATGACCAACCTAGATCGTATATTCAAAAACAGACATTACTTTGCCAATTAAGGTCCGTCTAGTCAAGGTTATGGTTTTCCTGTGGTCATGTATGGATGTGATAGTTGGACTGTGAAGAAGGCTGAGCGCTGAAGAATTGATGCTTTTGAACTGTGGTGTTGGAGAAGACTCTTGAGAATCCCTTGGACTGCAAGGAGATCCAAACAGTCCATTCTGAAGGAGATCAACCCTGGGATTTCTTTGGAAGGAATGATGCTAAAGCTGAAGCTACATTAATTTGGCCACTTCATGCGAAGAGTTGACTCATTGGAAAAGACTCTGATGCTGGGAAGGATTAGGGGCAGGAGGAGAAGGGGACGACCGAGATGAGATGGCTTGATGGCATTACGGACGCGATGGACGTGAGTCTGAGTGAACTCCAGGAGTTTGTGATGGACAGGGAGGCCTGGTGTGCTGCGATTCATGGTGTCGCAAAGAGTCGGACACGACTGAGTGACTGAACTGAATTGAACTGAACTGATAAAATGAATGGCAGGAAAATTTTTTTTTCATCTGATGTACTACTCGTAAAAGGCCTCTACAAAATAGCAAACTTAATGGTGAGTTACTGAAAGATCAAAATCTGCCCAGTTTGAAAACAGAATTTGAGGAGGATGTCTGAGATCACAATTTCTTTTCTATTTAGTATTACACTGGAGGTCCTAGTCAGTGCTAAAAGCCAGTGATTAAAAACTGAATAAAGAAATAAAATATATAAAGATAGAAGAATAAATGATGGAAAAAAAGAAATAACACTTTTCTCTATTCCCAGATAATTAAAAGTCTAAAATTATCTACAGAATTAAAGTTAATAAGTGACTTTTGCAATCTGGATATGAGGTTGTCATATAAAAATTAATGTTCTATGTGCAGAATATTAATATTCTGCTGCTGCTGCTAAGTCACTTCAGTTGTGTTCAACTCTGTGTGACTCCATAGATGGCAGCCCACCAGGCTTCCCCATCCCTGGGATTCTCCAGGTAAGAATACTGGAGTGGGTTGCCATTTCCTTCTCCAACGCATGAAAGTGAAAAGTGAAAGTGAAGTCGCTCAGTCATGTCGGACTCTTTGCGACTCCATGGACTGTAGCCCACTGGGCTCCTCTGTCTATGGGAATTTCTAGGCAAGAGTACTGGAGTGGGTTGCCATTGCCTTTTCTGATTCTATGTACTAGCAATTAGTGAAAGAAAATTCAAGATAAATGAAAGTGAAAAGTGAAAGTGAAGTCGCTCAGTCATGTCGGACTCTTTGCGACTCCATGGACTGTAGCCCACTGGGCTCCTCTGTCTATGGGAATTTCTAGGCAAGAGTACTGGAGTGGGTTGCCATTGCCTTTTCTGATTCTATGTACTAGCAATTAGTGAAAGAAAATTCAAGATATATATTTTTTAATCTTTTAAAATATCTAATACCAAAGAATAAACAACAAAAATATGCAAGACTTTCACAGAAATGTGTGTGGAAAAACCAAAGTGGGTATATCATATCCCTAAATTGGAATACTCAATACATAAAGATATCAACCCAAGAACTCTCCTGGTGATCTAGTGGTTAAGACTCCATGCTTACTCTGCAGGGGACATGGGTTCTATCCTTGGTGTGAGAACTAAGCTCCCACACCCTGCTGTGGGATATGGCCAAAACCGAGTAAATAGAAATAGTTTAGCCCAATCCTCTAAAAAAATCAACCCCTTCTCCAAATTGATCTACAGGGACCATACAAATGAGAAATACATTTTTTAGATAAAGATACTAACATTTGTTTTCTTATTGCAGTCCGCACCTGTAATAGCTCTCAGTTCAGTTCAGTCACACAGTCGTGTCCGACTCTTTGTGACCCCATGAAACACAGCACACCAGGCCTCCTTGTCCAACACCAACTCCCGGAGTCCACCCAAACCCATGTCCATTGAGCCGGTGATGCCATCCAACCATCTCATCCTCTGTAGTCCCCTTCTCCTCCTGTCCTAAATCTTTCCCAGCATCAGAGTCTTTTCAAATGAGTCAACTCTTTGCATCAGGTGGCCAAAGTATTGGAGTTTCAGCTTCAGCATCAGTCCTTCTAATGAACACCAAGGACTGATCCCCTTTAGGGGGTCAAAGGCTTTGGCATAGTAATAGCTCTCAGTTCAGTTGCTCAGTCGTGTCTGACTTCTTGCGACTCCATGAATCACAGCACGCCAGGCCTCCCTGTCCATCACCAACTCCCGGAGTTCACTCAGACTCATGTCCACCGAGTCAGTGATGCCATCCAGCCATCTCGTCCTCTGTCCCCTTCTCCTCCTGCACCCAATCCCTCCCAGCATCAGAGTATTTTCCAGTGAGTCAACTCTTCGCATGAGGTGTCCAAAGTACTGGAGTTTCAGCTTCAACATCATTCCTTCCAAGAAATCCCAGGGTTGATCGCATTCAGAATGGTTATCTCCTCCTGCACCCAATCCCTCCCAGCATCAGAGTATTTTCCAGTGAGTCAACTCTTCGCATGAGGTGTCCAAAGTACTGGAGTTTCAGCTTCAACATCATTCCTTCCAAGAAATCCCAGGGTTGATCTCATTCAGAATGGTTTGGTTGGATCTCGTTGCAGTCCAAGGGACTCTCAAGAGTCTTCTCCAGCACCACAGTTCAAAAGCATCAATTCTATTTGTTAATGTGGTGAATTACATTGATTGATTAGCAGATATTGAGGAATTCTTGCATCCCTGGGATAAAGCCCACTTGGTCATGGTGTATGATCTTTTTAATGTGTTGCTGGACTCTGACTGCTAGATTTTGTTAGGGATTTTTGCGTCTATGTTCATCAGTGATATCGGCCTGTAGTTTTCTTTTCTTGTGGCATCTTTGTCAAGGTTCTATGAAGACCTACAAGACCTTCTAGAACTAACATCCAAAATAATAACAATAATAATAGCTCTAGTCACTACCAAAAATATATTCTAATAAGAGTAATCATTGAGAAAAATTTGGGAAATAACTCTTACTGGTAAAAAATTAAATTTATTCAAACTTAAATTCAGCAATAAGTAGTAAAGTTGAGTAATAACTAGTCTAAGATTCAATTATTTCATTGAGATAAATATTCTATGTTAACTCTTGTATACGTACATAAATGTAGTTTTCAGTATTATATGTGCATACTCAGTCATGTCCAACTCTGTGTGACTCCATGGACTGTAGCCCACCAGGCTCCTCTGTCCATGGGATTTTCCTGGCAAGAATACTGGGGTGGGTTTCCATGCCTTCCTCCAGAGGACCTTCCCCATCCAGGGACTGAACCCATGTCTCATATCTCCTGCATTGCAGGAATTCTCCTTACCATTGAGCCACTTGGGTAGCCCTCAATATTGTACAAACAGTCCTTTAAAAATAATTGAAATATCCATAATTGTGAGGATAAAATAGGATTTGAGTTCTAGCATAGAAATAAATGAAGGAACAAATTGATAAAAAGCATAATAAAGGAGTCAACCACCATCACTTGCCTTTGGCAGAGACTTAAGAGAGGTGGAGTACTGAGAAACCTAAAGTGAAAAAAAAGAGATGGCCTAAAGGGCACCATGATTGGAGGTTGTTGGCTCGAGGAAGCTTAAGGAGGGCTAAATAAAAATAAAGCATCTATGTTATCAGTGAGGGGAGATATCCAGCTTTCTTTAGATGGTCCTCAGTTGGAGCAGGGACAAACATTCCAGAGGCTGGCAGTTATTTGACCCAGTTATTTATTGCCTTTGCTTAACTGATGCAGTGATGGTGGGTCAGACTTCTATTTTTATATATCATATGGCATTTGTCTATATATTTAGTCCATCCCAACATAATTATGAAAATAAGTGAACAAAGTTGTCAAGTATCAAAAGAATCTTTGGGCTTCTCTCATAGTTCAGTCGGTAAAGAATCTGCCTGCAAGGCAGGAGACCTGGGTTTGATCTCTGGAATGGGGAAATTCCCTGGAGAAGGAAATGGCAACCCACTCCAGTATTCTTGCCTGGAAAATCCTCTGGACAGAGGAGCCTGGCGGGCTACAGTCCATGGGGTCACAAGAGTTGGACACGACTTAGCAACTGAACCAGCACCACCACAACAGTGATAAATACCAGATTCGTCATCAAAATAACTGTTTCTCAAAATATAACATTAGGTGAAAAGTAGGAAAGTTTCCTTAGGTAGTACAACATGATAGAATTTTAGGGCACAATACTATATTTTATTGGGGGAGGGCAAACATACAGTGGCACCCCACTCCAGTACTCTTGCCTGGAAAATCCCATAGACGGAGGAGCCTGGTCAGCTGCAGTCCATGGGGTCGCCAAGAGTCAGACATGACTGAGCAACTTCACTTTCACTTTTCACTTTCATGCATTGGAGAAGGAAATGGCAACCCACTCCAGTGTTCTTGCCTGGAGAATCCCAGGGACGGGGGAGCCTGGTGGGCTGCCGTCTAGGGGATCGCACAGAGTCAGACACGACTGAAGCGACTTAGCAGCAGCAGCAGCAAACGTACTTAATAAAAGTAGGAAAAAGCTGCAGAGAAAGGATACCCGCTAACATCGATGGCTCTTCAGTCTGAAAGGAAATCAAATGGAGTAGAGCTTTAGTAATATGCATAACTCTTATTTCTGAAAATAAATCTAAATAAATATTAAAATACACCTGGAAAATATGTTTATATTACCCATTTTCTACATTTTTAGAATACGTGAATTTACTCATTCAAAATTTAACCCATCTTTTTTCCCTTCCCCCTGCTACCTCCCCTCCTCCTCCTCTTCCTCTTCTTCCTCTTCAGAGCAAATGTCATTCATCTGAGCCCTGAATGTTATAATTAGCTAACAATGGACATAACATAAATAGGAATCAAGACTTCCATGTTCACCCCAGCCAGGCAGATAACAAAAGAATGTGGATAGGACTTGCTATGTAAAACAATGATGAGTGATGGTGACTGGTTAACCTAAAATGAGCCTTCCAACTAAAGACTTTCAAGTTGAGAATAGTTTAAATCAGCATGTAACCCAAACTGCCTTTTGGGTCAAAGTGCTGTTAGAATTTGAACAGCATGTTTAACGATCTTGTGACCTGTAAGGAATGTGCTAAATAAGAGCATAAAACTTCAGAAGAGACAAGTGCTATTAGAAGCTAGCAGAATGGAGGAAACTGGGGAAAATCTTCAAGGCTTGCATAGGCTGGATTGGCAGTGCAAGACTGAACCATTCCTTGGATTCGCAAGCAGTTTAGGCACCTATTCTAAGCCAGGTGTTGTGCAGGTGCTAAGGTTTCAAAGATGACTTCAAAGAGATCGTATTCTAAAAAATAAGTGTCCTGAATTAAAATACCAGCAATCCGTCCGCAGGGCTTCTCAGATGGAACAAGTGGTAAAGAACCCGCCTGCCAACGCAGGAAATGAAAAAGACTCCGGTTTGATCCCAGGGTCAGAGAGATCCCGTGGAGAAGGAAATGAAACCCACTCCAGTATTCTTGCCTGGAAAATTCCACAGACAGATGAGCCTGGTGGGTTACAGTTCATGGAGTCACCAAGAGTCAGATATGACTGAAGTGGCTTATCACGCACACAGTCAACTTAGAAAGATTGGTTTGAAATATTTCTAGAAGATTAGCATAAAACTTTCATTTGCCAGACATAAGCATAGTAGATATTATTCATTTCCAGATGAGGTTTTATATATTTGGGATGTATATTCTTTCCTTATAAAGATAAGAACAGGAAGTACAAGAAGAGATTGGGAGCCACTCCCCACCTCAATATATTGAAAAGGAAAAGTAAGACATTCTGTAGGAATAAAGAATTGAAGGGAGCTATAGACCACTATCAAATGAGAAACTTTCTGATATTAGTCCCTAAAAATCAGACAGAAAAAAGAAAACTTAAAATAGGGACACAGATAAAAGAGAGCCAAGCCACAGATCAGTATCTGTGAAGATACACATATATGCATGTTAATGGACTAAGGTTTTAAATATATTCTCCATCTGAGCATTTTAGCATAGAACAGACACCACTGAGGTATAATTCCTCTGAGACACATGTAGATATCTTGGACTATTAGCCCCTAATTCAGCTGTTCAGAGCCATGAACTCACATGAGTCAACCAGTTGTGAGGTGTTTTGTATGTGATTTACTTCTATGAATAGCATCTTACAGTTTTCTCTCTTAAGTGGAAGGGAAAGTGAAGTTATAACTAGATGTCACGGGAATATGTCATGCGTGTTAATATCATTTATCATATGTGATCTGGTTAAAAAGAAGACAACTGATGCCTGATTGATCATGGAAGAGAGGAGAGTAGGTCAAAACACAAGAGGCTGCACACAGAGCAACTGAGGCTTAGTGGCCTTAGTCGCCTTCATGCTGTATCTCATGTGTGTCTGAAATATACAAAATCTAATATAATACTGACATTCAGGAAATATTCCCACGCAACAACAAAAAAGACAGACCTATGTGATTTGACTGTATAGAAACATCAATATTTTAGCAAATGAACATGAAAATCCATCACAATTTAGTGTTTAAAACCGGTAAATCAGAAGGGAACTTCTTACAATAATAACACATTTTTCAAAATGCTTTTGGAACTCTTCCAGAATTCATAGTGTATTATTTTGCATATCCTCAGATGAATGGTTTCCCTTTTTAAAAGTGGACTTGTTTTACTTTTATCATTATTAGTTTTAATTATGAAATTTATTTTAAGCATACTAGAATGTGGGGCAAATAAGAAACTTCTGTATACTAATTATAGAGTTATACAGAGTGAAGTAAGCCAGAAAGAAAAACACCAATACAGTATACTAACACATATATATGGAATAAGTTCTGGAGACAGGAGCTGGGATGAAGCTGAACAGAAAGCACCCCAAGAAAACCACTTCCATCATCTGTAAGGAGACTGCCAGATAAAGCCAGAGCAGACCAGAGTGAGGTCTGGGGGGCTCCCTGCGATGGCACCACGCTCCCACCCGAGGAGCCAGCCATAAATGGAGGAGGCTGCAAATTTCCACCTGACTTCAGGCCAGCGCCCTGCTGCCTGCGCCGGAAGAAAGGGCAAGAAGTGGGATTTAAAGTACCTTTGAGATAAACCCCGCATTGAACTGAACTTTAATAATCAAAAAGGACTGTAAGTTATAAAAATTTACCCAGGATAGATGGAGAAACAAGGGAGCGGATTTGATGTAGTAGCACGGTTGGAGAAATTATGGGAAGAAATGAAACGATTTCATGTTCATACCACCTCCAAGAGTCCTTAACTCTGGGCCCACCTGGGGACACACATCTGCAGAGCCACTCGTCCCTGGGGAGTTAGACTCAGACAGGAGCTCTTCAGGGACAGTCCAGGTACCCTGCCTCCCCTCACCCCTGTCCCCACCCACTCAGCCCACCATCTACTCAGAATATTTCTCCCTACAACTCAGGCTGCAACAGGAACCTCCAGTTTAGGAGCACGAAGGCTTAGATAAAATTAAATTGAGTTTTAAAAGGGCTGCCTGCATAGAGTCTGGGGCCAGAACCCTGTGTCTTGGTTTTTCCACCTATGAAATGAAGATGATATTAAAACCTCCCTTTGAAGGTTTTTAGGGTTCGTTTGAAAAGAAAATGAATTTATGATTATAAGGCACTTGAAAGTGTCTGGCATGTTGTTGTTACTAGACCTCCAGGCTCCTCTGTCCATGGGATTCTCCCGGCAAGAAGACTAGAGCGGGTTGCCATTTCCTTCTCCAGGGTATCTTCCCCACCCAGGGACTGAACCCGCATCTCCTGGATTGGCAGTAATAAGCATTATATACATTTATATTTAATAAATATAAATAAATGTAGCGTAATGGGATGTTTCTTGCCTGTCCAGAATTATGAAGTGAGAATCATGCCTCCAATTTCCAGTTTCCTGTCTGGCATGGAGGAGCTTAGATGTCACACTCCATCCTAACAAATGAAAAACTAAACAAACTGGAAATTAACAACTCTTCTTAGGTGTGTCAGAGAAGTGGGACCACAGGGCACTGTACCCCAAACTGGAGAGATAGACACACATGGAGAATCACAGCTTACCAGAGCTGGAACCCACAAACAAAAACTTCTGTGGAAAATTAAACAACATGAATTTAGTAAGAAGCACAGGTTCATTTTGAACCCAGACTGTCTCTCCACAAAACATGTTTTATTCACACAATGAACATTTATTATGTGCATAAGTGCTGAGCTCCAATACAAAATAGGTTAAGATGGTTATTCTCTTGCCTTACCCGTGTGGTTGGTGACCTTGATGCTATATGAGGAGATCCTGGAGAGGATGTGTTTAGGAGAACAAATTCCATGGATAAACCAGAAAAAAAAGTGGAGATACTGGCTATGTACTCCTACCATTCTTACTGGTGTCATTGCCCGATTCCCATGGCTCCAAATACACAGGATGATATCCTTGTACCAGAAGCTTCTTCCTTCTCTTGTCTCATCTAACCTAAAAGGCAAGGCTATAATGGAGAAAATGAGCATCTGCCCTGATGGAGCTGAGATAACCTTGAAGGGAATAAATGATCATGCATATTGATGGATCAATTTGAGTGCATATTGATTTCTGGTAACTGGTGCTTGAATTCTTAGCTCATATAATAGGTAGTAAAGGTTACTACTTATAATTAAGGCTACAGAATATTTTTTTCTAAACCCAATAAGCCCTTAGGGGATCTTTTTATTTTTGTTTATAAATAGTTGATAGAGAGCGAAGTGTGACCTGCGGCTTCATGGTTATTGATTTACAGGCCTAATTAACAGAACCTTAAACATGTAGGTGGCTACAGAAACAATCCCGCGCAGAGAGCAAACGTAATTCTCTTTTGGGACACTGATAATGCAAAGAGGAATTTTCCTAACAGGGAAAGGATGAGGGAGGAAATGGCAATGCACCCCAGTCTTCTTGCTTGGGAAATCCCACAGACAGAGGAGCCTGGAGGGCTACAGTCTGTGGGGTCACAAAGAGTCAGACACAACTGAGCAACTGAACACACACGCACTGGAAAAGAACCCTGTTGGCTTTTTCTTTCTGAAAGAGGGGAATTCTTCCTGGAAGAATCTGCTGCTGCTGCTGCTAAGTCACTTCAGTCGTGTCCGACTCTGTGCGACCCCATAGACGGCAGCCCACCAGGCTCCCCCGTCCCTGGGATTCTCCAGGCAAGAACACTGGAGTGGGTTGCCATTGCCTTCTCCTACCTCACTGTAAATTGAGTCAAGTACAAAAATGAGAGTCAAGAGTGAATATAATGCAGCTAGGATTCTGCTTCTATTTTCTACTCAGTCATCCACAATTGTTAAATCACTTGTATTTATTTAATGTTTGGCACTCTCAAAATAGCCTTTCAAGAACTGCCTTCTCTTTTCCCATCACCATCACACCATGAGCCAGACAGGAAAATCATATTCTTGGCATGTATGAGAGCAGAATGAGGCTGAGTGTCCACTGGTAGAGTCTAGGGAAATGGACATTTATCTTTTTTTTTTTTTTTTTTAGGATTGGTTTTGCCATACATCAACATGGATCCACCACGGGTGTACACGTGTTTCCCATCCTGAACCCCCCTCCCACCTCCCTCCAAAATGGACATTTAGCAATATTGCAATTGAAACATCCACTAATCTGTCCGTTCATCCATTACCCATTTACTGAATTCCAGATATCAAGTTGATGTCTGGAGATATATAGGTAAGCAAAACCCAAGTCCTTGGCTTGGGAGGTCACAGTCTTGTCAGGAAGAAGGGAAGATGGCTGTGGAAGTGAATGTAGGCATCCTCATCATCTAAACTTAACCTTTTTAAAACAGCGCTGGATTGCATATTTTCAGGTCAGGTGTATTTAAATATACTCCAGTGTTTTAAATTGGAAAAATAATGTGTCCCCAAAGAAGGGGACAGCAGAGGACGAGATGGTTAGATAGAATCACTGACTCCACGGCCATGCATTTGAGCAAGCTCTGGGAGATAGTGGAGGACAAGGAAGTCTGGCTTGCAGCAGTCCATGGGGTCACAAAGAGTCAGACATGACTTAGGACTGAACAACAAAATCTCGTTCAAAAACCCCAATAAATTTCTCCAAAAAATATCTCAGAACACTTCTAAACACCTATGCAACCATCCACTAAAGATTTCTGGTTTAATATAAAACATCTTAATTGTCAATCATGTGATTTTTTTAGCACTTAATGAACTCTTTATGGTTTTGTGAAGTGTATAGAGATATGGATGGGCACTGGACATGAATCATGTTTTACTTTCATTGCAAAGGACATACCCTCAGTGTGTCTCATTCAGATTGTGGCCATCAGTCCACTGTGTGTGGTCCTTCTATAGACTTAAAAGATAACTTGCCATGTTCAGAACCAAAAACACTTTCAAAATTTTTCTGCAATCGTTGGAATTAAGATGGTGGAATAGAAAGATCCTCAGCACAACTTCCCCCATGGAGAAAATTATGAACAGCTATATGCCAACAAACAGGACAACCTACAAGAAATGAATGAAGTTTTAAGATCATGCAATCTTCCAAGACTGAATCATGTATAAACAGAAAAATATGACTAGATTGATCACTAGTACAGCACTGAAACAATAATAAAAACATCAAAAAACAAAAATCCACGATTGGATAACTTCACAGGTGAATTCTACCAAACATTCTTCAAACATAGACTTTGAAGTCTACCAAAGACTAATACCTATCCTCTTCAGATCGTTATAAAAAATAGAAGAGGAAGGAACACTTCCTAACTCATTTGTGAGGCCAGCATTACCCTGATACCAAAACCAGACAAAGACGACACAAAGAAAATTACAGATCAGTATCTATGATGAATGTAGATGCAAAAATTCTCAACAAAATGTCAACAAACCAAATACAAATATACATCAAATACACCATGATCAAGTGGGATTCATCCCAAGGGTGCAAGGATGGTCAATCAACTTGGTATACCACATTAATAAAGAGAAAGAAGAAAATCATATGATAATTTCAATAGAGAAAAAGCATTTGACAAAATTTAACAAGTGGGTGTATAGGGAACGTACCTCAACATAATAAAGACCATATAAGCTAACATCATATTCGATGGTAAAAAGCTGAAAGCTGAAAAATGCCATTTGCAACAACAAGGATAGACTGAGAGGGTATAAGTGAAATAAGTCAGCAAAAAAGACAAATACCATATAGTTTCGATTATATGTTGAATCTAAAAAAATCAAAACAGAAATAGACTTATAAATACAGAAAACAGGTGGTTGCCAGAGGGCCAAAGCATGGGGGATTGGGTGAAACAGGTGAAGGGATTAAGAGGTACAAACTTCCATCTATAGGAGAAATGCCACAAGAATATATTGTACAGCATAGGGAATATAGTCAGCAATATTGTAATATCTTTGTATGATGTATGACTGTACATCAAATATACTTCAATAAAAAATAAAAAGGAAAATATTTGCAAAGAAAAATATAGCTATAAAAATAATGTTCATAGTAGATGGCGATGTATGGGCTTCCCTGGTGGCTCAGAGGTTAAAGCGTCTGCCTCCAATGCGGGAGACCCAGGTTCGATCCCTGGGTCGGAAAGATCCCCTGGAGAAGGAAATGGTAACCCACTCCAGTACTCTTGCCTGGAGAATCCCATGGATGGAGAAGCCTGGTAGGCTACAGTCCATGGGGTCGCAAAGAGTCGGACATGACTGAGCGACTTCACCCACCCACCCACATGACCAAACTTGTGTCCTGTGTGTGTTTACATCTCTCAATGTTCACTTTTAATATACAGACTTCTACCAGGCATCTGCCATTAATATGCTTCCTCTGATACATCTTTGGTGACATTTTCCCTTAAGACTGGGAGAGACGTGAAGGCAGTGATGCATGGTACGGAACAATGCAAGCTCACGATGAGATGGTTTTGGGAGAACAGTTGACATATGACCACAGGGCACTGTACTCCCTGTTGCCTGCATTTCCATGCATAACTATGCAGATTTATTGTAATGGGTTCCTGATTTGGATAGAGACTGATGGGTGAGCATTTTTGCAAGTCATTTCAGCAAATGTTCATATAATGAGTCCTCAGATAACAAGGTCCTCTGTAATTTCCAGAGGAGTGGGCATAAGTTAACCTGGTCACACAGAGGACTCTGCCTGGAAAGGTTGTGGAGGGCTGCTCCAAACGGGAGCAGGGCCGGCCGAGAGAGAGCGGCATGATGGCAGTTCAGCACACAGGCCGGGTGGAGAAGTCCAGTGGAGGGCAATTTAGGCAGAGAGAAAAACATGTACCAAGTCAGAGAGGCAACACACACACACACACACACACACACACCCATCATGTTGTGTTCAGGGAATTGAAAATATTTCCATATTGCTGAAGTGTAAGGAACAAGGAAAATGAGACTGGAGGAAGTGGCATCAATCTGAATGGAAAGGGCTTTATTTATTCTGGAAGACATGAACCCTAACTGAAGGCAAGAGGATGTTAGCATGACATCTGAAATTTGGAAAAACACTCTAGAAACAAAACAGAAGCAGGATCTGAGGACAGATACCTATAGCCAGAAATGGCAAGGATCTGAGAAAGGACGATTGCAGAGATGATGATGAAAAGGATGGGCTGGACTGCTGAGAGGCTGATAGAGGTTGAGAGGAGTCAGTGATCTCCAAGGGGGAGAAGGCAGCTCAGTGTCACAGATTAAGAAGTTACGATCGGGGGGGTGTGTATTTTACATTAAATATCTCCCAAACCTAACACAGCTGCTGGCAGATACCCAATACATGGTAAATGGACAAATTCCATTTTTTTAGCCAACACATCTTCAGTGAGGTACTGAGCAGAGAGTCAGATAATGAATCAGCGAGTTAATAAATGAAAGTTAGCTTTCTTGGTAGGGTCTGATAGTCTCCGTGGCATTCTGGCTTCTCCCTTTTTCATTTCTACCACTGTCCCCATCACATGGAGAGTGGAAGTTTCACTGGAATTTTGCAATATTTTCTGAATTGACCCTCAGCCTCTGTTCTCTTGTCTTATAATCCCAAAGCCACACTGGTCTGGAAGTGGGGTGCCCTGCCTTTCAGCCCAGGATACTCCAGACATCAGCTGAGCCTCCCCCACTCAACTTTTTTCATCATTTCTCTCTTCCCGAAATAATGATCCTTATTCATCCGCCTTACACAAATGTTGGACAGATTGATTAGTTAGTGTGCAAAAATTGCTTTGAGGATGCAAAGTGCTGATTATTATTATTATTATGTTGTCTAAGTGAAATTTTCTGCTATTTAAAGGGAGCTGCAGAATGGTCACTGATGTTTCGTTTGAATGCTCTGCATCTCACAGGTGGAATACTCATCTACCAATAGAGAAAAATATCTCTACACAGAATGGACTTTCCTGGTGGCTCAGATGGTAAAGAATCTGCCTATAATGCAGGAGACCTGGGTTCGAACCCTGGGCTGGGAAGAAGGGATTGGCAACCCACTTCAGTATTCTTGCCTGGAAAATTCTGTGGACAGAGGAGCCTGGTGAAGTCCATGGGGCCGCAAAGACTTGGACACTGTTGAAGCAACTGAGCATATAAAATAGCTCTCTGAAGCTCCTTCATCTGTTTTTAAAAGACATGACCAAATTGCCGCCATGGAATGTAACTGGGGTGACTTGGTTAAGGTCCACGTCTAGGCTGTTGTCAGCAAGGGGTTTGTCTTCTTATCCAGAGGCACTGATGACTTTTGTTAGTCACCTGTTACCTCAAATGCTACTGACATCAACTGAAATCATATACAGGGTCTCAGAGATGTATATATAATTTCTCTCCCTTTCAGAACACTTTGAACTTACAACCTTTCCCCTTGGCCAGGAGTGAGTAATGGTTTCTCTGCTGCTGCTGCTGCTAAGTCACTTCAGTCGTGTCCGACTCTGTGTGACCCCATAGACGGCAGCCCACCAGCTTCCCCCATCCCTGGGATTCTCCCAGGGACATCTTTTTTCTTTTTTTTTTTTTAAATTTCGTTATATTTTCTTCAATCATGTATTAGTTTAGTTAGATTTAGTGGTGACTTTGTTACAAATGTTGAAATGATGAAAACAAAAATCACAAACTTGAGTTTTTCAATTTTCTACCTCTCAAAGGTGATGACATTATTTCTGTGAACCACTAAATTAATTAGCATTGTAAGTGTTATAAGTGAAAGTGAAAGTTGCTCTGTTGCTGCTAAGTCACTTCAGTCAACCCACCAGGCTCCCCCGACCCTGGGATTCTCCAGGCAAGAACACTGGAGTGGGTTGCCATGCCCTCTCCAGGGGATTGTCCCAATGCAGGGATTGAGCCCAGGTCTCCCACATTGTGGGCAGATTCTTTACGATCTGAGCCACCACGGAAGCCCAAGAATACTGGAGTGGGTAGCCTATCCCTTCTCCAGGGGCTCTTCCCAACCCAGGAATCGAACCAGAGTCCCCTGCATTGCAGGTGGATTCTTTACCAGCAGAGCTACCAGGAACGCCATTAGTGTTATACACTTCTATTATATTTTACTTCTAATGCCGTTCTCATCCTGATTCATTTCAGTTCAGTACAGTTCAGTCGCTCAGTCGTGTCCGACTCTTTGTGATCCCATGAATCGCAGCACGCCAGGCCTCCCTGTCCATCACCAACTCCCGGAGTTCACTTAAACTCACATCCATAGAGTCAGTGATGCCATCCAGCCATCTCATCCTCTGTCATCCCCTCCTCTTCCTGTCCCCAATCCCTCCCAGCATCAGAGTCTTTTCCAATGAGTCAACTTTTCGCATCAGGTGGCCAAAGTACTGGAGTTTCAGCTTTAGCATCGTTCCTTCCAAAGAACACCCAGGACTGATCTCCTTTAGAATGGACTGGTTGGATCTCCTTGTAGTCCAAGGGACTTTCAGGAGTCTTCTCCAACACCACAGTTCAAAAGCTTCAATCCTTCAGTGCTCAGCTTTTTTCACAGTCCAAATCTCACATCCATACATGACTACTGGAAAAACCATAGCCTTGACTAAATGGACCTTTGTTGGCAAAGTAATGTCTCTGCTTTTCAATATGCTATCTAGGTTGGTCATAACTTTTCTTCCAAGGAGCAAGTGTCTTTTAATTTCATGGCTGCAGTCACCATCTGCAGAGATTTTGGAGCCCCCCAAAATAAAGTCTGACACTGTTTCCACTGTTTCCCCATCTATTTCCCATGAAGTGATGAGACCAGATGCCATGATCTTTGTTTTCTGAATGTTGAGCTTTAAGCCAACTTTTTCACTCCCCTGTTTCACTTTCATCAAGAGGCTTTTTAGTTCCTCTTCACTTTCTGCCATAAGGGTGGTGTCATCTGCATATCTGAGGTTATTGATATTTCTCTTGACAATCTTGATTCCAGCTTGTGCTTCTTCCAGCCCAGCGTTTCTCATGATTGCTTATTCTTGAAATATCCACCAAACCCAAACCAATTAAATAGGAATCTTTGGGGAGGGGACCAGGCATCAGTGTTTTTTAAGCCTCCCTAGGTTACTACAATACGCTGGTTGAGAACCAGTGCTCTAATTCAGGAGCACCTTTCCCCATTTTTTTCCTATCCTGAGGTGATTTTTATGCATACACACCTCAGAAAGTCCAGTATTGAGTAACAGCAAAAAGAACAACAGGACAACAACAAAAAACAAGTGAATATTTTGAGTTTCTTTTCTCTTTTTTAATGTTTTTAAGTTTGAGGCTGGATGTAAAGTCAGGGAAAGTTTTAAGAAAACGTGTATGTAGACAGCAGGGAAAAAGCTTAATTTGAAGTGTGTGGATATAGAATTGATAACTGACGCTGGTGCCTGATATTCCAACCTGATTTGCTGCCGCTTTTCTTCAGCAGCGTGGGCTTTTAGTGTGATTATGCCTAAACTTTAAAAGTGAAATTTATGAACTGCATTAAGTGCTAAGGAAAAAGCATAAAAATCAGTAATTTGAGAGTCTAGAGAAGTAGAATGCTGTGTACAAATAAGCTAAATGAAAATAATAGGATAATAGATGCATCAGAGAAAAGCAAATGGCTTTCTGACATCAAGGAACCAGAGTTTTGGGAAATTCTTTAATTACCATATTATTGGTTGGGTGAAATAGTGTTGCTAAAGATATACGAAACCAAAGAGCTCTCATTTAAAAATGAAATGAGCTTGGGGAGAGAAATGATGAAATGTATGGTCAAGTTTCATGAAAGTAATCAATTGGATCAGAACAGAAAGTCAGAGAAACCACCATCTTAGGACTTTGCCCAGCAGGTGGCAGAAGTGAGGCTTCAGGACTATAGGTATCTGCTGCTGAGCTATGATCTGTTTTTTAAATCCTGTCCCTGTGGCTGCTTCCCAGGCGGTGCTAGTGGTAAAGAACCTGCCTGCCAGTGCAGAAGACATGAGAGACGTGGGTTCAGTCCCTGCGTTGGGAAGATCCTCTGGAGGAGGGCATGGCAGCCCACCCCAGGATTCTTGCCTGGAGAATCCCATGGACAGGGGAGCCTGGGAGGCCACAGTCCATAGGGTTGCAAAGAGTGGGACACAAGCGAAGCGACAGAGTGTGCACGCACACACTATGGGGCAGATGCATTATCCGGATGGTGGGGTTTGGCTGAGCAAGCCTCTGGAGCCATCTTCCTAAGGAATGAATGTCATGTTTCAGGCTGGAACAGCTCTTACAGGCCTGGTCATTCTGCACCTTTGTTCTTTCCTTTTCCCAAATGTGTGGCAGGCTCCTCTTTCTTCCACTATTCTGTCCCCTGGGCATACCTATGTACTTTCCCTCCAGCCTTCTCTCTTTATTGGAGAGCAGTTGCTCTGGACACTCTGACCTCTGTTCTCTGCTGTCCAACAGCGCTAACAGAATGAGCAGAGGATGTGGGAGTCAGCGCGTATGGAGCTGAGCTAAGAGTTTCAAGTCCACCCTTCTCACATCCCTATGGGAGAGATACCATTTCCCCTTTTGACTGATGAAGAAACTGAGGCTCAGAGAGAATAAGGAGCTTGCCTATGTTCTGCAGTAAGTTTGGAGCTGTAATGTATTGTTTTCTCTTCAATGTTTCTTGATTCTTCCACCAATTCCTGTAGCACCTAGATTCCCTGGCATCACAACCATCATAATCGTAGGAAAGGATTTTACAGGAAATGGACAGGGCACAGAAAAACTTGATGACTCAGGGGAAACCTTCTCAGGCTAGGTAGAGATTCTCTGGGTGTATTAGTCAAGGTTGTCCAGAGAAACAGAACTAATAGGGCAGATCGTAGAGGATGGCTGGATAAAAGAGATGTTTTAGTCTCTAAGCTGTAACTGACTCTTCGCAACCCTATGGACTATAATCTTCCAGGCTTCTCTGACCATGGGATTTCCCAGGCAAGCATACTGGAATTGGTTGCCATTTCCTTCTCCAGGGGATCTTCCCAACCCAGGGATCCCACATTGGCAGGTGGATTCTTTACCACGGAGTCACCAGGGAAGATAGATAGATGATAGATAGACAGACAGACGGGTTGGGTGCTGCCCACCCACACTGGTGTGGCTGACCTTAACTCAGCCCGCTGCTGCTGCAAGTCACTTCAGTCGTGTCTGACTCTGTGCGACCCCACAGACATCAGCCCACCAGGCTCCTCCGTCCCTGGGATTCTCCAGGCAAGAACACTGAAGTGGGCTGCCATTTCCTTCTCCAATGCATGAAAGTGAAAAATGAAAGTGAAGTCGCTCGGTCATGTCTGACTCTTAGTGACCCCATGGACTGCAGCCCACCTGGCTCCTCCATCCATGGGATCTTCCAGGCAAGAGTACTGGAGTGGGGTGCCATTGCCTTCTCCGTTACTCAGCCTAGTAGCATTCAAACACTAGTCTTTTTAGGAGACACTCCCAAACACACCCAGAAATAATGCTTCTCTAGCTTTCTGGGCATCCCCTAGCCTAATCAAGTTGACACATAAAATCAACCATCACAGCTGGGGGTGTGGAGTGGGGAGAACTGGAGAAGTGAAAGGGAGGAGACACTGTGGGTGCCCCAGAAAGAAAGGCCCTTATGCTTCATCCTCCTGGTAGGTTGGGGGTGAGGATCAGGGGAAAACAAGAGCCCCTCTAGTTTCGGGGGCGGGGCAGAGTCAAAGTGCAGAGCGATCTGTGATCCGCTTTTCAGGTAGCGGTGAGACCCCCAGGAGCTTGGCTGTGGTGTGCCTTGGCAGTGGGGCTTGGGGCAGCCTCACTGAGCTCCCCAGCAGCAGCGTGATCTCCCGTTTCTCCCAGAAAGGCATGGATACTGCAGGGGAGGACCAGACCAGAAGGTAGGAATCTCTGGGAACACAGGGGATGTTGGCAATGACTGTGTAGTGATGCAGCTTAACAGTGGATGAGAAGGGGACAGTTCAGTGGATGTGCCAGAGGGCAGAGGTAACGACCAAGACTAGCAGCCACCTGCCATGCTATGTCATGGCACAATCCCCGTTTCATCCCCATCAGGTGCCAGCGTAGAGAAGCTGTGATTGACTCAGAGCACATTTCTGCCCCCTGGTGGAACAGGAGTTCATTACAGAAATTAAGCTTAGTTGAAAATGAAAGTGAAAGTGGCTCAGTCCTGTCCAACTCTTTGTGACTGTATAGTCCATGGAATTCTCCAGGCCAGAATACTGGAGTGGCTGGGCTTTCCAATCTCCAGCGGATCTTCCCAACCCAGGGATCGAACCCAAGTCTCCTGCATTGGAGGCGGATTCTTTACCAGCTGAACTATCCTTCAGTTCAGTTCAATTCAGTCGCTCAGTCGTGTCCGACTCTTTGCGACCCCATGAATCGCAGGGTGGGAGGTGGGAGGGGGGTTCATGTTTGGGAGTTCGTGTAAAAAAATAAATAAATTCAAAAAAAAATAATTATAGAGTTGAAACTCCTTGAATTTTCAAACTCTACTAGACGTTATCAAAATTCTGATTTTTGGCCTTTAATTTTTCATAAGTTGTTTTCCACTGTTATCATTTTATACATGTGTATATGGTGAGAATATAAAAAATCTACTTTTTTAGCCAACAGTTTAAAAAAAACAGCGAAATATTATTTATTACTATCTTAGGTAAATAAAACAGGACACTTGCAACCTTACATTACTCAAAATATCAAATAGCAATTTCAAAAGGGTCCAAAAAGTTTTGATCAATGGAAACAATTCTGAAAAGCATGTATTAACTACTATGGTGACTACTCCAAAGGGTGCACCTTCAAATGTATTTTTCAGTATATCTGTTTTTAAAAATAAACAAAAAAAAAGGGCAAGTTTTAAAACTTCATGACCACATATCTACTTTCTAAAAGTCCAATGGAGCTATAGACAAAAATTTAGAGTTTCTTTTTAGTATTTTCTGCCTTAAAAAAAACAAACCTTGGTTTGTCATTATACATAAACCAATATGGAGATATGTTGCACAATGATTCTATTGGTGAAATAAATTGTGAGCTATTATATATTTTCTTTTTTATTTCTTTATTTTTAATATAAATTTATTTATTTTAATTGGAGGTTAATTACTTTACAGTATTGTATTGGTTTTGCCATACATCAACAAGAATCCACCACAGGTATACATGTTTTCCACATCCTGAACCCCCCTCCCTCCTCCCTTTCCGTACCATCTGTCTGGGTCATCCCAGTGCACCAGCCCAACACCAATACAGTATACTAACACTATTATATATTTTCATATTCAGACATTCCTTTTAGTATAAAACTTTATATTTTTTCTGTAACATCAAAGGTTTAATTTCTGAGCTACATGATATACTAAAAATAAGGTATTCCTTCCTTCTTTAAATCCAACTTCCTGGAAATAACAAATTGGAATGTCTTAATATATTAACTTTCCATTAAAATGCATGCCGATTTCTCAGATGTGGGAAATCAATTTGACAGCCTTATGAACTTTATATATGCTTAAATGCCTCCTAGTTGACATAATACCTTTAAGATCCCTGAATACTAGGATTGGGAGCAATCTGTCTACATACATATTTTCCATTTGAGTCAATTCCTTGTGAAAAGCTACGTGGATCAAAGAGAACACTTCTCTATTTTAAATGAGTTTATCATCACATTTCTTGATGGTAAATAGTAACCCTTGAAATTAGTTTGGAAAGAATTGCATAGAACTTTGGGCTTCCCTGGTGGCTCAGTAGCAAAGAATCCACTTGCCAAAGCAGCAGACATGGGTTCGAGCCCTGGGTCAGAAATATCCCTTGGAGAAGGAAATGGCAACTCACTCCTGTATTCTTACCTGGGAAATCTCAGGGACAGAGCAGCCTGGCAGACTGCAGTTCATGAACTCTCAAAAGAGTTGCACATGGTTTAGTGACCAAACAGCAACAGCATAGAACTTTGATCTATTACCAACGTGATTGATAAAATGATAACCATTCTTTAATTGCTTATTTCTATTTTTGAGGATAGACATTTTAAATTTTACACTAGTTGAAAAGCCATTATTCCAATTAAAATTTATTCTGAACATCAACATCTTTCTGAGTTTATTGAAGTTATAACCAAATAAAGACTACGGTTATACTCTCTCAATCCATGATATAATCTCTCAATCATCTCTTATGATTGATGGAAAGAATTCATAAACCTCCACTTACACTGCAATGGAAGCTCTCCCCTCAAGGAAATATGTCAGAAGAGCAGTGAACAGGCTAAAACTGATTTTTAATATGTCTAGACCAGACGATCTGCTGCCTGGTCAACTTGACTCTTAAGTCAGAAAGAATGGCTGAAAAGATAGAAGAAAAACTATTGATAAAGTAATGAAACAACTTAGAATTCAGAAGATGGGCCCTGACTTTCAATATGTTTATCATTTTCCCATAAATATGGATAACAATGATTATAAAGTAAGCTGAGTTCAGCCAAATGTCAAGAGGTGTGAATGAGATCTTTGTGCACATTACTCAGCAAGCGGAAGTACAAAATTCCAATGATGCCTGGATTAATAAGTATTTTAGTTTTCGATTCTTTGATGACCTCCATATATTTAAGGATTATGTTTAGTAGCAGTCAAATAATTGTATGCAGCATTTTTTCTAATCTCTAAAATGTGAAATAGGCTTTTAAAATATTCTTTGTCTAATGTATAGTACATACAGAATTTTACTGAATAAATTTATAAATTAAAGAAACAATGGAAACAGTGACAGACTTTATTTTCTTGGGCTTCAAAATCACTGCAGATGGTGACTGCAGCCATGAAAGCAAAAGATGCTTGCTCCTTGGAAGAAAAGCTATGACCAACCTAGACAGTATATTAAAAAGCACAGACATTACCTTGCTGACAAAGGTCCATCTAATCAAAGTTATTGTTTTTCCAGTCGTCATGCATGGATATGAGAGTTGGACTATAAAGAAAGCTGAGCACCAAAGAATTGATGCTTTTGAACTGTGGTGTTGGAGAAGACTCTTGAGAGTTCTCTGAACAGCAAGGAGATCCAACCAGTCCATCCTCAAAGAAATCAGTCCTGAATATTCATTGGAAAAACTGATGCTGAAGCTGAAGCTCCAATTCTTTGACCACCTGATGTAAAGAACTGACTCATTTGAAAAGACCCTGATGCTGAGAAAGATTGAAGGCAGGAGGAAAAGGGGATGACAGAGGATGAGGTGGTTGGATGGTATCACCGACTCAATGGACATGAGTTTAAGCAAGCTCAGGGAGTTAGTGATGGACAGGGAAGTCTGGCATGCTGTAGTCCACAGGGTTGCAAAGAGTCGGACATGACTGAGCAACTGAACTGATAAAGAAGATTCTAAAATCATTCTTAGTGAATGATAAACTCTAGCTTTTGCCAACACACTAACTATTTCAATTTTCATTTTGTAAATGATTAAAAATTGTTTTCCTTGGGCCACAATCTATAGTATAGTCTTCTAATAAGAAGGTTTATGACAAGTTTCATAGTAATAAGAATACTCAAACTATTGTCACCAAAGACACACCTCAGATTACTACTTAAAAACTCTTGCTTTGTGATCTTTTTATTGTAATTAAGATGCTCCTGAGTTATGACCAAAGCTGATATTTAGAATTGTCTAATGAATGTGAAAGATGATGATGTTGACTATGATGACATGCTGGATCAATTGGTGCCAAGTCAAAGCAATGAATAGTGTTAAGAAAACATGATGGGATGATCATGAGGTGGAAAACCTTTAGCTTTTATGAATGCTTAATCAGGTTCTGGAAGTCCATAGGCTTCTGAATTAAGTCACTCTTAACCACACCTGCATTTTCTCTCTTTACAATGTTTAAGAACAAACATAGTGCTGTCTGATAAATGCTATACAAGTGCTTTCATAACTGGTATAAAAGTGTACAGAGAAATAAATTTTGCAGGCATTGCATAGAGAAGAATTTCAAAAAATATGTAAAGCGGTGATAGAATTTGAAAGTAGCAATATTTGTCAACTTCACCAAAGCCCAGGAGCAATTTTCAATAGCAGGAACATGTTACATTCTGTGGTAAACGGCAGGACAGCAAGACTTGAGAAGTTATTACGCTAACTCCACTGAATTTTGCTGCCTTAAAAACCCAGGTACTTTCCTTAGGTCCTTCTAATTCTATATAGCATAGTATCTATGTTGCTTTGTTCAGAGGTAATTACTTACGGCCTTTAGTTTATTACTAACTTTTCTTCTGCATTCTTTTGGTTACATTTCCCAACAGAGCATTGGAGCCAAACATAGACATTGCCAAGTGATGGCACATGTAATCTGAGCTGTGATCTCAGCAGTAGAAAGGCTAGAAATACCAGAAGTCAAGGGAGCAATAGGAGCTGTAGTCATTTATGCTCTGTGTGGTGTTACACCCAACTCAAACTACTCCAAATTGCATATGACCATTTTTGTGTGTCTTTGTCATTGCCAGTGCTTCTGAGTTCACCATGTCCTAAAATTTTGTGGGCAATGTGGGGTCATGTCTACCCCAGAGCATGAAGCAAAAATCAGAGAGATATGACTCCTGAAAGTGTTGTGGGAAAAAGGCCTCCAGCACTTTCTATCTCTGATATCATGGTAGAGAATTTGTCCACTGTGTTGTCTGAAGAAAGCAAGAACATCTTTTGGCAATAAATTTGGATACCAAGTTTGGATTGAGCTTTGAAACAAGGTTGAAGGCATCTTCAGTTCAGTTCAGTTCAGTTCATTTCAGTCGTGTCCGACTCTTTGCGACCCCATGAATTGCAGCACGCCAGGCCTCCCTGTTCATTACCACCCCCTGGAGTTCACTCAGACTCACGTCCATCCAGTCCGTGATGCCATCCAGCCATCTTATCCTCTATTGTCCCCTTCTCCTCCTGCCCCCAATCCCTCCCAGCATCAGAGTCTTTTCCAATGAGTCAACTCTTCGCATGAGGTGGCCAAAGTACTGGAGTTTCAGCTTTAGCATCCTTCCTTCCAAAGAAATCCCAGGGCTGATCTCCTTCAGAATGGACTGGTTGGATCTCCTTGCAGTCCAAGGGACTCTCAAGAGTCTTCTCCAACACCACAGTTCAAAAGCATCAATTTTTCGGCGCTCAGCCTTCATCACTCCAACTCTCACATCCATACATGACCACAGGAAAAACCATAGCCTTGACTAGATGGACCTTAGTCGGCAAAGTAATGTCTCTGCTTTTTAATATGCTATCTATGTTGGTCATAACTTTTCTTCCAAGGAGTAAGCATCTTATTTTCATGGCTGCAGTCATCATCTGCAGTGATTTTGGAGCCCCAAAAAATAAAGTCTGACACTGTTTCCACTGTTTCCCCATCTATTTCCCATGGAGTGATGGGACCGGATCTGTCTCTTATACACATCTTGTTGTGTATAAGAGACAGCATCCATACATGACCACAGGAAAAACCACAGCCTTGACTAGACGGACCTTAGTCGGCAAAGTAATGTCTCTTAGACCAACTAAAAAGTTTCATGTTTGTGGACTGGGATCTGCAGCCTCAAACAGCATTGAACCTGGAGTTTTCCGGCTCTAAGAACTGTTCATTTCACTACATCAAAAGGAATCAGCATTAACAGATCCAGAATTTGACATAATCAGAAGCGACTGCTGTCTCTGAATTATCTGTGTATGTATGTATGCTCAGTCACTAAGTTGTGTCTAACCGTTTGCAGCCTCACGGACTGTAGCCCACCAGACTCTTCTGCCCATGGAATTTAACTGGAGTGGGGTTCCTGGCCATTCCTTTCACCAGGAAATCCTCCTAACCCAGGGACTGAATCCGTGTCTATTAGGTCTCCTTCGTTGGCAGGTGGATTCTTTATCACTAGCACCACCTGGGAAGCTGCCTAATATTAGTTTTAAAATATTCCATGATTCAAACCAAGTCAATTCATTTCCATTCCATTTACTTATTTATTTATTGGCCACACCCAGGGGCATGTGGGATCCTACTTCCCTAACCAGGGATCAGACCCATCTCCCTGGTGATGGAAACAAACTCTTAACCACTGGACTGCCAGGGAAGTCCCCATTTCCATTCAATTTAATGAGATTTTATTGAGCCAAATCACTGGGGGATCTTTCAAAATATTTTTAGTGTGTTACACAAAAGAGGTATTCTCAGTAAGTAAAAAATAATTTTTTTCCCATGAAGACTTAAATAACTTCAAGGTAACACAGTTTCCAATCACATCATATACCAGAGCTTCTCACAGAAGAATTATTCTTCTATTTGAAGTGAATTTTCACACATTGGTGTTATTCGATTGCTCTCAAAATTGAGCAGCATATTCAAGCAGAGGAAAGAGTTGAAAATGCATTTCTATCGAGATTTTATTGGCTTATAGCCGTCTATCCCCAAATTTGCTGATGCAACATTTCCAGGATATTTTCAGCCTTTATTTTAAAAAGTAACCTGACTTGCCCAGGGTCCTGGTGACATTGATTCTAAATGGCATTGATTGGTCCTCTGCCCTGATTTGTGCAACCTCCGAGTGAGGGAACAAGATGGACTTGTAGGGGTTAGAGATGCACCTTTTGGGCAGTAATGGTTCTTGCCGACATGGAAGTGAGGACTGTCCACACCATGGGCTTAACGTTTTCCTGGTTAAATCCCTCTGTGGGAGCTGAGCTGTGCTGTGCTCTGGGATCAGCCCAGCAGAGAAAAAAGCATCTTCGCAGTAGTTAATAATGTTCACTAAATTTCATCTGGGCTTCCCAGTTGGCTCAGGTGGTAAAGACTCCATTTGCCAAGCAGGAGACACGGGTTTAACCTCTGGGTCGGGAAGAGCCCCTGCAGTAGGAAGTGACAACCCGCTCCAGTATCCTTGTCTGGAAAATTCCATGGAGAGGATTCTGGCGGACTGCATGTAGTTCATGGGGTCGCAGAGCGGACACCACTGAGCTACTAGGCACACATGCACACAAATTGCATCCAGCCCAGCTCTTACTATGATCAGCAGTACTGACTTCAGGTCTGAATATAAAAAAGAGAAGCTGAAAATGGGCCTAAACTTTGCGCACGTGTCCTGAGAAGTGGACGCTGTCCATAATTCAGCCTGGACAAGAGCGGCTCTGTGTACCCCGTTTACCAGTATGTAGCTGCAATGGAGGCAAAATTCCTCTAGAGGGCACTCACAGCTTCTCCATGAATGAACTGCCCGAAATCACGGTTTTACAGACACGGCACAGACTGCAAAAAGAGTCACATAAACACGATACGTGGATGTGCAGATTACTTTTTTCATTAGAAAATAATACCTCTTTGTCTTTTGCAAATCGGCGTCAGTGAAAACCATACACATGTGGGAATGTAAAATACGGACAATTTCTTTTTGTTTCTTTTGTGAAAGAATACTGAATCCTCACCTCTAAGGGAGTTTGCTGTAGTTCACTGTGTCATATTTATAATTATCATGAGAAGGAGGGAAATTAAAAGATTCAACTGCTGAACTCCTCAGCAGTTGAGCTGTCGGCCCTGGGGACATGTTGGGAACTTCATGTTCTGGCTGAGCTCTGTGGAAATCCTCAGGAATGGCCTCTTGACCTCTCACTTGGCCACCTGAGGAAATCAGCTGGGGTTAGATTAGATGGACCATAATCGGCTTTTGAGTTGCTGAAGCACACTCTGGGTACACACTTCTCCATGTTTTGAAAGACGTGTGTTTTCCTTGGATGAGATCAGGGGAGAGGGAAGTCAATCACTGCTTGGGTGGGTGGATGGATCAGGATGCTCTTTCCCAAGATCTGCTCTGCCTCTCAGCCTCCCCAGTGACAGGGAGCTTGCTTGGCCCCTCCATACCCTCTGCCCGCTCTCCTTCAGGGTCAGGGGAGGGGGTGAGTCACTGCGAGTCTGCACTATAATTTGCAAGGGAAGTACCGGTCTGGATGAATTTTAAGGGTTCTTGTCGACTCTTAGTGGAGAAGGAAATGGCAACCCACTCCAGTACTCTTGCCTGGAAAATCCCATGGACTGAGCAGCCTGGTAGGCTACAGTTCCTGGGGTCGAAAAGAGCCTGACTCAGCTCTTAGGACCTGTAACTCCGTGAATTTTCAGATCGGAGAACATAAAAAGGAGTCCATGTGACTTCAGCATTGTAAATGGTATGTGTTTTCCTTGCCTCTGGTCATGCCCCTCCCCAAACCATTCTCTAGCAACCAGTATGATCTTTCAAAAATGTATATGAATCGTGGTTTTCTTTTACACCTAAAATTCTTCGAAGGCTCCATATTGCCTTCATGAAAAAGCCCAAACTCCCTAGCATACACAATTAACAAGACTCTTCATGATCTGCTACCTCCGCCCTTCCTCCCGAATGACCTGCAGCTCCCCAGTGCAACGGAGAGCACTGGATCTCTCACTGCTGGGTCTATGCTGCCCCTTCCACCTGAATGTACCCTCCCACAACATACATGTTCCTTAGCTTGGCTGATGTTTTTCTTGCTGCAAGTCTCAGCTTGGGTGCTTGAGGGAGACCCTTTTCAGGGGTCTTATCTAACATACAGAAATGAATTGTCCAAGGACACAAAACAGGAGATTTTATTGGGAGGGGGTGCCCGGGCAGAGAGCAGTAGGGTAAGGGAACTCAGCAGAACTGCTCTGCCACGTGGCTCACAGTTTCCGGTTTTGTGGTAATGAAGTTGGCTTCTGGGTTGCCTGGCCCTTTTTTGGTTTGACTCAGGGTCCTTCTAACTTCCCTGGTGGTTTAGATGGTAAAGCGTCTGCCTACAATGTGGGAGACCCAGGTTCAATCCCTGGGTTGGGAAGATCCCCTGGAGAAGGAAATGGCAACCCATTCCAGTATTCTTGCCTGGAAAATCCTATGGACAGAGGAGCCTGGTGGGCTACAGTCCATGAGGTCGCAAAGAGTTGGACACGACTGAGCAACTTCACTCCCTCACAGGGTCCTTCTGGTGGCATGTGCATCTTTCAGCCAAGATGGATTACAACATGAAGGACTCTGGGAGGCTGGCAGGACAGTGTAATGGGCTGATGTCTCCTCTCTTCTTTGGGCACCACCCGAATTCTCCTGGACAGGACCTCCTGTTGGGAGACAACTCATGCAAGTGGTCATCAATGTGCCTGGCCAGGGAAGGTGGTTTTGATCAATGGTTCACTAACATTACTGACTCTCAAAGAGTGGGTTTGATGCCCATTCCTATGTTATCTTTGCATTCGATTCTATCCTTAATCCTGGAGACATAGAGTTTGCCTTCAACACTAAAGAGGTTTCTCTGGGATGCCTTTCTGAATATTCAAACCCATCTAGTCAGTCTTCTTATCTACTTCAGAGCTAAACCTCTCTACCCTCACACTCAGCCTGGACTCTGAGAACTGGAACCACACTTTCCTGTCTCCATGAAACTGACTTTTTACTATTCCTCTGCTTTTCTTCAGTTCAGGTCAGTCGCTCAGTTGTGTCTGACTCTTTGCAACCCCATGAATCACAGCACGCCAGGCATCCCTGTCCATCACCTACCCCCAGAGTTAACTCAGACTCATGTCCATTGAGTTGGTGATGTCATCCAACCATCTCATCCTCTGTCATCCCCATCTCCTCCTGCCTTCAATCTTCCCAGCATCAGGATCTTTTCAAATGTCAGTTCTTCCCATCAGGTGGCCAAAGTATTAGAGTTTCAGCTTCAGCATCAGTCCTTCCAATGAATATTGAGGACTGGTTTCCTTTAGGATGGACTGGATGGATCTCCTTGCAGTCCAAGGGACTCTCAAGAGTCTTCTCCAACACCACAGTTCAAAAGCATCAATTCTTCGGCGCTCAGCCTTCTTCACAGTCCAACTCTCACATCCATACATGACTACTGGAAAAACCATAGCTTTTACTAGATGGACCTTTGTTGGCAAAGTAATGTCTCTGCTTTTTAATATGCTGTCTAGGTTGGTCATAGCTTTTCTTCCAAGGAGCAAGTGTCTTTTAATTTCATGGCTGTAGTCACCATCTGCAGGGATTTTGGAGTCCTTCAAAATAAAGTCTGTCACTGTTTCCACTGTTTTCCCATCTATTTGCCATGAAGTGATGGGACTAGATGCCATGATCTTAGTTTTCTGAATGTTGAGCTTTAAGCCAACTTTTCACTCTCCTCTTTCATTTTCATCAAGAGGCTCAAGCAAGTGTCTTTTAATTTCATGGCTGTAGTCACCATCTGCAGTGATTTTGGAGTCCAAGAAAATAAAGTTTTTTAAATTTTGGATCCCCCCCAAAATAAAGTCTCTCACTTTTTCCATTGTTTCTCCATCTATTTGCCATGAAGTGATGGGACCAGATGCCATGATCTTGGTTTTCTGAACGTTTGATTTTAAGCCTACGTTTTCACCTTCCTCTTTCACTTTCATCAAGAGGCTCTTTAATTCTTCTTTGCTTTCTGCCATAAGAGTGATATCATCTGGATATCTGAGATTATTGATATTTCTTCAAGCAATCTTGATTCCAGCTTGTGAGTCATCCAGCCCAGCATTTCTCATGATGTACTCTGCATAGAAGTTAAATAAGCAGGGTGTCAATAAATAGCCTTGACGTACTTCTTTTTGCATTTTGAACTTAGCTTCATGAGAACTTTCAGAATGAAATGTTGGGAAGAAATGTCTCCTGCCTCCACTTCCCCCATACCTTACATTATCCCCATGCAACTAGTGTGGTGTTTCCAGTGCAGGAAATCAGACCATGGTCCTCCCGTGCTCAAAACCCTTCCTCAGCTTTTGTTAATTTCTTAGGCTGCATCTTTCATCACTTGCTCCATCAATTTTTCCACCATAAAAACACCAAAATATTTTTAGTTTCCTGTATCTTTACATGTTCTTTACACCTCCTGTGGCAAAAATGTCTAGTTTTCATCCAGTTTACATTTCCGCCTTTTTCCTAAGTAAAAGACTTTCCAGTTTTTATCTGGGGATATGGCCATATAGAAATACACACTACATTTCTCAGCCTCCCTTACAGAGAAGTGTGACCACGTGATGTTTAAGGAGAGGAAGTACTGATCACAACTTCCAGGAAGTGTCCCTAAAGGTAGAGGACACAAGCGTCTTCACCTTTTTTGACTTCCTGCTGGTTGGAATGATGATATGATGACTGGATGCCAGCAGCTATTTTGGATCAGGAGGTGGAGACCATGTGTGTAATATGACAGAGCTACTGAAGTAGACTGAGGCTGGGGTCCTGACATGTTATAGGCCTACCAACCCTGGACCACTACCTCTGGACTTCTATATGAAAGAGAAATGAATGTTCTCTTGTTAATGCCATGTTTCTTTGGATTTCCTGCCACTCACAACCAAAAGTCAGTCCTTATACACCAACTTCCATGTCCTTGAGTATTTCAGTCCTTGTGCTTAGAATATTCTTTCCTCAATTTGCTCCAACCCCTGTTAATCCTTCAAATTCCTACCTAGACATCACCTTCTTTGCTGCATGCTCCTTGATGGGATTAATAATTTCCTCCTTTATGATTCCTTTGCATCTTACTTCACAGGGAGCAATTATTGAGCACTTACTGTGTGCCAGGCACTACCCTGAATCCTACACATGCACTCTTCTTTTAATCCTCATGATGACATTTGAAATAGGTAATTATTTTCAAAGTTCCTATTTTACAGATACAAAAAAAAAAGCCCTGAAAAGTGATGAAACCGTCCCCGGATCACAAACACAATACCTGATGGAGCCAAGCCTCGAATCCAGGTGTCAGATTCCAAAGAGTTTACTCCTACGCGGAACTGCCTCTGTTTCTGCCCCTATCACACAGTGCTGTCACCATCTGTTTACACAGGCCTTCCTCCCATTCCCTCTAAAGCTCAAAGAGGATTGATTCTCACCCTGGTCTCCTTGGGGTGGAGCACAGAACCTGGCACTCAGTGAGCACGAGTGTTTGTGGAACTGGAATGTCAGTTCTAAGTCCCCCATTCGAAACCTCCTGCTTGGGTGCAGGAGGACCTTGGCAGGGAGGGGTCTTACAGCTCCCACCCCCATAGCACTCCTTTCCTCTGAAACTCTTTCCTCTGAACCCCACCTGCTTTCTTCAATTTAAGTCTGAATTTGGTAATAAGGAGTTCATGATCTGAGCGATAGTCAGCTCCTGGTCTTGTTTTTGTTGACTGTATAAAGCTTCTCCATCTTTTGCTGCAGAGAATATAATCAATCTGATTTCGGTGTTGACCATCTGGTGAAGTCCATGTATAGAGTCTTCTCTTGTGTTGTTGGAAGAGTGTGTTTGCTATGACCAGTGCATTTATTGTTGCTATTTAGTCACTAAGTTGTGTCTGACTCTTTGCAACCCCAAGGACTATAGCCAATCAGGCTCTTTGGCCCATGAGATTTCCCAAGCAAGAATACTGGAATGGTTTCTGTTTCCTTCTTCAAGGAATCTTCCTGACCTAGGGGTTAAACCTGCATCTCCTGCCTTGGCAGGAAGAGTCTTTACCACTGAGCTATCAGGGTAGCCTCAAGAAGCAACTAAGGTGTAGGAAAATGCAGGATCAGAAAACATAAGCAGCTGGAATTAGTGGCTGTGATTAAAATGTTATGGATCCCCACTCAGCAGTAAGCATAAAGAGAATAGAAAACCTCAGGTTATATAGGAACAGAGCAAGAGAACAAGAGTGGACAAACTCAGAACCAAGCAGTGCAGTTTGATCCCATTCTCCACTTAAATCACAGCTCTGTGGTGAAAAATTGTCAGTGTCCTATGTTCCCAGGGCTTGCTTCAGTATGACACATACAGAGAAGGAGTGTGACTTTAAGGGTATAATGCCCAACACCACTGGCCATGCTTATTTAAGGAAAAGCAAGAATAAGAAATAAAATTTCATTGCATCATAATAAAGACTAACAAAATGTGATAAACAGTAAGCATTGCAATTTCACAATCCCAGTCAAATAATTTCAAGAAATGTTATGTAAATCTGTTTGTTTGAGGACAAAAGAAATGGGGAGGGTTTTCTTGTTTCTTTTTTTTTTAAGAATGGGGAGATTTGATGCTATCACATTCTTCTCTGTTAGTCCTTTCCTCCTTTCCAGACCTCATGTTCGATGCAGGATGCAGGATACAGGATGCTTGGGGCTGGTGCATGGGGATGATCCGGAGAGATGATGTGGGGTGGGAGGTGGGAGGGGGGTTCATGTTTGGGAGTTCATCTACACCCATGATGGATTCATGTCAATGTATGCCAAAACCAATACAGTACAAAAATAATAATAATAATATGCTGATGACACCACCCTTATGGCAGAAAGTGAGGAGGAGCTAAAAAGCCTCTTGATGAAAGTGAAGGAGGAGAGTGAAAAAGTTGGCTTAAAGCTCAACATTCAGAAAACGAAGATCATGGCATCCAGTCCCATCACTTCATGGAAAATAGATGGGGAAACAGTGGAAACAGTGTCAGACTTTATTTTTTGGGGCTCCAAAATCACTGCAGATGGT
>SJYX01001639.1:92589-107413 GCA_006410675.1 Oreotragus oreotragus | reverse complement strand
ACATCATCATTTATTCATTTATAAATTTTAAAATAAATTATTTTATTTTATTTAGAGTGCACTCTAAATAAAACAAAAAAAATTAAAGAAAAAATTCTGTCATTTTAAACTTCTTATGGAGTTCTTGTGAGATATATTTAAATGACATCTTAAGGCATAGGCCTAAATTGCTTTCTTGCTACATTTTTTTTTGCCATAAATGAAGCTCATCTCATTAATTATAGCACTTGAGAAACATTATTAGGTGTTAAACTCATTTTATATAAGACTGGTCCTAAATTGTGTATAAGCTAATTGAAAAGGAAAGAATGGTTTAAAGAAATAGCATTTTGAACTTTCTCACAATCTCTCTCTAATGTATAGTTTTGTTTTTAGATTCAGACTTTCCTTAATATGAGTATATATATATTTCTATGTACCTATTATTTATACTTATTTATATGGGTGAATAATGTATTTACATATATATGTCATGAAAAGAATATGTATTTTCAATGAAGGCACTATATTATAATTTTGTGAAATTAACAAAACAGCTGTTTAATTTATTTTAAAATTTATAATGTATTTTCCTAAATTAATTTTAAAAGACATTAACAAGAGTTTAACAAATTAGTTAATGTCAAATTTTATCACTAAAACACAATATGTATATATACTTACCCAAACCTCTTCTAACTTGTGCGTTCATAACGTTATATTCATATACTGTAGAATGAAAATGATGATCCTAAGAGCTTGAACAACAGAGTGGTCAAAAATGTAGACATATGTATACTCATTTTTATTGACAATATTGAATGGTTAATTTTTGAGCAATTAATTTTTTCTACACACTGTTAATTTCTTTATTTAATTATCTCATTAATTTAATAGTATCTCAATCTGATGTAATTATTACAAGATCATTTTTATGCAAACCTTTATTCATTTCAAACATAAGGAAACCCACATCTGAAGAAGAAAATTAGCTTTCCAAAATTAAAACTTAAAAGAGGGAATCAACTCTAAAGGTTAGTTTTATAACTCAGATTTGTGTAAAATACACTAGTGTTGCTCACAAGTATTAAAAATTAAGATGATATTTACATAAATAGAGTGTTAGATCGTCTGTGATATATTAAAACAGAAGGTATAAGTACTACCATTTGGAGATAATATCTGAAATGATTTGTTTAATTCTGGAAAAGAGATTTAAGAAAAATACCAAAATTGATAGTGTTAGAGTGAAGGATGTGTAAACTGGATAAAATAATAAATTTGAGATTAGATTAAAATATTAATCTATTTTTCTTTTCCACACTTCCATACTTGATCATTTTCTGTATTTTGACAGAATCATCTATGTTTCTTTGACCTAAATTAAGATTATAATAAAATCACAAAGAAGAGTGAAACACTAATATATGCTTTTGACTTTCAAAATAGGATTCTCAAGCCTTTAGCAGAAATAATAGTTTTGAAAGCCAAAGCTTTATTTTAAAATATTATTATATTTCAGATATACAAAAGGTATGTAGGAAAATAAAACAATGCATATTCATTTTTCAGCTTAATAATTTAAATGCTATGAATATAAATTGTTACTTCTTTTTGTAACTTTCTCCAACCAATTACATTCTCTTTCCTTGCCTCTATCCTAAATTTAGTTACTAATCAATTAATATTTTTAGTAATATATTCATAGAGTTCATAATTCAAAATATAAATAGCATATAATTAAAGTTTACTCCCATCCCTGCCTTCATTTTCATGTCTCATCCTGTTCACTCCCTCCTTTTCAGGTAACACTATTTTAGTTTTCTATGTGTCTTTCTAGAGTTTCATTACATCATACATTTCTATATACATTTTCTATACACGTGTGTCTCTCTATACAAAATAAAGGACCATTCTGTATGTTTTTAAGCTTTACTAAATATTTTGTACACTTTGCTTCTTATATTCAAAATTTCATTTGTGAGATGCATACATATTTATTTCATTTAATCTGATTCATTCATTTTCATTGCTGTGTAATACCTCAGTGTATAAATAGCCACACTTTAAAATACATTCTATTAAGCTGGTTCTGAAGTTCTGTTGCTGTTTTTGTTGTTTGCTTGCTTGCTTCTGTGTTTGCACAATACTATTAGTAGGTTATTTTACAGATCTCTTTGTGCAAAAGTTGACCAAGTCTTTATGAAGTGAAGTGAAGTGAAAGTCGCTCAGTCATGTTCAACTATTTGTGACCCATAGACTGTAGACCACCAGACTCATCTGTCCATGGATTCTCCAGGGTAGAATTTTGGAGTGGGTTGCCATGCCCTCCTCCAGGGGATCTTCCCAACCCACGATCTTCCTAACCCACATCTCCCACATTACAGGCAAATTCTTTACCATCTGAGGCACCAAGGAAGCCTGAGAATAATGGAGTGGGTAGATTATCCCTTCTCCAGGGAATCTTCCCAACTCGGGAATCAAACTGGGTCTCCTGTATTGCAAGCAGATTCATGGTATCTACCTAAAGAAGAAATTGCTAGACTTTACAGTCAGCCCATTTTTTCCTTCACTAGATGTTTCCAAATTTCTCTCTAAAGTGGTTTTGCCAATTTACACTCTCACTAGAAGTCAAGAATATTTTTTATTTCACATTCTCAGCAATACTTTCAATTGGTTGACTTTTACATTTGTGACCATCTAGTTGCTATGCCTCAATACTGATGTTCTTTTTTGTGTTTCTCCATTCCTACTAAAATGTGTCAGACTTGCCTGGTGGGCAGCCGCTATTTTAGATTTACTTTGTGAATTTTCTTTATGTTTTGAGGTCAGTTCTTCATTTTAAAAGATATTTGTTAATGGAAAACCACCATTCTGGTGGTGCTGGTTAATCAAAGTGAAGGAAACCAGAAACGAGGCACTGAACTTGGACAGACTGTATGCACAAATGCAAGGTCAACATCGAACTATGTTCAAGCACCCAGAGATACAAGAGGAACTGCTTCCCCCACAGTGGTTATATTGGTAAGGGTGGTCTCTATAAGAGGGCCCCAGCATCTGTTCTTGAGAACAGCTGGAGAGCAGTCACATGTACCGCTGTTACACATGTCATAAGGGGAATTGTTAAAAGAGCTAGTGATGGAAAGTCTAAAGAAGATGAAAGGACAGGTGAGTCTTGTCCTCAACATTTAAATGGCTATTCTGTAAAGACTGACATTTTTCTGCAAGGCAGGAATTTTGTTTAAAATATTAGGGAGCCCCCCAAATTTTTTTAAAATATGGAAATGAGACTTTCAAAGATGTAGGAAATGCTCCCAAATCAATGATATCAATGTAACAACTATAAGGATATCTGCATATTGTTCCCATCTTTCTTAAGCCCTTAAGCAATTTACAAATACTACATACTGAGCAATATTCAAATTCAGTCAANAAGATTTTTTTAAAATATGGAAATGAGACTTTCAAAGATGTAGGAAATGCTCCCAAATCAATGATATCAATGTAACAACTATAAGGATATCTGCATATTGTTCCCATCTTTCTTAAGCCCTTAAGCAATTTACAAATACTACATACTGAGCAATATTCAAATTCAGTCAAGGAATGAACTTACTGACATCTAAGTCTCTTCTGACCCATCAGAAACTTGTAAATATTTCTGGAGTATTAGTTTTGTATTCACAACCGTAGAGCAAGTGCCTTAAGAAAAAAAAAAGGCTTTTACGTAAGACCATTAAAAAGTTTCTATAGATGCTCTAGAACATAGACACTAATTTACTCCGCATTTCATCAGGAGGTGTTTAACCAACTAGACAGAGACAGGTGAGGAGGTGATTGAAGAACACTCTTGCAAAATTTAGAAAGTCATTCCCAAGTTGAAGCTGCCATGACCTAGAGTCTAGAGAGAGCTGTAGGTTTGCTCTAAGGAACCCTAACCATTGATGAAGATAAAGGATGAGGGACACCTCCACTATCCTTCTAGTGAAGTGAGAAGGGCTTTCAGGAGAGCCCTGGGGGATAAGAAACCCTTATATGGCCCTGAAGTATAGTGTTTATGAGAGAACAGGTCAGACAGAAGACACAGAGGTACTTCAAATGCTGCATTGGATCACCTGTGGGAGGAGCACACAGGGTCAGAAGCAGGCTGGAGGAATTAAGGAATCAGCAGGAGAACATCGGGGCTTCCCTAGTGGCTCGAAAGGTAAAAAAATCCACCTGCAGTGAGGGAGACCTGGGTTCAATCCTTGGGGTAGGAAGATCCCCTGGAGANCACTTGTGGGAGGAGCACACAGGGTCAGAAGCAGGCTGGAGGAATTAAGGAATCAGCAGGAGAACATCAGGGCTTCCCTAGTGGCTCGAAGGGTAAAAAAATCCACCTGCAGTGAGGGAGACCTGGGTTCAATCCTTGGGGTAGGAAGATCCCCTGGAGAAGTGAATGGCAACCCACTCCAGTATTCTTGCCTGGAGAATCCCATGGACAGAGAAGCCTGGCGGGCTACAGTCCACAGGGTCACAAAGAGTCAGACATGACTGAGCAACTAAGCACAGCACAGGAGAACATGCAATTGGTGGAGAGGGGGAAATGCATATGAGAACATCCTTCATATTTTCAGCAGTGGCTGGTGGTATCTAAAGAGAAAGAATCACCTTTAAGCACCTTTCATAGCCAGGTCACTGCCAGTGGGGTAAGATTGACTGACCCCCCTCCAAAAGATTTCACTTTAACTGAAGTTTAATTCTTATTATTACACTGGACAGGGTAGGCTATATTGAGCTGAGACTTTTAGAGGGATTGAAGCGTTAAGAGAATTAATTTTGTAAATATTATTATTATCCCAGAATGAACAGATGAGCTATCTGGGCTATTTGCCAAAATTTTATTTCATGGAGTAAAGTAACAGCCCTACATATTGGGTTTGTAGAGCCAATTATGAGCAGGAAATGTGTTTATGATCGCACTTCTGAGTATTACTTATTCAGTGTAACAGCTACAAGAACAAGGAATGAACTCAATACTTGGGATCAATAGGATTGGATTCTAATCCTACATCTAAGAATTACTGACAGAGTTAACTTGAGTTCCTCACTTAAACTCTCTGGGTCTCAAGATCCTTATGTTTAAAATGCCAACACATCAAGATTAAATGCAATTATGTATATGAAGAAACTAACAGATTGCTTGCCACATGGAGAATGCTCAGTATACATAAATGTCTTTCACAGAGTGAGTAACAGAGCCCCAAGTACATTCATATGCTTTGCAAATGCCTGTGAATTCAACTCAGTTCAACCAAATCCTTTCTTTTGTTATCTTCATTATCACCATAATCAAATGATAATGAGTTAATAGAGGAAACAGCAAATGATGACCCTTGGACCAAACCCAACTCACCAATGCATTTTGTAAACACAATTTCATTGAAACATCTGTTGCATGTATTCTGTGGTTGCTCTCATGTAACTTATCGGCACTTCATGTATCATAGTGGCAGAGTTGAGAACTTGTGACAAAGGACATATGGCACATGAAGCTCAAACTATTTACTCTCTGGCCTTTTATAGAAAAAGTTTGCCAAACACTGAGTTAAATATTGTGCTCTTACAATATGACATTTGTCAAATGATGCCTACAATCATTGTCTCATCTAATTTTTCACAAAACCTTCTTTGTATTAATCTCTGATTCTCAGGGCTTAATGTAAAACTGGGTTTCCCAGATGGCCCTAGTGGTAAAGCTAGTGGGTTGGGAAGATCCCCTGGAGAAGAAAATGGCAACCCACTCCAATATTCTTGCCTGGAGAATCCCATGGACAGAGGAGCCTGATGTGCTACAGTCCATAACATCACAAAGAGTCACATATGACTGAAGCGACTTAGCATGCATACATGCAATGTAAAACTAAATAAACATATTCCTCATCCAGAGTATAATACCCTTTGTAAAGGGAAATAGCAGATACCTGTACTCCATACCATCACACAAGGTCCCAGGGTTCCACCATCTTTAGCTAAACCTCTGGAACATGCTTCTTNCTAAATTAATTTTAAAAGACATTAACAAGAGTTTAACAAATTAGTTAATGTCAAATTTTATCACTAAAACACAATATGTATATATACTTACCCAAACCTCTTCTAACTTGTGCGTTCATAACGTTATATTCATATACTGTAGAATGAAAATGATGATCCTAAGAGCTTGAACAACAGAGTGGTCAAAAATGTAGACATATGTATACTCATTTTTATTGACAATATTGAATGGTTAATTTTTGAGCAATTAATTTTTTCTACACACTGTTAATTTCTTTATTTAATTATCTCATTAATTTAATAGTATCTCAATCTGATGTAATTATTACAAGATCATTTTTATGCAAACCTTTATTCATTTCAAACATAAGGAAACCCACATCTGAAGAAGAAAATTAGCTTTCCAAAATTAAAACTTAAAAGAGGGAATCAACTCTAAAGGTTAGTTTTATAACTCAGATTTGTGTAAAATACACTAGTGTTGCTCACAAGTATTAAAAATTAAGATGATATTTACATAAATAGAGTGTTAGATCATCTGTGATATATTAAAACAGAAGGTATAAGTACTACCATTTGGAGATAATATCTGAAATGATTTGTTTAATTCTGGAAAAGAGATTTAAGAAAAATACCAAAATTGATAGTGTTAGAGTGAAGGANTATACTCATTTTTATTGACAATATTGAATGGTTAATTTTTGAGCAATTAATTTTTTCTACACACTGTTAATTTCTTTATTTAATTATCTCATTAATTTAATAGTATCTCAATCTGATGTAATTATTACAAGATCATTTTTATGCAAACCTTTATTCATTTCAAACATAAGGAAACCCACATCTGAAGAAGAAAATTAGCTTTCCAAAATTAAAACTTAAAAGAGGGAATCAACTCTAAAGGTTAGTTTTATAACTCAGATTTGTGTAAAATACACTAGTGTTGCTCACAAGTATTAAAAATTAAGATGATATTTACATAAATAGAGTGTTAGATCGTCTGTGATATATTAAAACAGAAGGTATAAGTACTACCATTTGGAGATAATATCTGAAATGATTTGTTTAATTCTGGAAAAGAGATTTAAGAAAAATACCAAAATTGATAGTGTTAGAGTGAAGGATGTGTAAACTGGATAAAATAATAAATTTGAGATTAGATTAAAATATTAATCTATTTTTCTTTTCCACACTTCCATACTTGATCATTTTCTGTATTTTGACAGAATCATCTATGTTTCTTTGACCTAAATTAAGATTGTAATAAAATCACAAAGAAGAGTGAAACACTAATATATGCTTTTGACTTTCAAAATAGGATTCTCAAGCCTTTAGCAGAAATAATAGTTTTGAAAGCCAAAGCTTTATTTTAAAATATTATTATATTTCAGATATACAAAAGGTNAGAATCATCTATGTTTCTTTGACCTAAATTAAGATTGTAATAAAATCACAAAGAAGAGTGAAACACTAATATATGCTTTTGACTTTCAAAATAGGATTCTCAAGCCTTTAGCAGAAATAATAGTTTTGAAAGCCAAAGCTTTATTTTAAAATATTATTATATTTCAGATATACAAAAGGTATGTAGGAAAATAAAACAATGCATATTCATTTTTCAGCTTAATAATTTAAATGCTATGAATATAAATTGTTACTTCTTTTTGTAACTTTCTCCAACCAATTACATTCTCTTTCCTTGCCTCTATCCTAAATTTAGTTACTAATCAATTAATATTTTTAGTAATATATTCATAGAGTTCATAATTCAAAATATAAATAGCATATAATTAAAGTTTACTCCCATCCCTGCCTTCATTTCCATGTCTCATCCTGTTCACTCCCTCCTTTTCAGGTAACACTATTTTAGTTTTCTATGTGTCTTTCTAGAGTTTCATTACATCATACATTTCTATATACATTTTCTATACACGTGTGTCTCTCTACACAAAATAAAGGACCATTCTGTATGTTTTTAAGCTTTACTAAATATTTTGTACACTTTGCTTCTTATATTCAAAATTTCATTTGTGAGATGCATACATATTTATATCATTTAATCTGATTCATTCATTTTCATTGCTGTGTAGTACCTCAGTGTATAAATAGCCACACTTTAAAATATATTCTATTAAGCTGGTTCTGAAGTTCTGTTGCTGTTTTTGTTGTTTGCTTGCTTGCTTCTGTGTTTGCACAATACTATTAGTAGGTTATTTTACAGATCTCTTTGTGCAAAAGTTGACCAAGTCTTTATGAAGTGAAGTGAAGTGAAAGTCGCTCAGTCATGTTCAACTATTTGTGACCCATAGACTGTAGACCACCAGACTCATCTGTCCATGGATTCTCCAGGGTAGAATTTTGGAGTGGGTTGCCATGCCCTCCTCCAGGGGATCTTCCCAATCCACGATCTTCTTAACCCACATCTCCCACATTGCAGGCAGATTCTTTACCATCTGAGGCACCAAGGAAGCCCAAGAATAATGGAGTGGGTAGATTATCCCTTCTCCAGGGAATCTTCCCAACCCAGGGATCAAACTGGGGTCTCCTGTATTGCAAGCAGATTCATGGTATCTACCTAAAGAAGAAATTGCTAGACTTTACAGTCAGCCCATTTTTTCCTTCACTAGATGTTTCCAAATTTCTCTCTAAAGTGGTTTTGCCAATTTACACTCTCACTAGAAGTCAAGAATATTTTTTATTTCACATTCTCAGCAATACTTTCAATTGGTTGACTTTTACATTTGTGACCATCTAGTTGCTATGCCTCAATACTGATGTTCTTTTTTGTGTTTCTCCATTCCTACTAAAATGTGTCAGACTTGCCTGGTGGGCAGCCGCTATTTTAGATTTACTTTGTGAATTTTCTTTATGTTTTGAGGTCAGTTCTTCATTTTAAAAGATATTTGTTAATGGAAAACCACCATTCTGGTGGTGCTGGTTAATCAAAGTGAAGGAAACCAGAAACGAGGCACTGAACCTGGACAGATTGTATGCACAAATGCAAGGTCAACATTGAACTATGTTCAAGCACCCAGAGATACAAGAGGAACTGCTTTCCCCACAGTGGTTATATTGGTAAGGGTGGTCTCTAAAAGAGGGCCCCAGCATCTGTTCTTGAGAGCAGCTGGAGAGCAGTCACATGTACTGCTGTTACACATGTCATAAGAGGAATTATTTAAAGAACTAGTGATGGAAAGTCTAAGGAAGATGAAAGACAAGTGAGTCTTGTCCTCAACATTTAAATGGCTATTCTGTAAAGATTGACATTTTTTCTGCAAGGCAGGAATTTTGTTTAAAATACTAGGGAGCCCCCAAGATTTTTTTAAAATATGGAAATGAGACTTTCAAAGATGTAGGAAATGCTCCCAAATCAATGATATCAATGTAACAACTATAAGGATATCTGCATATTGTTCCCATCTTTCTTAAGCCCTTAAGCAATTTACAAATACTACATACTGAGCAATATTCATTAATTCAGTCAAGGAATGAACTTACTGACATCTAAGTCTCTTCTGACCCATCAGAAACTTGTAAATATTTCTGGAGTATTTATTAGTTTTGTAGTCACAACCATAGAGCAAGTGCCTTAAGAAAAAAAAAAAAAGGCTTTTACATAAGACCATTAAAAAGTTTCTATAGATGCTCTAGAACATAGACACTAATTTACTCCACATTTCATCAGGAAGTGTTTAACCAACTAGACAGAGACAGGTGAGGAGGTGATTGAAGAACACTCTTGCAAAATTTAGAAAGTCATTCCCAAGTTGAAGCTGCCATGACCTAGAGTCTAGAGAGAGCTGTAGGTTTGCTCTAAGGAACCCTAACCATTGATGAAGATAAAGAATGAGGGACACCTCCACTACCCTTCTAGTGAAGTGAGAAGGGCTTTCAGGAGAGCCCTGGGGCATAAGAAATCCTTATATGGCCCTGAAGTATAGTGTTTATGAGAGAACAGCTCAGACAGAGGACACAGAGGTACTTCAAATGCTGCATTGGATCACTTGTGGGAGGAGCACACAGGGTCAGAAGCAGGCTGGAGGAATTAAGGAATCAGCAGGAGAACATCAGGGCTTCCCTAGTGGCTCGAAGGGTAAAAAAATCCACCTGCAGTGAGGGAGACCTGGGTTCAATCCTTGGGGTAGGAAGATCCCCTGGAGAAGTGAATGGCAACCCACTCCAGTATTCTTGCCTGGAGAATCCCATAGACAGAGAAGCCTGGCAGGCTACAGTCCACAGGGTCACAAAGAGTCAGACATGACTGAGCAACTAAGCACAGCACAGGAGAACATGCAATTGGTGGAGAGGGGGAAATGCATATGAGAACATCCTTCATATTTTCAGCAGTGGCTGGTGGTATCTAAAGAGAAAGAATCACCTTTAAGCACCTTTCATAGCCAGGTCACTGCCAGTGGGGTAAGATTGACTGACCCCCCTCCAAAAGATTTCACTTTAACTGAAGTTTAATTCTTATTATTACACTGGACAGGGTAGGCTATATTGAGCTGAGACTTTTAGAGGGATTGAAGCGTTAAGAGAATTAATTTTGTAAATATTATTATTATCCCAGAATGAACAGATGAGCTATCTGGGCTATTTGCCAAAATTTTATTTCATGGAGTAAAGTAACAGCCCTACATATTGGGTTTGTAGAGCCAATTATGAGCAGGAAATGTGTTTATGATCGCACTTCTGAGTATTACTTATTCAGTGTAACAGCTACAAGAACAAGGAATGAACTCAATACTTGGGATCAATAGGATTGGATTCTAATCCTACATCTAAGAATTACTGACAGAGTTAACTTGAGTTCCTCACTTAAACTCTCTGGGTCTCAAGATCCTTATGTTTAAAATGCCAACACATCAAGATTAAATGCAATTATGTATATGAAGAAACTAACAGATTGCTTGCCACATGGAGAATGCTCAGTATACATAAATGTCTTTCACAGAGTGAGTAACAGAGCCCCAAGTACATTCATATGCTTTGCAAATGCCTGTGAATTCAACTCAGTTCAACCAAATCCTTTCTTTTGTTATCTTCATTATCACCATAATGAAATGATAATGAGTTAATAGAGGAAACAGCAAATGATGACCCTTGGACCAAACCCAACTCACCAATGCATTTTGTAAACACAGTTTCATTGAAACATCCGTTGCATGTATTCTGTGGTTGCTCTCATGTAACTTATCGGCACTTCATGTATCATAGTGGCAGAGTTGAGAACTTGTGACAAAGGACATATGGCACATGAAGCTCAAACTATTTACTCTCTGGCCTTTTATAGAAAAAGTTTGCCAAACACTGAGTTAAATATTGTGCTCTTACAATATGACATTTGTCAAATGATGCCTACAATCATTGTCTCATCTAATTTTTCACAAAACCTTCTTTGTATTAATCTCTGATTCTCAGGGCTTAATGTAAAACTAGGTTTCCCAGATGGCCCTAGTGGTAAAGCTAGTGGGTTGGGAAGATCCCCTGGAGAAGAAAATGGCAACCCACTCCAATATTCTTGCCTGGAGAATCCCATGGACAGAGGAGCCTGATGTGCTACAGTCCATAACATCACAAAGAGTCACATATGACTGAAGCGACTTAGCATGCATACATGCAATGTAAAACTAAATAAACATATTCCTCATCCAGAGTATAATACCCTTTGTAAAGGGAAATAGCAGATACCTGTACTCCATACCATCACACAAGGTCCCAGGGTTCCACCATCTTTAGCTAAACCTCTGGAACATGCTTCTTCTTATATCATCACGATAGAGGGAAAATTGAGGGAGAGTTGTTCCCTGGCTCTTAAATTTTCACTGATGGAAGTGACACCTATCTCTTCCACTCATAGTCCATTATCCAGAGCTAACCATACGGTCTCACCCAATTACAAGAGTTTGAGTCAGGAGGACATGGACTCTTGGTGATCAGTACATTTCTGCTATACCAATGAGGTAAATAACATTTTTAAAAAACTTAAAAGAAAGATACTGCCGCTGCTACTGCTGCTAAGTCGTTTCAGTCGTGTCCAACTCTGTGCGCCGCTATAGACGGTGGCCCACTGGGCTCCCCTGTTTCTGGGATTCTCCAGGAGAGAACACTGGAGTGGATTGACATTTCCTTCTCCAATGCATGAAAGTGAAAAGTGAAAGTGAAGTCGCTAGTCGTGTCCGACTCTTGCGATCCCATGGACTGCAGCCTACCAGGCTCCTCTGTCCATGGGATTTCCCAGGCAAGAGTATTGGAGTACGTTGCTATTGTCTTCTCTGAAAGAAAGATACCTGAGACGAGAAAAACTAAGAAGCTTGTCCAAATCTGGTAAATGGCAGAGCCAAAATTGAAATCTAAGTCCTTAGATCTACCAGGCTTCCCTGAGAGCTCAGTTGATAAGGAGACTGCCTGCAATGCAGGAGACCATGGGTTCAATTCCTGGTTCAGGAAGATCTGCTGGAGAAGGGATAGGCTACCCACTCCAGTATTCTTGGGCTTCCCTTGTGGCTCAGCTGGTAAAGAATCCGTCTGCAATGCAGGAGATCTGGGTTCGATCCCTGGGTTGGGAAGATCCCCTGGAGAAGTGAAAGGCTACCCACTCCAGTATTCTGGGCTGGAGAATTCCGTGGACTGTACAGTCCGTGGGATTTCAAAGAGTTGGACACGAATGAGCGACTTTCACTTTCACCTAAATCTACAGATCATAGTATCTTATTGCCCTAGATATTGCCCTCTTTCTTAGATATTCTTCATTTCCCCTTATTCCCCAATTGAGTCCCTCTGTTTCTATTATCAAGTTGGTTTTTAACATGAAAGATATTGAATATGGGGGATTCCCCTGTGGCTCAGCAGTAAAGAACCCCCCTGGCATTGACAGAAGAAGAAAATGCAACCCAATCTTATTCTCACCTGGGAAACCCCATGGACAGAGGAGTCTGGCTGGCTACAGTCCATTGGGTCGCCAAAGTCGGACAAAGCCTAGAGACTGAACATGCACTCATATTGAATATGACAGAGGTTCTTACCTGCGACGAGATGACCTCCCCACACTATTTCTACTTCTCTGTTAATCTTTTTGGTTATACATCTAGTTGTTTGGTAATTTAGAAAGTGTCTGTACGTATTCTGGGGATCATTTATTCAGCAAATAAGTACTTACTCTACTAAATACCTAGAGTCTAATAAGAAATTGAAGAGCATAGTATAAAAATTTTCTTTATAGATTGTCTTAGAAATTTTCTTGGAAAAAAAAATTTCAAAATAATCAAAGATGCTTCATTACAAAATTCTATTGGAGGAAATATCTTTAATGTTAATAGTTAATCTTACAGATAAAGAAATATGACTTACAGATATTTCATTTCACTGTTTTCTTTCTTTTCTAGATCCTTGTGACATATTTGAGAGACTTGAGATTTTTTTTTTTTTAATTCTACCAAGTAAGTGAGACCAGATAATCCAAACAAGGTGTGTCTTATGTTTTTGCTGTTGTCATTGTTAATTTATGTCTAAAACAAACAAGAAACCCACTTATTTTAATTTGGAATTCTTCTACATATATATAGTCAGAATATTTTTTAAATGGTTTTGGAGATAATGTTTGGAAAGAAGGAACCTGATTTAGCATATATTTCAGGTAATCTTTTTTTTTATTCAACAGCCATAAGATAGATAGATGGATAGATGAAAGATAGACAGAAGAATAGAAACAAAGTTTCAAATTATGGGTAGAAATAAGCATTAGCTGAAATATTAATGTCCTAAGAGAATATATGTGAATTGTCAAATTAGTTATTTTATATTGCTTTGTCTTATTTTCAATGTTTAATAATGTAGAAAATTAGCTTAAAAAATGAGAGGCCTGATGGAAAGCAAAGGACAAACAGTTAAGTGCTGGTCTTCAGTGTTTCACCCATGTGCTGTGCTAAATCACTTCACTCCATCTGACTCTGTGTGATCCTATGGACTGTAGCCCGCCAGACTCCTCTGCCCATGGGATTCTCCAGGCAAGAATATTGGAGTGGGTTGCCATTTCCTTCTCCAGGGGATCTTCCCAAAACAGGGAATAAACCCATATTTCCCACGTCTCCTACATTGGCAGGTGGGGTCTTTACCACTAGCGCCACATTTGTCCCACAAAGCTCAGATTGTATATCAAAGAAATGGTGAATTGATCCTGCTGAAAATTTCTTCTGTCATATTGTTCAAAATTAAACATGCCTTTTCTTCCATACTATTATTCTTGTCCAGAACTTGAAGTAGACAGCTATCAGACTTGCTACTTCTTCCATTTGTAATAAATAAAAGACATCCTTATTCATGAGAATCTGTTCTAATTTAGAAGCCCCACCTTTGCAAACACCTTTACCATGCAAGCCTCAGGGGAAAGTAATTAAATTTAATAGCCTTTATGAGTTCTAAGTGAAGATGTACAATACATACAATGCTGATGTTCAAATTCAAGCATTTATAGAAATAAGTACTTTGAAAATTCAAAAATAATTTCATATTTATGATGCTCTATTCTGAAACTATAGACATATTTTAATTCTCATTAGATTGATAATTTTAACCTATTTTTGAATTTTAATAAGTAATTATTTATTCATTGTTTTCTTTCTCTAAGCCCATGGAATAAGGTACTGCTGTATTAAATATATATTTTCCAAAGTCATCTTTCTAAACTCAAACTGATTTGATTCTTTGCTTTAATAAACAACAAAAGGGTACTGAACCCACTACCCGAGACAGATAAAACAATGGCAATGTGGACCTAATGGAGAGTAGAGGCTTGTAAATAAGTCACTAA
>SJYX01001639.1:38509-89425 GCA_006410675.1 Oreotragus oreotragus | reverse complement strand
GATATATGTATGTATAACAATCACATGGCTGTATATCTGAAACTAACACAACTTTGTAAAGCAACTATTACTTCAATAAAAATTGTTTGTTTAGAGGGGTGGGTTGGGGAGGGATGTTCAAGTGGGAGGGGACATGGGTAAACCTATGGCTGATTCATGTTGATGTTTGGTAGAAACCAATGCAATATTGTAAAGCAATTATCCTTCAATTAAAAAAAAAATTTTAAAATAAAAAAAAATTTTTTTAAAGTTGTAAAACATAGTTTGATGCATTTTTAAAATAAGCTCTCTCATATATTGCTTGTGAAAATATAAACTGGTTAACCCTCTTTGGATGGTAATTCCAGCCATTTGTTAAACTGTAAATTGTTAATCCACATGGATTTGACCAGAAATTAAACTGTTAGCGATTATTCTGTAGACTGTTCAAAGATGTATGAACAAGTACATTCATTTCAATACGGTGTGTAATGGGAAAAAAATAAAAGAAGGAAACAACCTCAAGTATCTATCCCTGGGGACTCATTAAATCAATTATAGAATACTATGCAACTGTTGAAAAGTCTTAAGTACTAAAACAGAGTGAGCAGCAAGATGCGGCGCTGAGTGACTAAAGAGAGGGACCAAACAGTGAAAGCCTACCGTATGTCAAATGTCCCAACACAGATCTCTAAAGATCCGCAGGGTAATTCAGAAACCAGAAAAAGAGAAATACTTGTCCTGGGGAAAGTAGGTGGTTTAGGGGAAAGGGTAAGAAAGAATTCTTCAGTATATTTGAGCACTTATAATTGTATACGTCGCTTATTCAAAGATGATTGAAAAACAATAATTTTGGAAACTTTTGAACTGTATTATAAGAATTATAGACACAATTATTCAAGTATTACTATCTATAAGAAATAAATGTTGAGACTGAAATTTATATTTAATACAAATCGATTTTTATTATTTCAAGGAAGTCTATGATATTAATGAGTCTAAATAATTGCAAAATGTGCTTCTTGCTATGTTTCATCCCCATCCCTATCTTTTAAAGGATGCTAATACTTGATTTGAGATAATGATGCTTCTCCTGAAATCAGTCTTGTGTCTTTAATTATTCAAGTATCTAGCCTTTCTTGCTGAAATCATTCTAATGATTCCCCTTGCTTAACAGCATTAGTAAAAATATTTAAATTCAAAATAACTTAAATGGAGTCCTTAATAGTCCCACAAGCATTTAGCTGGTTTTATATTTCACCTCTTGAGATTAAAACAATAAAAACAAAAAGACTGAATGTACCAATGCCATTGTTTTTGTTTGACTGATTCTGTGTTTCTATCTATAGTACAATACCATAAAAGGTAGATTAAAATAGCTTCCTCTCTCTTTTCTGATTTGTACATCCCACCTCTCTTATTACCTCCTCATTTACACTTTAAAAATTTTTATGATGTTCATATTTTTTTATTACTTGTTAGGTTAATCAGTGGGCAAGATTTTATGTACATTTTCTAGTGCATTGCCCTTGAAAAATGAAGATTATTATTTATTCTGAATAAAACCAATGCCATTGTTTTTGTTTGACTGATTCTGTGTTTCTATCTATAGTACAATACCATAGAAGGTAGATTAAAATAGCTTCCTCTCTCTTTTCTGATTTGTAAATCCCACCTCTCTTATTACCTCCTCATTTACACTTTAAAAATTTTTATGATGTTCATATTTTTTTATTACTTGTTAGGTTAATCAGTGGGCAAGATTTTATGTACATTTTCTAGTGCATTGCCCTTGAAAAATGAAGATTATTATTTATTCTGAATAAATAAATACCACGTAGGTCTGTAATGGTAGATTTTAAAGAATGCAAGTTGCCATAAACTCTTGCTGCTAGATTATGTTATCTATTTTCAAAATAGACTTTATACCTATCTGTGAAAAATAATATAATGTATTATTGAAAATAGCATGTGGCATTTGGCAAACCAAAAAACCCATTATAGTGTCTATTAAATTATTAAACAAATAATTTCAAAACTATGATTCTTCCATTTAGCATTGATTTTGATGGGAGACAAGGACACAAGGTAGTCAGAAAACTAAGAATTAGAAAGAGGAACAATACATACAATTCTTCCATTAGTGAGTCTTGAAATTTTGATTTAGGTTAGATAAGCTAAATTACTCTGGCCCAAGCTGCCTCTCCCCCATCACAGCAATACTGTTCTCCAGAGTTTATTTTCTACTGCTATAAATATGATTTGCAGTGATGGCATTTAAAGACTCTGTGTGCCATTTCTCCATTCTATACCATATCCAATAGAGAAACAAGGCTCAATAAGGAAAAAAAAAAAAAAAGTCCAGCTTAAATATGAATCTTCATTGAAATTTCTGTTTGACTGTTCTAAAAATCTTTACCATAAATTTTCTGGGATAGGCAAACTTTAAAATAATCTTATTAGATTTTCTCTTAGGAAGAAAATAAATTATTTTCCGTGACCTTTGAAAAGTAATACAGATGCTTTCTTTTTTTCTCATGTTAGTGATACAAAGCAGCAGTCCTGAAATGCAAGACCCACTCTTTAGTCACCTCCTATATCAAGGTGATTGTATTTTCACTGTACCTTCAAAAGAGCTCTTGGTAATGGACATTGTCCCCATAGTACAATGCCTCCTGTAATTTCATTAACTTGTCAGTTCTGAACCTGAGCTACAGGGAGTTTTAAGGAAGGATTGAAGAGTACAGTGAACTCAGATACTGGCAGTAATTTTGTGAAACCAGTAGTGATACTCAAAACACATAGATTCTCTACCCCATGTTCTATTTGAACACAAAAGATTGGTATCTAAAGTAAACTCCTTTCAGTCATATAGAAACATGGTCTTCATCAAACACTTCCAAAGGCTGACACATCAAAACTGAAATTTGAAGAAGTCAATGCTTTCTTTTGTCTAATCAGATATGAGGAAAATTCAACCACTTTCACCACTATTTTTTACCCAGAATCTTACTACAAGCAGCTCTCTAATGACCCTAAAAGTCATCATGCTTTGACCATGTAGATGCTTGTGACCGACAACAGTTGCTGACATGATAAAAGTATGATCTCTTTTGAAACAGTTTAGCCCTACAGTAAAACTGAAAAACATGTTCAAATTTCTCAAACACAATATTGCCATATTGTCATAATGTTTATTTTATAAATCCAGCAAGTATAATTTTTGATATAGTTGTCTCTTTGAGTGGGGATTTTTGCAGAAAAGAATGCAATTCATTGCCTTTATAGCTGAAAGTCGTCAGTCCTAATTCAAGAATTTTTAGGTGGGAAATGTTATGGAAGACAGGTTAAAGGCTACAGGTTGAAATTTTCTTATATAACACATAAGTGCTATTTATTTTGATTATATTCAAATTCACGGGTAGAGGTAACAGAAAATGTGGGGAGTTTCCTAAGCCTTTGACCACGCTTCTAAGTTGTTGCTGGCTCTAGCCTTTTATTAAAGTGCTAACATGCTTTGGAAAAAAAAAATCACAATCCAACTAGAACCGTAGAAACTGCAATTCCTAGCTGCCGAGCTAGACCACCAAACACACCAAGGGCTGGCAGCAAATCTTTTAACCCTTTTCTTCCTAGAAATATTTGAAACCAGGAAGGTTTTTGCAAGCCCATTGTCAGGTTTCATACAAAGTTTAATGACAAATTTTCCTGTGTGGATTGAAATTTAGATGTATCACCAGTTTAATGAAAGACCTCCAAATAGCACATTTCATCAAAATTATTTTGGCTGGTATAACAATTTTGCAGAGAGAGAGAAGAAGGGGAGGACATGATAGACATTATAGATAGGATAGTTAATGTTATGCTGCTTAGAATGGGGCTTCCCAGGTGGCTCAGGGGCAAAGAGCCCACCTGCCAATGCAGGGGATGCTGGTTCAATCCCTTGGTCAGAATAGATCCCTTGGAGTAGGAAGTGGCATTCATCAGTATTCTTGCCTGAAAATGTTTATGGACCGAGAAACCTAGCAGGCAACAGTCCATGGGATCACAAAGAGTTGGACATGACTGAGCAGCTGAGCATGCAGACACACATGCTTAGAATATACTAATTCGGTATTTTACGTAGAATGCCTTAGTAGCTCAAAATGGCCAATTTAATTCAAGTTGTAAAAAAGAAGGCAATTTCCTGACAAATCTTTCAGATAATCTTGAAGAACCACAAGAAATCTGTGCTTCTCTTCACTCATTTGAGGTAGGTTTAAGCTTATTTTTAATCTTAGGTCTCATTCCTTAGGAAACAGAACTTGATGGGAAAGAAGCATCGTTTCTTTATAATAATGCCTGTGAGGGAGAGAGGAACACAGGATTACCCAGAGGAGAAACTCTGATACAACTGCGACAGCCTCAGCCAATTCCTCAGAGCGCTCCAAGGGAAGAATCCTTCAGAATCCCAGATTGAAGCAAAATGTTACCAAAGTCCAGCCTCCCCATGGACAAGTTCCCAGATGTCATGCCTCCAGGGGGAAGGAAGGAGGCGGCATTTTACTTTGTCTAAGGCAATTCCCTCATAGCTCAGTGGACAAAGAATCTGCCTGCAATGCAGGAGACCCCAGTTAGATTCCTGGGTTGGAAAGATTCCCTGGAGAAGGGAATGGCAACCCATTCCAGTATTCTTGCCTGGAGAATCCCATGGACAGAGGAGCCTGGAGGGCTACAGTCCATGGGGTCTCAAGAGTCAGACAGGACTTAGCAACTATACTACCACCACAAGGCCATTCCTGGAAAGGAACTAAGCTCTAAATCCTTGTCAGGCAATACTCCCAGAAGCATCAAATGACTTTCTTAATAAAAGGGCATCCACATTTTTCTTCCTTTTAAATCTGAGGTCATTCAGCTTATGATAACAAGAACCCATCAAATGCTAGTCTTTTATATCAGCGATGCAGTCATGCTATATACGGTTAATATATTGAGAGTATTATTGATTCTATGAATATAACACATTTTGAATATTTGCTAAGGTTTGTGTGGGCTTATTGTTGACAGAATGGACTGTTTACCATCATTGATTTCGTATTAATGATCTTTAAAATGTAGATTTTTGACACAAAACACAAGATTGCAAATAGAATTTATGTCAGTGTGACTGTGACAGATGAAAAAAAAAACCAGGACTTTGCTTTTGTGGTTCTACTTTGCAATCAATATTTGTTTAAGGCTCTGATGAAAGTGGTTTCATGAACAGGTTGCAAGCTTTTGTGCTGACACAAACTCTGTCTACTTGCAACTCTGTATTGTGCAAGTCTACATCGTCTCTGCGGGATTCTTCTCAGCGGGTTTCTTACAAGAGCCCGCCAGCAGGCTCCTCAGTGTCCCACCTTCATCTCCTGAAAGCCATTCTCTACATAAAAACTGGTTACAGTGGCAGGTCAGACTATCTTATTCCCCTGTTTACACCTCTTCCACAGACCCTCATCACACTCTAGATATTTTCTAGGACTTTGCCATAGTCTAAAAGGTGCTTCATGATTTGGCTCCTACCTGCTTCTTTCAAATCCCCTCTTAACATCAAGCAGTGAGCTAAGATGAACTAACATTGACCTCAGTTCTGTTCGTATAAGATAGCAAGCTCTTCTGATTCAAGGTGTCTGCGTTCTGTGCTATCTGTACCTGGAACAATTTTCTCTCTGAGTGTTGGCAGTTGATGGGCTCTCATTCTTTAGACTATTCAAAGATACATACCTATCACCTTCCCTTCTTCCTGGGTATCTGCTGTCTTTCCATGTACTGATAGTTGCCTGCATCTACCTTCTCCAACTTGACCAATACCTTCCTGTGACATTGTCATCACAGCTAGCCATAGCTGTCATGTTTGATAACACGTTTATGTTTATTTTAACATAATTTAATTTGAGGTTTATTTTCCATCACTCTCATAAGAATACACACTGAATGTTTATTCCTTCCTAATGTTTTAAAGGATCTTTGGAAGGAATGATGCTAAAGCTGAAACTCCAGTACTTTGGCCACCTCATGTGAAGAGCTGACTCATTGGAAAAGACTCTGATGCTGGGAGGGATTGGAGGCAGGAGGAGAAGGGGATGACAGAGGATGAGATGGCTGGATGGCATCACTGACTCGATGGAATTTTCCAGTATGTGAGTCTGAGTGAACTCCACGAGTTGGTGATAGACAGAGAGGCCTGGTGTGCTGCGATTCGTGGGGTCGCAAAGAGTTGGACATGACTGAGCGACTGAAGTGAAGTGAATGTTTTAATATATATTATCTCTTTCCGATATTTCATTGACATAGTATATAGAAAACGTATGTGAAATGAAACTTGGCTTCCTAGTGAGTGCAGTAGTAAAGAATCTGCTTGCCAATAAATGTAGGAGACCCAAGAGATGCAGGTTTGATCCGTGGGTCAGGAAGATCTTCTAGAATAGGAAATGGAAACCCATTTCAGTATTCTTGCTGGGAAAATTCCATAGACAGACAGTCTGTGTGGTAGCAGAGTTGGTCACAACTGAGCACACACGCACATACACACATGTGAAAGTAAACTTGATAGTTAGCCCGGGACTAGACTAGACCTGAAAATCGTATTAGGTCACATTAAGATTCTGGATCAGTGGAAACCATTGTCAGGATCTAAGGAATATAGAGGTAAAAAGGAGACATAAATATTTCTCTCCACTTAATGCAGTTACTCTCCTCACAAAATATGCATTTATTGTATTCATATATTTATTTAAATGGTGATTATTAAATTGTCTGCCTTCTTATTGCTGATCAATACTAACATTACTGAGATATTTGAAAAATTTATATTGGGCCATTTTCACAAAAACTTTTCCATATGTGAAATATTAATGTAAAATTTTATCTTGATTATAAGAAAAAAATCACTCTTTTACTCTAATATTTAAAATGGCATCACCCTAGGTCTTCCCAAACTTGGATCACCTTTAATTTTCTTCCAGGTGCTCTCCTGGCACATATCAATGCATTTATTTACCTCTTAGTTTCATGACTTTATCAGAATAATGTTGTCTTTTATTCTCCTCTGTCTCAGTTTCTAGACCAAGACTTGACAAATAAGAAGCTCTCCACAAATATGTGCCAAAGTAATGAATGAACGAATCTGTTAATTTAGGAAATTCACAGATATGGAACCTGCTACTTTCCAGTGAAGCTGAATAAATGAGATCTCTTAGTCACTACAGTCCTTTCATTCTGAAAAGGTCATAGAATTAATCTTTTCTTTAATTCTCTGTATTTATGTATGCCAAATGACTGCCTAATCCAAGGGGTACATCATTTACTAGCAAGTAATAAGCCCTTTTACAATCTAAGTTAAGTTGCTCGCTCAGTCGTGTCTGGCTCTTTGTGACCCCATGGATGGTAGCCCACCAGGCTCCTCCGTCCATGGGATTATCAAGGCAAGAATACTGGAGTGGATTGCCATTTCCCTCTCCAGGGGATCTTCCCAACCCAGGGACTGAACCCAGGTCTCTGGCATTGCAGGCAGACACTTTAACCTCTGAGCCACCGACTTTAACTTTTGAATGGAATCTTGCATACTCTTTCAAAGAAAGAAAAAAACATATATCTGTGTGTGTGTGTATATATATATATATATATATTCAGTTCAGTTCAGTCGCTCAGTTGTGTCCGATTCTTTGCGACCCCATGAACCGCAGCACGCCAAGCCTCCCTGTCTATCACCAACTCCTGGAGTCCACACACTCATGTCCATTGAGTAGGTGATGCCATCCAACCATCACATCCTCTGCCATCCCCTTCTCCTCCTGCCCTCAATCGTTCCCAGCATCAGGGTCTATTCAAATGAGTCAGCTCTTCGCATCAGGTGGCCAAAGTATTGGAGTTTCAGCTTCAACATCAGTCCTTCCAATGAACACCAGGACTGATTTCCTTTAGGATGGACTGGTTGGATCTCCTTGCAGTCCAAGGGACTCTCAAGAGTCTTCTCCAACACCACAGTTCAAAAGCATCAGTTTTTCAGCTCTCAGCTTTCTTTATACTCCAACTCTCACATTCATACATGACTACTGGAAAAATCATAGCCTTGACTAGATGGACTTTTGTTGACAAAGCAATGTCTCTGCTTTGAATATACTGTCTAATTTGGTCATAACTTCCCTTCCAAGGAGTAATCATCTTTTAATTTCATGGCTGCAATCACCATCTGCAGTGATTTTGGAGCCCCCCAAAATAAAGTTAGCCACTGTTTAACTGTCTAAGTGCCATAAAGTGATGGGACTGAACACCATGATCTTAGTTTTCTGAATGTTGAGCTTTAAGCCACTTTGTCACTCTCTTTCATTTTCATCAAGAGGCTTTTGTTCTTCTTCACTTTCTTCTATAAGGGTGGTGTCATCTGCATATCTGAGGTTATTGATATTTCTCCTGGCAATCTTGATTCCAGCTTGTGCTTCCCCCAGCCCAGCGTTTCTCACGATGTACTCTGCATATAAGTTAAATGGGCAAGGTGACAATGTATAGCCTGATGCACTCCTTTTCCTGTTTGGAACCAATCTGTTGTTCCATGTCGAGTTTTGTTGCTTCCTGACCTGCATACAGATTTCTCAAGAGGCAGGTCAGATGGTCTCATATTCCCATCTTTTTAAGAATTTTCCAGTGTATTGTGATCCAGACAGTCAAAGGCTTTGGCATAGTCAATAAAGCAGAAATAGACATTTTTCTGGAACTCTCCTGCTTTTTCAATGATCCAGCAGATGTTGGCAATTGATCTCTGGTTCCTCTGCCTTTTCTAAAACCAGGTTGAACACCTGGAAGTTCATGGTTCACATATTGCTGAAGTCTGGCTTGGAGAATTTTAAGCATAACTTTACTAAAGGGTGAGATGAGTGCAACTGTGTGGTAGTTTGAGCATTCTTTTGGATTGCCTTTCCTTGGGATTGGAATGAAAGCTGACCTTTCCCAGTCCTGTGGCCACTGCTGAATTTTCCAAATTTGCTGACATATTGAAGGCAGCACTTTCACAGCATGATCATTTAGGATTTGAAATAGCTCAGCTGGAATTGCATCGCCTCCACTAGCTTTCTTCACAGTGATGCTTCCTAAGGTCCACATAACTTCACATTCCAGGTTGTCTGTCTCTAGGTGAGTGATCACACCATTGTGATTATCTAGGTCATGAGACCTTTTTTTCTATAGATCTTCTGTGTAGTCTTGCCACCTCTTCTTAATATCTTCTGTTTCTGTTAGGTCCATATCATTTCAGTCCTTTATTGAGCCTTTATCTTTGCATGAAATGTTCCTTTGGTATCTCTAATTTTCTTGAAGAGATCTCTGCTGCTGCTGCTGCTGCTAAGTCTCTTCAGTCGTGTCTGACTCTGTGCGACCCCACAGACGGCAACCGATTGGGCTCTGCCATCTCTGGGATTCTCCAGGCAAGAACACTGGAGTGGGTTGCCATTTCCTTCTCCAATGCATGAAAGTGAAAAGTGAAAGTGAAGTGGCTCAGTCATGTCTGACTCAGCCACTCCATGGACTGCAGCCCACCAGGCTTCTCCGTCCATGGGAATTTCCAGGCAAGAGTACTGGAGTGGGATGCCATTGCCTTCTCCGAAGAGATCTCTAGTCTTTCCCATTTCATTGTTTTCCTTTATTTCTTTGCATTGAACACTGAGGAAGGCTTTCTTATCTCTCCCTGCTATTCTTTGGAACTCTGCATTCAAATGGCTCTATCTTTCCTTTTCTCCTTTCCTTTTCATGGCTATTTGTAAATCCTCCTCAGCCATTTTGCTTTTTTTGCATTTCTTTTCCTTGGGTATGGTTTTGCTCCCTGTCTCCTGTATAATGTCATGAACCTCCATCCACAGTTCATCAGGCACTCTGTCTATCAGATCTAATACCATAAATCTGTTTCTCACTTCCACTGTATAATCAGAAGGGATTTGATTTAGGTCATACATGAATGATCTATTGGTTTTCCCCACTTTCTTCAATTTCAGTCTGTATTTGGCAATAAGGGGTTCATGATCTAAGCCACAGTCAGCTCCCAGTCTTGTTTTTGCTGACTGTATAGAGCTTCTCCATCTTTGGCTTCAAAGAATATAATCAATCCGATTCTGTTGTTGACCATCTGGTGATGTCCATGTGTAGAGTCTTCTCTTGTGTTGTTGGAAGAGGGTGTTTGCTATGACCAGTGTGTTCTCTTGACAAAACTCTATTAGTCTTTGCCCTGCTTCATTCTGTACTCCAAGGCCAAATTTGCCTTGTTTCTTGACTTCCTACTTTAGCATTCCAGTCCCCTATAATGAAAAGGACATCTTTTGGGGGAGTTAGTTCTAAAAGGTCTTGTAGGTCTTCACAGAACTGTTCAACTTCAGCTTATTGACTGTTACTGGTCCTGACATAGACTTGGATTACCATGATATTGAGTGGTTTGCCTTAGAAACGAACAGAGATCAGTCTGTCATTTTGAGACTGCCTCCAAGTACTGCATTTTGGACTCTTTCATTGACTATGATGGCTACTCCTTTTCTTCTAAGGGATTCCTGCCTGCAGTAGTAGATATTAGAGAAAGATATTTGTCTCTTTCATTCATTACTCTGTTTCTAGTGCCTAGAGTAATTCCTAGTAGACATGGCAGTCACTCAACAAGTATTTGTTGAATTAATAAATTAACATAATATATACTTTTTAGGCCAATTTGAATGAAAATTCTTTCCTGGGGGAGATATCCATGTATGTACCAATTTTTTAATTAGATTTTTTTCACCATAAATTTTTACTCATGTTCTTTTACCCTGGGCTTCCCAGCTGGCAATAGTGATAAAGAACGCACTTTCCAGTGCAGGAGACATGGGAGACATGGATTGGACCCCTAGGTTGGGGAAGATCTTCCGGAGGAGGGCAGCAAACCCATTCCAGTATTCCTGCCTGAAGAATCCCACGGACAGAGGAGCCTGGTATGTAGAGTCCATAGGGTTACACAGGTTGGACACGACTGAAGCAACATAGCACACTTTTACCAGAGACATCAGAGAAGTTCAGTTCAGTTCTGTCGCTCACTCGTGTTTGACTCTTTGTGAACCCATGGACTGCAGCATGCCAGGTTTCCCTGTCCATCACCAACTTCCTGGAGCTTACTCAACTCAAACTCAAATGCATGTCCATTGAGTCAGTGATGCCATCCAAACATCCATCTTCTGTTGTCCCCTTCTCCTCCTGCCTTTAATCTTTCCCAGCATCAGGGTCATCAGGGTAAAATGAATCAGTTCTTCATGTCAGGTGGCCAAAGTACTGGAGTTTCAGTTTCAGCGTCATTCCTTCCAATGAATAAACAGGACTGATTTCCTATAGAATGGACTGGTTGGATCTCCTTGCAGTCCAAGGGGTTCTAAAGAGTCTTCTCCAACACACAGTTCAAAAGCGTCAATTCTTCAGCACTCAGCTTTCTTTATAATTACACTCTCACATCCATACATGACTACTGAAAGCCCATAGCTTTGACTAGACGAACCTTTGTCAGCAAGGTAATGCCGCTGCTTTTCAATATGCTGTCTAGGTCAGTCAAAACTTTCTTCCAAGGAGCAAGAGTCTTTTAATTTCATGGCTGCAGTCACCATCTGCAGTGACTTTGGAGTCCCAAAAATATAAAGTTTCTCACTGTTTTCATCGTTTCCCCAACTATTTTCCATGAAGTGATGGGACAGATTCCGTGACCTTACTTTGCTGATTGCTGAGTTTTAAGCCAACTTTTTTCACTCTCCTCTTTCATTTTCATCAAGAGGCTCTTTAGCGCCACAAGACTGGTTTCATCTGCATATCTGTGGTTACTGATATTTCTCCTGGAAATCTTAATTCCAGCTTGTGTTTCATGTAGTCCAGCATTTCTCATGATGTACTCTACATATAAGTTAAATAAGCGGGGTGACAATATACAGCCTTGACACACTCCTTTCTCTATTTGGAACCAGTCTGTTGTTCCATGTCCAGTTCCAACTGTTGTTAGAACTGCACACAGGTTTTGAAAGGTTGTTGTTGAATCACACAAAGAAACAGGGATTCTTGGCCCCCGGAGGAGAAGAATCCAATCCAGGGCCAGATATGAGGCTTGATTGCTCAGAGCTTTTGTGTAATAAAGTTTTATTAAAGTATAATGCAGATAGAGAAAGCTTCTGACATAGGCATCAGAAGGGGGCAGAAAGAGTATCCCCTGTTAGTCTTCAGCTGGATGTTATATAGTCACTAGCAGTCTGTTAATTAAAGGAAGCAATGTCTTAAAATTCAGAATGGCATCAGGCCCCTCACCCCTAAGATGCATTTTGGGATAATCTTGGCACCAAATGGTTCATCCTGGGCCATAAATTGATTAACTTGAATCTTGAAGAAGGGCAGATCACCGTACAAATAGTTTCATTTACCTAGATTAGGGGAACAACATCTGAATATAACATACTGGTTTGTCAAGTAGGTTTTGAGCCAAGAGGTGGAACTGACTTGAAGACAGAGTTTGGGACAAATGCATAGTACATTGGCATAGCTTAAAATAAACATTCAAACATAAACTTAAGATAAACATTTCCTTGAGAGAAATGCATTGGTTATCTCTAAGTTTGAGAATAGTTAACTTCAGGTGAAACCAGGTGTCATTATGGCAACACAGTATTTTAAGAGAAACCTCCTTTAAATTTGTACAGAGAAGGAAAAAATATCTCTAGTTTGTTTCCTCCTGCCATTTAAGAGAGATAAAAATGTCTGACATTTGCAGGCTATTTCCTCGGTTTGGAGACCCCTGGTCTTCCTGCCTGTTACCCTCTCAGTTTCTCAAGAGGCAGGTCAGGTTGTCTCATATTCCCATCAATTTCAGAAGTTTCTACAGTTTTTTGTGATCCACACAATCAAAGGCTTTGGCATAGTCAATAAAGCAGAAACAGATGTTCTTCTGGAACATTCTTGCTTTTTTGATGATGCAACAGATGTTGGCAATTTGATCTCTGGCTCCTCTTCCTTTTCTAAATCCAGCTTGAACATCTAGAAGTTCATGGTTCACATACTGTTGAAGCCTGGCTTGGAGAATTTTGAGCATTACTTTGCTAGCATGTGACATGAGTGCAACTGTGTGGTAGTTTGAACATTCTTTGGCTTTGCTGTTTCTTTAGGACTAGAATGAAAACTGACTTTTCCAGTCCTGTGGCCATTACTGAATTTTCCAAATTTTCTGGCATATTGACTACAACACTTTTACGGCATCATCTTTTAGGATTTGAAATAGTTCAGTTGGAATTCCTTCACCTCTACTAGCTTTGTTCGTAGTGATTCTTCCTAAGGCCCACTTGACTTTGCATTCCAGGATGTCTGGCTCTAGGTAATCATACTATCATGGTTATCTGGGTGATAAAGATATTTTTTGTGTAGTTCTTCTGTGTATTCCCTCCACCTCTTAATGTCTTCTGTTTCTGTTAAGTCCATACCATTTCTGTACTTTATTGAGCTCATCTTTGCATGAAATCTTCCCCTGGCATCTCTAATTTTCTTGAGCTCTCTGGATTTATTGTTTTCCTCTACTGTTTTGCATTGATCACTGAGGAAGACTTTCTTATCTCTCCTTGCTATTATTTGGAACTCTGCATTCCAAATGGTTCTGTCTTTCCTTTTCTCCTTTGCCTTTAGCGTCTCTTTTTTTTTTTTTTTTTTTTGCGGGGGAGTTGCTTTTTTTTTTTTTAATTTTATTTACTTATTTATTTATTTATTTATTACTTTATTTTACTTTACAGTACTGTGTTGGTTTTGGCATACATTGACATGAATCTGCCACGGGTGTACATGAACTCCCAAACATGAACCCCCTCTCCCACCTCCAGCTATTTGTAAGCCCTCCTCAGACAATCATCTTGCCTTTTTTCATTTCTTTTTCTTGAGGATGGTCTTGATCACTGCCTCCTCACAATGTCATGAACCTCTGTCCATAGCTCTTTTGTCAGACTGTCACTTCCACTGTATAATCAGAAAGGATTTGATTTAGGTCATACATGAATGGTGTAGTGGTTTTCCCTTCTTTTGTCAATTTAAGTCTGAATTTAGCAATAAGGAGTTTATGATCTAGGCCACAGTCAGCTCCCAGTCTTGTTTTTGCTGACTGTATAGTGCGTCTCCATCTTTGGCTGCAAAGAATATAATCAGTCTGATCCTGGTATTGACCATCTGGTGATGCCCATGTGTAGCATCTTCTCTTGTGTTGTCTGGAAGAGGGTGTTTGCTATGACCACTGCATTCTCTTGACAAACTCTGTTAGCTTTTTCCCTGCTTCATTTTGTACTCCAAGGCCAAATTTGCCTGTTACTCCAGGTAATTCTTGATTTCTTACTTTTGTATTCCAGTCCCCTACTGCCGGGGGCCAGCATGAGGAGCTCTGCCCATAGCAAAGGTCATGAGGAAGGAGGCTTGGCATACGCAAAGGCATGATCAAGCCTCAGGAAACCCCCTGTTCCCAAGTATCCAACCCCAAAATCAGAGTATGTTTCATGCTCTCACCTACACCTCTGACTTATGGGGGGCTCTCCCCCATAACCATTTCTCTTGAAGAAAGAGTTAACTTGCAGCTCCAGTTAATAAAAATTCCTGGGCATGACAAGAGTGTTTCAACTTAGAAACTCCTCTGGAGGTCCTCTAGCCTCCCTGATCAGGTTTGTCCGGCCACATGTGATTGTTTACAGCCTCCCAACCTTGAGAGGCACGAGATGCTTTAAAACTTTCTAAATACAGACTCTTTTGAGAAGTTAGAAAATTATTAGTATAGTATAGTGGGTTGATTAGAAATTATATTGGTGAAGGGTTTTTGTTTTTGTTTTTTTTTCATTTGTCCTGCCAATAATCACTGCTAATTCCCTGCCCTGGGTGTGACAAGGGTTTCTCAGGCCAAACCTCTCTGCTGACAGACTAGCTTGTGTGACAACCTCTCAACCATAAACAGCACAGCGAGTTTGGAGTATTAGCATAGGGCTTTTCTCATCGTTGAGTCAGTGATTGCCACCAGGCCTCCATATCCTTAGGCACCTGGGAATATATTAATCAATGTATTTGGAATATAGAAAAGGAAATATAGTAGTTTTTGATGTTAGCAATACTAGACTTTTTGAGTTAATGAAATCTCTCTTTTGTTATAGATCACTGTACTTTGTTATAAATCACTGTGTCCTTACTATGTAAAAATGTAACGTCATCACTATCTTAAGACTAAATAGATCTTAAGGGGAACATTGGTGAAGGGTTTTCATTTGTTGGGCTGATGTTTTGGTGCTAAATCTCCATATTCCCCGCTCTTATAATGAATATAACTAGTATATAGGAGAAATAGGAATTAACCTTTAAGATTGATCACGTTAACCTTAGGTTAAGTAAATTTCTTTCTTGATTGTAATTCACTACACCCTCACCCTATAGGAATGCAACTTTATTTGGAGGGTGGTGCCTGGTTTAAGAAAAACCACCCTTGGAAAAAATAAGTTTTCTGGTTATCAGAAAGAAAGGGTTGTAAATGTCAGCAAACCTCATGGCCAGAAAATGATGTAAAACCCCTAAGACCATTTTTTATGTAAAGCACCTGAAGATGTGTATAAGAGACAGGAGTTATGCAATAAAGGTTATGATCCACGAAGGGGGAATATCAGACCACCTTACCTGGATCCTGAGAAACCTGTACATGGGTGAAAAAGAAACAGAACTGGACAAGGAACTGGTTCAAAACTGGGAAAGGAGTAAAACAAGGCTATATACTGTCACCCTATTTATTTAACTTCTATGTAAAGTACATCATGCAAAATGCTGGGCTGGATAAATCACAGAATGGAATTAAGATTGCTGGGAGATCTACAATCTCAGCTGTGCGAATGATATCACTCTAACAACAGATAGTGAAGAGGAACTGAAGAGCCTCTTGATGAAGGTGAAAGAGCAGAGTGAAAAAGCTGGTTTGAAACTCGACATTCAAAAAACTATGATCATAGCATCCAGTCCTGTAACTTCATAGCCAACAGAAGGGAAAAGGGTGGAAGCAGTGAAAGATTTTATTTTCCTGGGCTCCAAAATTATTATCAATGCTGACTGCAGCCATGAAATTCAAAGATGTTTGTTCCCTAGAAGGAAAGCAATGTCAAACCTAGACAGCATATTAAAAAGCAAAGATATCACTTAAGCTCTGTAAAGTCAAAGCTATGATTTTTCCAGTAGTCATGTATGGATGTGAGAGTTGGCCCATCAAGAAGGCTGAGTGCCAAAGAATGGATGCTTTCGAATTGTGGTTCTAGAGAAGCCTCTGAAGAGTCCCTTCAACTGCAAGGAGATCCAACCAGTCAATCCTATAGGATATCAATCCTGAATAGTAATTGGAAGGACTGATGCTTAAGCTTCAAAACTTTGGCCACCTGATGCAAAGAGCCGATTCACTGGAAAAGACCCTGATGCTGGGAAAGACTGAATTCAAAAGGAAGAGGGCAGCGGAAGATGAGATGGTTAAGACAGCATCACTAACTCAATAGACGTGAATCAGAGCAAACTCTGGGAGACAGATGAAGGGCAGGGAAACCTGACATGCTGCAGTCCATGGGGTTGCAAAGAGTCAGACAGGTCTTACCGACTGAACAACAACAAAATAATGTACACAGTCTTGGGAATACCCTGAAAGTCCAGTGGTTAAGACTCTGCAGTTTCCCCGCCAGGGGCCTTGGTTTGAAACCTGGTTGGAGAACTAAGGTCCCGCAAGCTGCTATATAATGCAGCACCGCCCCCCCCCTCAAAAAAAAAAAAAGACCATGGTCTGCCAGGGGCCAGCGTGAGGAACTCCGGCCATGGCAAAGGTCATGAGGAAGGAAGCTCAGCATACGCAAAGGCGTGATCAAGCCTCAGGAATCCCCTTGTTCACGAGCATCTACCCCCAAAACCAGAGTACTTTAGGGGGGCCTCTCCCCTATAACCACTTCTCTCGGAGGAGGAGTTAACTTGCAGCTCCAAGTTAATAAAAATTCCTGGGCGTGACAAGAGTGTTTCAACTTTTGGGACTCCACTGAACGTTATCTAGCCTGCCTGTATAGGTTCGTCCAGCCGCGTGTGATTGTTTACAGCCTCCCAACCATGAGAGACAAGAGATGTTTTAGACTTACTAAAGTGAAAGTGAAAGTGAAAGTGAAATCGCTCAGTCGTGTCCGACTCTTTGCGACCCCGTGGACTGTAGCCCACCAGACTCCTCCGTCTATGGGATTCTCCAGGCAAGAATACTGGAGTGGGTTGCCATTTCCTTCTCCAGGGGATCTTCCCGGCCCAGGGATCGAACCCAGGTCTCCCGCATTGCAGGCAGACGCTTTAACCTCTGAGCCACCAGGGAAGCCCAGACTTACTAAAGGCAGATTCTTTTGGGAAGTTAGAAATTATTAGTATAGTGGATTGGTTAGGAATTATATTGGTGAAGGGTTTTTCATTTGTTGTGCCAATAATTGCTGCTAATTCCCTGCCCTGGGTGGGACAAGGATGTCTCAGGTCAAACCTCTCTGCTGACAGACTAGCTTGTGTGACAATCTCTCAACCATAAACAGCACAAAGAGTTTGGAGTATTAGCATAGGGCTTTTCTCATTGTTGAGTCAATGATTGCCGCCAGGCCTCCATATCCTTAGGCACCTGGGAATATATTAATCAATGTACTTGGAATATAGAAAAGGAAATATAGTAGTTTTGATGTTAGCAATACTAGACTTTTTGAGTTAATGAATTTTCTCTTTTGTTATAGATCACTGTACTTGGTTATAAATCATTGTGTCCTTGCTATGTAAAAATGTAACTTTATCACTATCTTAAGACTAAATAGATCTTAAGGGGAACATTGGTGAAGGATTTTCATTTGTTGGGCTGATGTTTGCTGCTAAATCTCCATATTCCCTGCTCTTATAATGAATATAACTAGCATATAGGAGAAATAAGTATTAACCTTTAAGATTAATCATGGTAACCTTGGGTTAAATAAATTCCTTTCTTGATTGTAACTCACTACACCCTCACCCTATAGGAATGCAACTTTATTTGGAGGGTGGTGCCTGGTTTAAGAAAAAACATCCTTGGAAAAAATAAGTTTTTTGGCTATCAGAAAGAAAGGGTTGTAAATGTCAGCAAGCCTCATGGCCAGATGATGTAAAACCCCTAAGACCTTTTTTTATGTAAAGCACCTGATTTTGATAAAGGTCAGGACTGCTGACCCCTGCGTGACTCTGTATTCATCCCTATATGTAACAAAAGTTATATAAGAAAACCTGAAAAATAAAGAAATGGGGTCAGTTTCTGGAAAGACTGATTCCCCCATGTCGTTCTTTCTTGCTCCCTGTTTTTCTGGCTGAATTCCCATCTGGAGCATGGATGCTATTCCACGTAAACCAAGTTATTCAGCCTCTTTTTCTCCACTAATTTTCCTAGTCCACTATCCATTTCTAATCCCTCTATATATCTGTAATTAAATATGTATTTTTCCGAGGACCCCGACTCCGTCCCCACCTTCGAATCACCCTGGATCCACCGGGGCTGGACCCCGGCAGTAAATGGAGAAATTAATAAATGAGAAGTGATCAACAAAGTCAAACTTGTTCTCGGAAAAGGTTCATAAAAAGGCTCATTTTGTGGCAAGGTTGGGGGAAAAAAGTGCACAACCAGGTGATGTGAGAAATGAAAAGGACCGAGGCAGGTATAGTGCTAAAATTATAGGAGAATCCAACGAATAGCCTTATGTCAGTAATTTTGGATACTCAGGAAAAAATGGGCAATTTCCCCCCAAAATATAACTTAACAACACCAACTCAAGAAGAAAGCAGAATTCCCCATGTGGGGAGCTGTCCAAGTGTGGCATGAGTGTTAAAAACATTGAGCAGCTATTCAGTCATTCATCAGTTCAACAGTTGTGTATGGAAATAAATGGCAGTAAATAAATTAATCAGAACTCCACACAGTATGTCCATTTTGCCCAATGGGACTTGCTACAATGATGGCGGTGTCCGTCCTGTATTGTCTTTGTCCAGTAGAGTATCCATCGGCCACATGTGGCTCTTTAGCTCCTGAACCCAGATGTGGCCAGTGGTTATCTAGCTAATAAGATCAAGAGCACGTTAGTGGCTTCCTACAAGAGAATAAGTTGCTGAACCCTCGGAACCCTGAGCTTTGCCAAAACAGCTTCTCAGCCTGTGGTGGGCAGTCCTGGTGGGCCAAACTGCCACATGGCCCCCGACTCCCCAGTAGTTTGTAGAGCATTTTCGTTGTCTCATCTCCTCTGCTCCCCACTCCCCTCTCGGAGCCCCAGTGGCTCAGGGGTCCTGCATTTCTTGCTCTGTCACAGCCGTGCTGTGTCTCTGGCATGCCACCGCCAAGCTGGCCTCCTATTGCCCACCGGAGTCAGCATGGAGGGTGGTGAGGGCATCGGGGAAACGGGCCGAGTGCTCCTGGCCCCTCGCTCTTCATCTGCATTGAAGGAATGGGCAGTGGTAGGTCCAGATGTGTGAACCAAGGGAGGCGGGGTGCCCTTGGCTGCATGCAGAGAGCAGACTGGCTGGGAGAACATTGTGGTCCCCAGCCAAAAAGTTGAAGCAAAACTAGAGAATATTAATATTAAAAAAAAAAAAAAAAGTAAAGCAAAGGTCCCTCTCACAGAATTCTTTCCAGATGAAAGGCATGTTTCTTCAGCCCAAGAGGAAAAGGCCAAGCCGTGTGGATGAAGGAATATGGATTCTAGAATCAGCATTTCTTTGTGAACTCTAAAGCCCTTTGCTTTATCACACCCTCATTAATGAGGACAGAAAACATGGCCAAGTTGCACACAGAAGCCAGAGCAAGGGCGGCTGGTGGGGAGGCCCCACCCGCCCAGGAGCACGGGCACTTTGCCGGCACAACTCTTCAGGAGGCAAGATGGCAGCCCTTTGGGGTCCCTGGAGCCCCTCCCTCCTGCCTGCGAAGCCAGATGCTGCTGACACCCCTGGCACACACTGGGGCTCCCAGGAGAACTGCCCCACTGTCTCGGAAGATACTTCACGGGAGAGGCGAGGCTCTGCTGGTGGAAAGCATTACAGGGGGTCTTGTATGCTTCTGTTTTTCAGGGATGATAATGGTGGTTTTACTGCTGCTCGTGGCCATCGTGGTAGTTGCAGTCTGGCCGACCAACTAGTGACCACCAACCAGGACACCTGCCAGTGATGGAGTAAAGCCGAGCATCCTCTTGGTACCCGAAAGCCGCTCTCAATAAATTCCCCCAAAGTTCTGACCTCGCCGTGCATTGCTTCAGCAGAAACAAACCAGGTGGTGCCTCTGCTGAGGTATCGAGCAGGATGGCTCTTTGGGGCTCTGCCTTGCTGATTGGGGTGCTAGCCCAAGGCCCCTCAGCGGTCACTGCCCCTTGGCTGCCAGTGGATTCTGGCCACCCCTTCAGTGTCCCGGGCCACCTGTGGGATGATGCTGAATTCCATCTGAATTCTTGGCAGTTTGTAACCTGGAGTGTCTGGTCTGCTCTGGGCAGTCACATGGCCACATGGGAGACCAGTGAGCAGCCAAGGGCACGTGTGTCTTGGAGGGAGGAAGGGGCTGTGATCCAGGCAGGGCTCTGTGTAACTGCCCCCCTCGCCCCCCAAGCATGCCACTCCTAGTGGTGAAGTATCTCTGGACTCTACTTTGGGAACTACCTTTGGACTTAGAATCACGTGCTTTTTTCCTCCCTTGACATAGTAAACCCCTTTTCCAAAGCTGATGCATCTCTATCAGCAGCGGAATCAAGTCTGATGAACCAGGCAGGGAGATGGGAATGATCAAGCGGGGTTCAAAGAAAGGTGTGATTCTGCAGTCAGAACAGGGCCTTTCTCTGGCTTCTAAACTGGCCCTGACCTGATGCAAAGAGTCGACTCATTGGAAAAGACCCTGATGCTGGGAAAGATTGAGAGCAGGAGGAGAAGGGGGTGACAGAGAATGAGATGTTTGGATGGCATCACTGGCTCAATGGACATGAGTTTGAGAAAATTCAGGGAGATGGTGAAGAACAGAGAAGCCTGGCGNTCGACTCATTGGAAAAGACCCTGATGCTGGGAAAGATTGAGAGCAGGAGGAGAAGGGGGTGACAGAGAATGAGATGTTTGGATGGCATCACTGGCTCAATGGACATGAGTTTGAGAAAATTCAGGGAGATGGTGAAGAACAGAGAAGCCTGGCGTGCTGCAGTCCTGGGGGCTGCAAAGAGTCAGACCCAACTGAGCAACAGCAAACCAGCTGTGACAACCTTGCGTGTGTATGAGTGTGCACTGCACGCGTTGCACACGTGTATGCATGTGTGATGATGAGGGCAGACAGATGGGCTAGACCTTGAGCGGGGTGCCAGGCCGTCAAGGGGGGCGGCGGGTCGGGTGGGAAGGGGCGGAGGGCCAAGCGTCGTGCCCTCCCCCTTGGCCGTCAGAAGGCAGGCTGGGCTGCCAGGCCTCGCTTTGCCATCCATGGCTCAAGGAGAAAGACTTGGGGTTGGTGATAGAAAATTAGGGTGGTTTCCAAGCACAAAATCTCACTGAAAGAGGCCAGGTCGGGTGTGTGGGAGGGGAGTTTTGAGGTGGGGGGTCTCCTGGGGATTCCCTAGAGACCACAGGACAGCCATGGGAGGGCTGTGTGCCCCTGGCACAGCTTTATCTCCTGGGACCCCGAGACCTAGATGGCAGCGAGCAGGGGAGACCTGGGTCCAGACCCCAGGCCTCCGTCAGGGGAGCCCCGGCTCCATGCTCGGTTTCTTGTAAGTCACAGCAGAGGGTGGGTGACCTTTCTGACAGCTCTCCCCTCAAGGGGCTGGGTTGCTTCCAGGCCACCTGGGCAGTCCCACTGCCACCTGCTGTGTGTGTGATGGTGGCACACAGCGCTCTCCCGGGAGGCGGTCCAGCCCTGGGCCTGGCCTGCCCGGGTCGTACCTGGACTCGGCTCCGTGTTAGCCAGGACGGTGTTGCAGTCACAATCCCCCTCAAATCCCAGCGACCTAGATCCATCCCAGTGTCAGGGCCTCGTCGCTGCTGCTCGTCCACGCAGGTCAGCTGGAGGCCCAGATCCAGGCCCAGGGCACAGCCCCACAGCTCTGGCAGAAGAAACGGGACTCTGGACACCCTCGCACCAGCCATGGATCGCTCTGCCCAGGAGGGAAGCCGTCAGCTCTGCTCACAGCTAGCTCACTGGCCTGACGGTCACCTGCCCTGCTCAGCGAGGGGGCCTAGAAGTGCCCAGAAGACAGCCTGAACTGGGCAGTGATGGCCCCAGTGACCAGCACACCGCTCGTCAGCTGTGTGACCACGGGCCAGGTGCCGTCTGGGCCTGCGTTTCCCCCTCTAGGAGATGGAGCGAAGACGGTCTCCTGCCTCCAGAGCTGCCGCGAGGACCAGGTGAGTCAGCCCATGTCGGCACAGAGCGCCCAGAGCGGCTCAGCATAGGCTACACCCGCTGGGCCAGATGGTCTCCGTGTCCAGGGCTCAGGCATCCTCTCCAACCCAGCGCCAGCTGTCGTGAGGATGTGAGAGTGAGCCAGGGCACAGCAGCGGCTCTCCTGTCTGACTGGACCCCGCTGCCCACTGACCTCGCGGGCGGCCAGCCCGTGCAGATCTGGCGAGGCCCTGGAAGCCGTGTTTGGACGGGCCAGAGGGCGGGGAGCAGGGCAGCCGTGAGCCGGAGCCCCACTGTAGGTAGGGATCAGGACAGGGTAGTGGAGGAGAGGCCATGGAGGTGTGCTTGCGTCAAGGCCAAGACACCAGCAGAGGGGCCAGGCTGGACGGCGGGGGCCGGTTTGGACCTTAAGGCGCCCTGGAGGCATTTTCCCTGTGGGCGGGGGGCAGGGCGGTTGCCAATGGATGCCCAAATGGAAGAGCAAGAATCCACCCATCTTGTACTAAACCCCAAATCTGTATAAACAGCGTCTCCTTGGAGTCCCCCACTTCGGGGCTCATGGGAGGCAGCATTGAAGGCCTGTTTGACTTTCTCACCTCCTCTTGACTTGCTCAGCATGGAGCCCCAGCAACTCGTAAGGCATCTTTGAGCCAGAGCCCCGGCTGCCTGGCTCAGCCACACAGGGGCCTTTCCGAGCCAAGCGTGGAGCCCAGGTCCTCACACAGCGGCCTCTGTCCACCCGGCTGAGCACGCTCAAGGCCTGGCCCCTGCACTACTGTCATGGGACCAGTGGCTTCACTTCTCGGGACCCAGGGACAGGGCGGGCGGAAAAAGCTAGTTGGTTGAGACCATAGGATCTGTCATCCAGGCCTGGAGCAGTGCTGGGCAGGGAGGCTCCCCTGTACCCTGGCTTCCTCGGGGTGGGCTTCTCACGGGAGACACCCACCACTCTGAACTGAAGGGCAGCCTGAAATTGGCAAGGCATCTCAAGTTGCTGGGCGGAGCCACTTAGGCTCTGCTGTATCAGGACACACGGTGCAGTCACGTGGCCTTTTCCAGTTGGGTTTGGCCACACCTGGTTTGCCCCCTCCCACCCCCACACCCCACAGAAGCATCAGGACCGGGGTCCCGGGATGGCTTAAGGGCTCTGGATGGATGGCATGAACAGCTACAACTCTCAGCATAGGAAGAGCAGCGAGACCCCATCACCTTGGGTGCATTTTCAATGAAAGTAACTTTATTAAAACAACAGCATAAGTATTATTGAACTGAACTGATCATTTACTAATCATAAGCCTTTAAAGGCTCTTGTTAGTCACTCAGTTGTGTCCGATTCTTTGTGATCCCATGGACTGTAGTCCGCCAGGCTCCTTTGTCCGTGGAATTCTCCAGGCAAGGTGTACCATGTCAAGGAATCTGGGTACCTAGTTACAACTGGTACTTTTGTTCTGTTGAAGCCTCATGATTATCAACAACTGTAACTAAAGCTTAGTTTTCAGTAGCCCCAGGACACCTGCTCCTGGCAAAGCCCTGGACCCTCCTTCCACGGGGCTCCTGCAGGACTCTAGAGCATCCTTCTGCTTTGAGAAGTGTTGGGTTCTCTCCTGACCCATCCTCTGAGAACTGCTGGCTGGCCTGTGGCTGGTATTCCCTGCCTCTTGATATAGACTAGTTCAAGGTCATCTTTTATCTAGCTGGGTTTTCTAACCTAGCCTTGCTGAAGGTAAGTGCAGTTTTTCCCCCCTTTTTTGGAAAAGTGGGCCAAGGCTCCTCTTTCCTTTCATTGCTTCTTGTGGCCTCAGAGTTCCTCCCAACTGCCTGCAGTAACAGAAGGCATCTGCGTCTTTGTAGACCAGACTTGCTGGCCTGTCGAGTCTCCACTTTTTTTCCCAAACACTGACAGACTTAATTGTAGGGGGTGGTTCCCACCTGTGATCCCACCCACTTAAATTAAAAAGTGCATAGAAAAGAAGGGATTTAGAAACTTTTGTACAATAGCTATATCCTGGGCCCCCAGGACAAGAAGAGGGTGATTTCTGGGTGGGCTGGAGGCAAGGCCCTTGGCACCTGTACACCCACATCCACCTTGACATGAGGGTGGGGGTGAGATGCTCTGTCGAGTCTCCACTTTAGATACAGTATTTGGGTGGATTAATTCACTGCTGTATTTCTCACATGGGCTGGCTGTCCTTTCACACCTAGGTTTTCTTGGTGTATTTCTTATACATCTTTATTTAGTCTTAACATGGACAGAGCTGTGTTCAACAGAATCTGAAACCCAGGTGTGTCTCTACCATGAGTAGGCGGCACCCCCGTCCACAGTGCTGTCTCAGGCCCTGGCAGGTGGAGGCGTGGGGGAGGCCTTTAGAAATGTGAGAGCCTCCTCAGCCAGATCCTGGGGAGCTCTCACCCAGCAGGGTCTGGGCTTTGGACTGAACTCTGCTGGCCCCCAAGTCCCTGATGGGAATCTCTGGTTCCTTGTGCCTCAGCATTATCAGTCTCTAAAATGGACTTTTCCAGCCACCTTGGGTCAGTGCTCCACAGGAAGCCAGCTGATGTCCTGCACTGAGTTTGGCAGATGTCTTAAATCCGGCAAATGGTCCAGCTGGGTCTGAACTGGCTTTGAGGGGAGCCCAAAGCTGCAGAAAAGCCTCGCTTTCCCCTTGGCCTGTCCGGCCACTTGAGACCTGTATCCTGTCTCTGCCACGGGTGTCAGTGCTGCCCTAATGACAGGGCTTACACCACCTGTGCTGGCTTTGACCCCTGGTTCTGAGAGCACAGCTCCCGTGCCTACAGCCCTTGAGGAGGCAGGACGGGCCATATTCCTTCCTGCGTGTGTGCTAAGTTGCTTCAGACCCCATGGACTGCAGCCCTCCAGGCTCCTCTGTCCATGGGGCTTCTCCAGTCAAGAGTGCTGGAGTGGGCTGCCATGCCCTCCTCCAGGGGATAGTCCCAACCCAGGGACTGAACCCTCTTATATGCCTCCTGCATTGGCAGGAGGGCCTTTACCACTGGCACACCCTGGGAAGCCCTTAGTCCTTCCTGAGCAGCAGCTCACAGCCTCCCAGCCTGATCACGCGACGGGAAGGGCCTTCCGTGCCATACAGGGGAAAGATGAATCTGTGTCGCTGAAACTTGTCTTCAAAACAGCTGGGTGCAGAAATTACAGCTTTCTGGTGACGATCGGTTCCACTTTGCATGGCAACACAACATGTTCCTAATGACCGAATTGTTTATTTAATAGAGAAATCACAACCATTTGGAAGTTTAAATATAGCCTCCCGGAAACCCAGTGAGCTCAGCTCCTGGTGGCGCTGGCCCCGGCCCCATCCCTGCACCTCACGAAGCGTCAGCGACACGATGGCTTGAGAACATTCTCGTGTCACTGACCTTGCTGTCTTTGCCGGCGAGTCTCCCCTCTACTTGAATAGAAGAACCTGGTTACATGAAGGGCAATAACTCTACTTGCAGGTTCTAAGTCAGATGGGGAAGAGCAAAGGCAGGCTCCGGCTTATCCCCAGGGCCCCCAGTCTCCAGGACCTAATGCCTGATAACCTGAGGTGGAGCTGATGCAATAATAAAGTGCACAATAGATGTAATGCACTTGAATCACCCTGAAACCATCCACCATCTCCCCCGTCCGTAGAGAAACTGTCTTCCCCGAAACCGGTCCCTGGTGCCAAAAAGTTTGGGCACCGTTGCTCTAGAGCATCACGGGGCCTTCGTCTCAGGTTTGTCTTCCTGGGAGCTCTTAGACCAGAAGCCATATTCCTTAAATGGCCTGAAGACTCGCCTGCCCCTCACCCAGCAGGCTGACCACCCCTAGCTCAGACCACCAGTAAAGACTAGGAGACAGAGAACAGTGTACAAGAGTTTATTTAATTGATATCTGAATTTAGTTCTATCATGTGGGGCCCACGTTACAAGTTCCATCTGGGTCCATTACAACGCTAACAAAAAAAAGAAAAACTTAAAAAATCCACAACTTTTTCCATGTCATTAAATATATTCATATATAATAACCATAATATATTAGTATGCATTGGAAAGGAACACTGACCCAAACAATATGTCATGGTCACAACTAAACATTTACAATTCCGAGTGAACAGAACTCTGGAACACAGGGGGAAGTGGGGAAGTGGAGCCACGTCCAATGGCAGGGAGAATGACTGGCTTGATTCTGACAGGGGTGAGGCCCTACAAGTACACACTTCGATACCCTTAGGGTACGACTTGGCTATGGCCGTGAACCGTGGCCCAGTAACCCCATCCATGGGTCTCGTTCATCCACTCTCCAGTCTTCCTTTGAGCAGTGAGACCCAAACATTTTTCAGTTGCCTAAAGGGACCATCTCTTGACCCCGAGGGGTCTCTCCTTGATTTCAGTCTCTAGCCTGGGGTTAACCCAAGACAGGCTGTACCCATTTCCTGTGGTTACTCTGGGGGCAGAGTGCTAGCTGAGTACCAGAGGCCTTGGGGCAGCTCCCATCTCCCCAGCTTGGACTGCGGGGGGCCCTCCCGCTTTACCACCAGGACCTGCCTCTCACCCTGCTTTGCTCAGGACAGAAGCCAAGCTGCAGGTGAGTCCAGGGGGCAGCCCCCTCATCCTTCCCTCCACCCCAATCCTTAGCGTTACTATGTGTCAGAAAGGCAGGGACCCCGCTATCAGGGGCTCCAGACCCCCCAGCAGGTAAGAAAAAGGACAACTTGGAAATTTAAAAAAAAAAGACTAATCTGGTATGTTTTTCTTCAAACACCTACATATCACAACTCTGGTTAATACACTCTTCAAAATCTAGTTCCATTTTACATCCTTTCCTAACTGTACAAACCGGAACCTCAATTCCTATTTCCATTTCCACCCGGGGGGAATGGGCAAGGGAAGAAGAGGGGTGCTTTCCCAAGGGGGAGGGTCCTCCTGAATTGGTGGCTGGATTCAGAGGAGCAGTGGGCTGGGTTCTGGCTGGGTGGGGAAGGCCACCTGCCAGGACTGACCCAACCCCCCCGGATTCCCCTCCCCACTGGCTGACTGGTGGCCCTCACATTCCCCAGAGGCCAGGCTGCTCTGCTCTCAGGGTGCTGGGCCAGAGGGCGAGACTGGCTGAATTTAAAGCAAGATGCATTGCTGCCTGGTGGGCCGCTGGCCGCAGAGACCAACAGTGCAAGTCCCCCTCACAACGGGGGCCGAGACTTGGGCCTGGAGTGGGAGCTGGCAGGGCTGCCATGCCTTCCTGGGCAAAGCAAAGAAGCCAGGCCGGTGTGGACAGAAACAAGACGACTACCCACAGAGGACAGAGCCTCTCGTGGACTGTGAGCCAACAAAACACACCCGAACCACGCTGGGGTGGTGGCGGCAGAGGGCTAACTGTGTGGAGAGGGCCCTTCACTTCCAGCCTTGGCCTTGGAGTCAGGCAGCAGAGTTACCCCTCCCGGGCCCATTCTGTCATTCTGCTGCCCCTGGGGGCACCTCTGGAACCTGGAGGGAGTGTACACCAGCCTCACACACCGCCCTGGCTGCCACCTCTCAAGATGTGACTGTGCCCATCCCAGCCCCCAGTTCCTGACGTCTGTTCTCCAGGCCAGATGCCATCACCAGGCCAGCATCTCACGGGTGACTCACCCAGAAGCACCCCACACAGCCTGAGAGGGAACCAAGGAGGGGGTTACAGTGCCCGGTGAGGACCCCTGTCTCACGGGGCTGTCATGAAGATAGTGTGAGGTTACGGGGGTAAAGTGCCTGGCACAGAGCAGGTGCTCGGTAAACGGTGGCCGTGGCGATGCAGGAGGAAGCAGAGGAAAGCCAGACCAGGAGGGCCCGAGCTTCATACTTGGTGTGACCCTTCTGAGCAGCCAAACTCCAGCAGGGAAGATGAAACCAATTTCCTGACTCAGAGAGGAGCCTGGCCTCGAATTCAGAGTGCCGGCTAGCGGGGTGGGGGCCCCTGGGCACAGATCCTGTGTGAGGCCATCAGACCTGGACGTTTAGGGCTGCCGGTTTGGAGACGGTATATCTCGGAAGCTTTGGAAAGGGGGGCCACTCGGGGGCCGCCAGAGAGGAGGGGGCGAGGTGCCACCCAGGCCATACCAGGATGGTGGCGGGAAGCCTCCTCTGTCCGCTCCTTGGGGAGCCAGGAGCGAGGGCCCAGCAGGAAGTGGTCACGGCTTCCCTGGTACCTGGGACCCTAATGGTTCCAGTCCTGCCAGCCGCAACAAGGGCACTCCCATGCCTCCCTGAGCCAGCGGAGCAGATCCCCACTCCAGCCAGCCCACTCCCACCCCCACCAGGCCCAAATGCCTCAGCAGCCTGCCTTCCAGGTCCTTTCCAGCTGTTGACACTGCTGAGGGGCCTTGTGGGAGCTGATGTCATTACACAAATAGTGTCGCTGCCGTAAGCCCAGCCCGTGCCCCCTCCCCCCCCTCCCTGGAAAATGTCATAAAGGGGCTGCTTCCAACTTTCCAGAAAGGAAACTCTCTGGGAGGTTTTGCGTTGGCAATGCCTCCTCCATCAGGCAGCTCCGGCTTGAGCAGTGACCGACCACCCGGCGTGAGCTTCAGGGGTGTCCCTGGTCCAGAAGCCTGGCCAAGCACCACCCCCCAAAGCCCAGCCAGGGCAGGACCAGGAGGGGGCTTCACTGCTCTGGCTGCAGACTGTAACCCTCCCCACCCCCCACCACCAGGAGGATGGCGGGGGCAGGTGGAGACCACAGACGGCACGAGGAAGGCTGGCTGGACAGGCCACTTCTGCCTCCCCCGGGTGCCCCCAGGCCGCTGCAGATGGGAGCCCCAGTTGTCACAGCCAGGGTTCCTGTGGCAATCCCCCAGGAAAGGTCAGGGGGACCAGACGGGGTTTTCTGCTGGGGCTGCGGGCCTGGGGGATCACAGTTCTCCTCACGTGCCCCTCTCTACCCATCGCTGCGGCCCACCTGCGCCGCCCCGGCCGCCCTCCCGCCCCAGGGAAACGCATCTCTGCTCTGGGGGGAGCCCGTGAGGTAGCTAAGTCTCCGTCCTCAAGTCTCCGCGGCCTGGGGGCGGGGCCGCCGAGGGCCCCGGCCCCGCCCCCACCCTCCCCCCTGCTGGGAAGCCCCGCGGGCAAGTCCACGCCGCGGAGGCCGGCCCCGCCCCCAGCCCGCCGGCGCGCCGCTGCCTCCGCGCTAGGCCTTCTTGCACTTGCCCTTCTTCTCGCGCTGCTGGAACTTGCGCAGCCGCCGCGCCCACGTGTCCCGCCACTGGATCACCAGGCTGCTCTTGTCCGCCACGATGCCGCTCTGGTCGGGTGAGTCCTCCGCGTTGCCCAGCAGCAGGTACTTCTTGAGGGGCTTGATTTTCGGGCACTTGCAGGCGATGTCCCGCGAGCGGATCCACAGGTTCTGGTCGCCGCGGCGGATGCGGCTGGTGCCCTGCTTGTACACGGAGATGATGTTCACCGTGAACTTCCACCAGTCCCCCGCCTTGTCCGCCTTCAGGATGTGGATCTGGACGGCTGCAAGGAAGCACAGGCAGGGCGGGCATGGGCCTCGGCTGCCGCCTGGGCCCCTGGCTCCTGCCGCCAAGAGGGCCCGGGATGGGGCGGCCTGTTTGATGGAGAAGGAATAGGAGATCCAGTGCTGGGAAGTGGCTGCAGCAGGAGCCCCACTGGGGGAATGGGTGTGTGGAGGCAAAGCTGATCCTAGAACCCTGCCTGCTGATACATCGGCCAAGGCCACTGCTCGGAGAAGTCTTACTTCCTACCTTTGTTGAAGGTGCCACCCAGCCCTGTCTTTAGAGTCCAGGAAGACACTATAGGAACTGACCACACCCCCTGAATTCTGGGCAGAATCCGGCTGTTCGGGCAGGTGCCCTCCATGAGCACAGAGCTGGCCACTGGGGCGGACCAAAGCGGGCAATACCTCCTGGGCATCTCCAGAGACCCCACCACCTAACATCAAGCCTCACGACACCCCCAGACACACAACCTTGCCCCTGATCCAATCTCAGACTGGGGTCTCAGTGCCCAGGGGCCATGCACCCTGAACAGCCCTCCAAGGCGGCCACAACACCTCTTCTGAAGTCCAGGGTCCTTGTACTATCCCCTCCCATCCCTGCCAGGCCTCCGTATCCTCTGGACTCTCCCGAAGCCTCCAGGCCATTCCCCTCCCTTCCAGTTCTCTGCTACTATTTCCCCGAGTATGGGGGCTCTCTAGCTGGGGCAGACATCGGAATCCCCTGGACAGCTTGTCACACACACATCACTGGCCTCACCCCAATTTCTGATTCACCAGGTGTGGAGTGGGGCCCGGGAAGGCACACTTCTGACAAACTCCCAGATGGTGCTGATCCAGGGAACACACTTTGAGAATCAATGCCCTAGTGAATGTCAACAGATGCTATTTCTGCAGGATATAAGGTATGTTATAAGAGAAAAACATTTTTAAAGGTGTGTGTGTGGGGGGGTGGATTTTGTTCAAACCACTAGGTGAAATAGTGGGTTAAAGTCAAAAAGTTTTCTTACGCGGGACTTTTCAGAGCCTTTAATCTACAAATTGTGTGTGCCTGCACAGTTGTGGGTTTCCCAAACAACTCTGACTGCAAGGCCCTTTGGGTGGTTATCTCAAGTCACCAGAGCCCCACAGGGCCTAGCTGAGGAACATTCTGGGTGCAAGGGACACATTCCAGTGCAGAAGTCTACACTGTGCTAACGTCCAGCCAAAGGAAACCTGCATTCCTCCTCCGTCTCCACGGTCAGAACCCGGCACCTTCCCCTCCACCCCTGGTCAGGCTGAAGGTTCTAGCAGCTGGGTAGAGCTGAGCCCTCCTGAGAAAGGAGCTTGTCTACAGGTGAAGACACCGAGACAAGGTGGGCTCAGTGGCTCCAGGAGCCACACAGACATGCACCCAAGGGAAGGCCGAGCAGTGCCACCTGCCCTCCTGGCTCTGGGCCCTCACGCATGCTGGCCAGCCTCTCTCCAGGTCTCAGGGGGCTACTCCCTGGGCCCTGCCCACACCCCTTCTGTGCCCATGCTTGGCCCAGGACAGCGGGAAGGGGCACGGACGCCCGGGCCCTCCATTGAATCCCACCCTTCTGGGGCGAAGCAAGTGGCGGATTTTCCTGTATTTTCATTTCAGCTGTTCCTGGGCATCCTGAACTTTGCACTCCAGTCTGAGGGCTCCAAAGAATGGCTGCCATGGCAACCGTTTCCATGTTTTCGTCACCAAGGGACTCAACACTCAGTGTGAACTCAGAGGAGGGGGTGGGGAGCCCTCCAGCCTGGAGCAGTGGCTGGGCTGTGTGTGTTTGACTGTGCAGACAGAGGTCACCGTGGCAACTGAGTGCCCCTCAGCTAAGCAAAGGAGGGGAGCCGCCCCCAGCATCCCCGGGAGCCCCAGCTTCCTCTCCTCAGGACTGAGCTGAATGCAGAATGAGCCTCCCCCAGGGTGCAGCTGCCGCCTGTGCGGGACCTCAGACCCCCGGCCCAGTCACTGTCCCGCCCTGCAGCCAGGGTGGGCTGAGGCAGCCCAACAAGGGTGCTGCTGGAGGCGCCCCGGAGAAAGTGGCTTTGCTTCTCCCGGTGTTACGAGCTGAACTGGGTGTTGCTCCCTGCTGTAAGTCAATGCACTGAAGTCCTGACCCCCAGTGACTCAGAACGTGGCAGTGTCTGGACATAAGGTCTTTAAGAGGCAGTTAAGAGGAAGTTCGAAGGGTGGGCCCCAACCCAGTCTGACTGGCGTCCTCATAAGACGAGGACACAGAGATCAGGACACAGAAACGCGCGGAGGAAGACCACGTGCAGGCAGAACAAGACGACGACCGCCTCCGAGCCAAGGAGAGCGCGTTGGGTAGCCACGCCTGACAGCCCCTGAGCGCCTTGGGTAGCCACGCCTGACAGCCCCTTGATCCAGCACTTCCACCCTGCAAGGCTGGGAGAAAGCAAATTCCTGTTTGAGTCCCTCAGTGGTACTTTGTTCTGGCAGCGCCGGCAAACTCATAACCATTGGACTCAGAGACTCAGGATCTGGGGCCTCAGCTCAGGGCCAGGTGGGAAGGGAGGGCTGTGAGGCCAGAGAGAGCTGTCTGGACAAGGTCAGGCCCTGGGATGGCCTTCCTGGATCTGCAGGGATGTGGCCCTTCCCAGCAGGAGGCCTGAAGACCCCTGCCACCTTCCCTGGTCTGCACCCCCCACCCCTCTCCAGGGCAGCCTGCTTCCCCAGCCTGGAGAAGGCCTGCCAAACACTGAGGATGCAGCCTGGAGGGGGACCTGGTGGTGGACACAGGTCGATGGGGACGAAGCGCTGGCCCTCGTCCTCCTCCCACCCCAGCAGCACCCTGGCAGTGGGTGGGATGGGCTGGGGGCAGGGCAGGGGCGGGTGGTGATAGATTCGTGTGATTATGCTGGAAAGAATCCACATTTCCGCTGCCCCTTGGCAACGCCTCCGCATATTACACAGCCCACCAAGTATGAGCTGCACACACAGTGCACAGGCCAAGTCCCCGCGGTGCACACACGGCTGAAAATACTCAAAATACACACTGAAACAGTGACCCCAGGCAGACCAACTGGCCCCCTCAGGGAGTGTGCGGGACTCAGGACAGCATGGGGCCGCCACCAGCTCTGACGCCCTGCTGGCTGGGAGCCAGGAACAACCGGCATCCACTGAGGGCCCATGCACTGCCCAATTGGGTGGGGGTGGGGTTGCGATGGCCAGGGGCGGCTTCTTGCCCACCCTAGCCACACGGAAAAAACTAGACGTTGGAAAAGCCCTGATGCTGGGAAAGATTGAAGGCAGGAGGAGAAGGGGACGATAGAAGATGAGATGGTTGGATGGCATCACTGATTCAATGGACATGAGTTTGAGTAAACTCCAGGAGCTGGTGATGGAGAGGGAAGCCTGGTGTGCTGCAGTCCCTGGGGTCTCAAAGAGTCAGACACGACTGTACTGACTGAGGCGCATGGTCTCCAAGGCTGTGTCCTTTACACCCACACGACGCTCACTCTAGGCTAACTAGCCTCAGCCCCTGGGACGTCTAAGCTCCACATCCGTGTGCCGATGTCCTAAACTGGCCAGACCATGAGCTTCAGGGAGGATCCCCCACCGCTTATTCAGAAAGGAGGCAGATGAGACGACCCTCAGAAAGGCAGATGGTGAGAATCAGGCTGGGTGATAAGAGGCTTGCCGAGACCCTCCCCCCTCCCCCGCTGCCCCCGAAGAAAGAGGGAGGGTCCCGGCACTGAGCTGGGGGTGCGGGGCAGGACTCTATAGCACAGACTGAGGGAGTGACTAAAGCAGACTGGCTGGAACAGGAGCCTGCCCCACCTGCCCACTCCCAGGCTGGGCCACCATGCAGGTGAGCTGCACGGGTCCCACAGCTCTGCTCCTGTGCAGTCAGTCAGTAGGCATTAGGTGTAGGGAGGAACCCCCGAGGAGACGCAGGTGAGGCTGGCTCCAAAAGGTGTCCCCCCACCACTGAAGTGGGGACCTGCAGGATGGAGCAAGCAGGGGTAGAGTGCAGCCCTGAGAAAGCAGAGTCGGCCTCGGATCCCAGGGGCCGGGCTGCACCTGGTCTTCCAGCCTCCAAGTCCCCAAGCAGCAGGCAGGCTCGAACAGGGCCCCCTCAGCAACTCCGGGGATCATGGGAGGGCCTTGAGCTCCAGGAGCCAACCCCAGCCACCAGGGCGAGGCTTAAGAGGGCCGATCTCCCCTGCTGGCCCGTGAGTCTGCCACCCGGCTACCGGGCACGTGGCTCTCCGTCCCTCAGTAGAGGCCTGCTCTTGGCCCTCAAGGGTGGGCTGCGGCTCTGAGAGGGAGAGCAGCACCGTGTGCACCAGCCCAGGGAGGCAGGGGTCAGCATCGGGCTGGTCTGCGCCATGGGGCCTCGGGCTGGGAGGCAGGCCGGGGGCCTTGCCCAGGTCAGTTCCTGGCTCAGCCCGAGGCCCGACATGCCCTTCCATAGGCGCAGGCCTCTGGCGCTCCTTCCCCGGGGCCTCCACCTCCACAGGGTCCCAGCGCTGGGAAAGTGGGGGGCTGGCCAGGGCGAGCTGAAAAGTGGAGCTCGGGGTCCCACCTCAAGCTCAAGCTCAGATTCCTCCAAAGGGAACTGTGCACCCCAAGGCAGCCCCTGGTTCCTTCAAAGCCTCGCTCTGTCCCCAGCTCCTGCCCTGACCCCAGAGACCAAGGATGGGTCCGCTCTGGACCCTCTGAGGACCGGGCACTGCCAGCACCTTGGACCGTCAGTGGCAGGAGGCAGCACTGGGCTGACTGCCTCCCCCAACTCGCAGGTCTGGGAGATGTCCAGCTGGGGTCAAAACCCCCAGCACGGCCACTGGGTCAGCAACGAGCACACAGTGCACGTTCATCTGCTGGCCCAGCCGAGGTGGATGACCTGCTGGGTGGGGCCTGGGGCTGTGGCTGTGGCTCTGGGGAGGGGGCGGGCAGGCCTTTCTCCTCCTCTCCCCACCACCTTGGGACACCTCTGCACCAAGGCTTCCTGCCTCCTGGAGGTCTCCTTGATTTATAGGCTGCTCAGATGGGGTCCCCAGGGGCTTCCCAGCAGCTGCCCCTCCCAAGGAGGCTTGGGTGGTCAGCCCTGGCCTTCCCCACCCCACTGTGCCCTCCTGATGGGCCGGGCCGGCCCGAGACCCATCTGCCTCCAAGACGGCGGCCAGGACAATGCAGGGAAGGACACCGGCCCCGCAGAAGCCATTAAAACTACACGGCCCCATAAATCTCCGGTATAGAAAGCGTGTCAGGAGCTGCAGCTGCTCTCATAAAGCACAGCCCTGACCACGTGTTTCCCAGCACCAACACCACCCCCCCACCCTGCCCTGTGAAGGTCAGAAGCAGCCAAGCAGGGCCAGCCCTGTTCTCGGGGATGCTAATCTGCGGCAGGGGCGGGTGGGCGGAAGGGGTGTGCGTGGGGTGTCACAGCAGCCCCCCCCAGTTTTCATCCCATCAGGTGGAGGGCTGGAGGTGCACTGTGATCAGAAAAACCCTGGGGCTGCCACCTCCTGCCACACCCACTAAGGCCCCACCTCAGACCTGGAATAAAACGGGAACCCCCCAACTTGGGGTTAGGGAAGGTTCCATCCTTCCTTCCCTCAGCAGAAGTAACGGTGCACCCCTCTCTCTCAGACCAACACAGAGCTGGCCTCAGTTTCCCCTGCCGGGTCCTGGTGTTTATAGGCTCTGTTCTTGGGAAGCAAGAGGGGTGAGGGGGCCTGGGATGAGCTGATTGCCTGGGGCTCCCTGGAGGAGGGGACATTAGGAGATCTGGGTTCAGAAGACCAGACTCTGGGGATGCTAGGGGCCCTGTTCCCCAGGGAGATGGCCTGGCATGCCCAGTCCTCAGGAGAGACGAGCTCGAGAGACGAGCTCAAGAGCCTGGCCACCCTCTTCTGCAAGAGGCTCAGGCAGGACAGTGGACCCAGGCCTGGCCCTGCCCGAGCAGGGCACTCTTATCACGGAGACTGGTCTCTCCTGCAATCAGCCTAAGGGAGAGAGCACCTCCCCCCACCAAGGCTGGCCCCCTCCCCATCAGAAGGAACTGTAACACCCCAGCCCACTCTTGATCCGATGTACCCCATCCTCCCATCACAGCATGGCCACAGCTGTCAGAATGTGATCTTGGAGGAGAGCAGAGCCCGCCCCCTGCCCCCCAGGGCCTCACACAGCCTCAGGAGATGCCCAACCACCCACATCTACCCCCCAGGCTGACTGCAGCAGCCCGACCCACCCAGCACACACACAGGGCAACAGTGGGGTCACTGCTTGTCTGCTGTAAGGTACCCCAGGTCAGCTTCCATCATCACTGGGGCTCCAGCCTCAAGGGGAAGAGGCAGGCATGAGAGTTGGTCCCCATGCCCCAGGGCCCACATCCTGGCTGCAAATGCCTACCTGCTTCTCAGAGGGCCCTACCTAAGAGCCCCCCACCCACAGTCCTGCTAGCAAACCCCACTGCATGGGGCAGCGCCCCCCACCCCAGGCTGCCGCCTGGCCACACCCAGGATGCTGCAGAGAGCCCTGGCCTGGAGGGAGGGCGACCAGCAGGGACTTGGGTCCCTTGTCAGCCTGTGAACACCACACTTGCTCAGCTCCTAGAAATCAAACCACCCTCAAAGGGTGGAACCTGCTTCTCCCAGGACACCCAGAGAAAGGGCCATGTTGCCCGAAACAGGGACCAAAGCAGATCCTGACCAGAGCTCTGCCAGGGCAGGAGGCCATTCTGGCGTGGCCCTTAGGAGCCTTGGGGAAACTATTCTGGTTTTAAGGCCTTGGCTGCCTCCCCGCAGGTAACCCAGGCTGCTCAGAGGGTGTGCACCCCTGGGATACACGCCCGCCCATCGCAGCCTGGGCCTCGCACAAGCAGGTAAAGCAGCAGGAGGGGTGGACCCTGGGAACAGCAGTGGTGCTGGGTCCTTGTGCTACGGCTCTCACCCCAGGGAAGAGGGGCCGTCAAGACTCATGAGATCCATCCCCCCCGGGGAGAGGTGCCCATCCCAGCCCTGCCTGGGGGTGAGGAGGGACATACTCTGTGATCCTGGAGACGGGTCACTGGGGAGCGGGGAGAAGACAAGTGCTGCCTGTCTGTAGGGGAAGCCAGCTGGTGTCCCCAGGCACCTTGGACAGATCACCCTTCCCCACCCCAACCCTGACCCTCAGTCTCCTCATCTGTGAAATGGGGAGAAACATCTTTCATTGGGTGCCCTTCTCTACCCACACCTCCTTCCTAAAAACTGGACGTTCAGAGGAAAGGAAGCGCCAGGCCTCAGCACCCACAGCTGTGGGGGCGGCAGAGGTGGGCGCCTAGGCTCTGGGCCCTGTCCGTGGGGATGGGAGTCGCTGTGGCGGGCAGGGCTGTGCCCACTCCCTCCCCCACAGCTCATGGCGGGAGGCCCCGGTCAGTGCAGCACCCTGCGGGCTCAGGGGCTTCTGCCGAGCTGTCACTGGGGCCTGCTGCCCGCCCAGCCCAACCCAGTGGTCACCCACATTCTGCGACCTCAGGCTGACTCATGCCGACCCAGCTCCACATCTGGTCTCCATATGGGGCTGGCACTCCAAGGCGGGAGGTCACATCTGGCTGGGGAAATCGGAGGATCCCCAGGGGGCCAGTGACCCACGCCCCCAGGGAAGGGTCAGTGAGCCTCTGAAACTCCATGCCACGTGCTGCTGGCTGGGCTGCGTCCGACTCTCTGAGCTGGGGACAGTACTGGGGCAGGGTGGGGAGGACTGGCCTCTCCCAGCCGTCACCACCAGCTGCCACCCGGACCTGGCTAACCACCCTCAGGGGGACAAGCCCCCAGGGCGCTCCTCTAACATCTGCACCCCCGCTCCAAGCCCCAAAGTCACAGTCTGCTGCAGACACAGGAACCTGGTCCCCAGAACAGGGCTGATAACCTGCCCCGTGTTCTGCCCTTGAAGGGACTGACCCTGATCAGCAACAGCCACTGACCCCAAGGTCGAGACGAGGAAGGGCAGGGGGTGTGAAGAGGGGCAGAGGCCATCATTTGCCAAGAGGCCCTGTGTCCCTCACGAGGCCTCCCCATCACCCCACTCATCTCATCCCTGGCCTGAACATCGAGGCAAGAGCCGGCAGGCGCCCCTCTAATCTACACCAGCTCCACGGGCTTCTGCAGTCCCTCCACCGCCAGCATCATCTCCACTGCCAGCTGTCTCCTCCCTCCTCCATCATGGAGCTGCCGTGACCTCCCTCCCCTGCACAGCCAAGCCCACCACTGAGTGGTCATCCCCATCCTGCCTCTGCCAGAATCACCGACATCCTCACCCGTCATCTTGGCTCCATCATCTCCAACAGCCCCCCCATGGCGACAATCACCCCAGCACCATAGTGACCATGCCTGCTGTCCCCCAAAGGAGACGCCTTCCTGGCTTATCAGGAGAGAGTCAGGGGTCCTGTGGGGGGAACCAGCCCTTGACCCTCAAGCAAGGGCAGCACCCACTGTGTTGCCAAAGGCTTGGCATTCTGGCATGGGGGGGCACGCAGGCAGGGCACATAAAGATCTCAGGCCTCAGGGGCCCCAGTCTCGGGCATGCTCCTTATCTTGCTGAGTCTCAGCATCCCATCGGCCTGAAGAAAAGGCCTTCCCTTCCTAGGTGTTTTTGAGGACTCACCCAGGGTGAGAATGAAGACTGTGATGTGCCCATCTGGGGCCTGCAGAGGAGGAACAGTCAGCGGCCTGACAATGCCTCCCCTCTGGGGTTTCTGCTGCCCCAGGAGAGACAGGGCATCAATACTTGGGGGAGGAGGGGTCCACTTGGGTCCCCAGGCTCTCCTCTGCCAGGGGCCCATAAAGACAGCACATTCGTGCACTCACACAGCCTCACAAACCCAGTTCCTCCCCACAGAGGCCAACAGGACTTCTGCTTCGAGCTGTTATCCTCAGAAATCATCCTTGAGGGATGGTGGGAGGAAGGCGCGAGACCGATCATCTCATGAAAAGCATTCTGATTTTTCCATCCGCTGGTGCCAAAATGTCTTTCAACAAAGGGGGTGACTAATAGACATTTCTGGGAACGAATCATTTTTCCAAGAACTGGCAAAAGTGAGATGATCTCACCTTTCAGAATATGGCCTGTCTGCCCTCTCCCCCCGCCTCTGAATCCCAGGGAAGCAGAGGTGGGTGGCAGCCCGCTGTGTGCCAGTGTGAGTGGGGCTGGCTCTCTGGTGGCCTCCGAGTGCTTCTGCACACAGATGTGAACCCTCACCAGCCTCCCTGGCCTCCGCCCCTGCACCCCCATGTGCCCTCTCCTCCCATCTCCCCAGCCTGCTCCTGTCTCTGTGCTCAGACACTTTGCTCCCTCTGCCTGGGAACCTTGCTTCGCCCAGTGAACACCAATTACCTGGGCTGCCTCCTCCAGGAAGCCCTCCCTCCATACACTCTGGAGGATGGGCCAGGCCCCGCTTACACCCACTGTAGGCTAGACCCTGGCCAAGGAGTCTGTGGTCTAGACTGGATGGGGACGGTGGCATGACAGGGGCAGGCTGGCCCCCCTTCCACGTGAATCAGGGGGTAGAAGCCAAGGGATGTCTTAGCCTGAAGTCATTATCAAGAGGTGGCCTTTCCTGACAGCCCTCACAGCAAATGCCCTGGGAACAGTGTCATCTGGCCATCCTGTCTCCACAGACCGAGGTTCTGGATCCCTGGCTTCTAGGTAAATGAGCCACAGAGCCAATGACTCCAGAAGGGATGGACACGCTCTGCCCATGTGGGAGCCGCTGAGCAAATGCGGGCTTCATGGTGAATGCCCATGGGTGCACACAGGCATGTGCACGCATCTCCACACATACTGGGAGCGTTCTACACAAAAGAAGGGCCCCTCTCGGCTAGGTTTTCCTGAGTTCACAGGAAATGCTACTACACTCGAAAATAATAAAAAGCCCCATCTTTGTGCACAACTGCCCCATCCTGAGCCTGCCCACGAGTGCCTTCTCAGCATTTGCAAGGTGAGTCAATTCCCCTAGAGGGCAACAGAGGACTGAGCCCCGGGATGGGGTGGTGGGGGGGGCAGCTATGACAGCGGTGCCATGAACGCCCCCTGCTCCTTGGAGATGGCAACAGGGCCATCTTCCTGCCACACCTGGAAGGACAGCGCATCCCTTCATCGACCTCCACTGGACAGACCAGGAAACTGAGGCCCGGCCTGGTCCGAAGTCACACAGCGAATGTGGAGTCTTCCTCAGGTTCTGGGGCCAGTGGCCCTCCCCTACCTACAGATGGGAATGGAACTGCCATCCTTCGGTCCTGGGGTCTCTCCAGACCAGAAAGGCATGGGGCTTGGCCCTCAAGCCTCCACGACTCCAATTCCTACCTGCTTCGTGTGGTGCCCATCCTCACCTGCTGGGCCCTCTCTCACCAGGAACATGGGCAGGACCAGCAGACCCCAACCAGCCCAGGCCACTGCTCCAGCCCCCCTTCCCCATGGCCTCCTGCCCACTGGCCACCGCCCAGGTCAGCGGAAACCCAGATCTGGGTGTTTTGGCCGCACAATATCAAGAATCTCCCGAGCTGGCCTCAGAGGAGAAAGGGGGCCTGGGGCCTGCCCTTCACTGACTCCAACCCCACCCACCCTGCTGAGGTTCTAATTAGCAGCTTCTGGAACATCCAAGCGCCCTAGCTGGAAAGCTGGAAAGTGGAGGAAATGCGTTTCCTAATTGGCTCCCTGCAGGGATGTCAGTCAGAGATGGGGTGGGGATTATGCAGCCCCCTCCCCGACCCTTCTGGGCCCACCTGTACCCCCGCCCCATCCCAGGCCAGCCAGCTCCCCTCGCCCCCTCCTCCTGCTCACCTGGCCCAGGTCTGTGGGTGTGGAAGGGACCCCTCCTCCAGGGGCTGGGCAGGGCACGCAGAGCCCAGAGGGAGACCTGGCCCCCAGCCTCAGAGCAAGGCCCGCAGCTGCGGCCCGGCTGCCCCCACCCAGCCACCCTGGGTGCCACTCACTCCACCCTCCACAAGCCAGGGGTCTCCCTCCCCAGAAGCCCCTGCAACCCCCACTCTCGATGCTTCCTTGTCCTGCCTCCTGCCTGAACACACAGGCCTGGGTGTAGAGTTGGGCGGGCTGCTCACCAACTCTCAGGTAACCCCAAGAGTGTCATGGACAGTGTGGGGGACCCTTTGGGGGATGGGAGGAGCAGCACCAGTCCAGGCCTCCAGGCCAGGGTGTGGGGATGAGGACCTTAAAGCTGAGGATGCCATGCTCCAGACCTCGTCAGCACCCTGAGAGGGCACCCCGCTTCTCTCCTGACTCTGCGGCTCCTCAAATCTTGCCTGGCAGCAGAAATGTGGACACCTGGGCAGTAGGCTGGCAATAGTGTAGGGCCAGGAGCTGGGGTGGCTGAGGTGAAGTATAGGAAGACCTGGGTTCGATCCTTGGGTTGGGAGGATCCCCTAGAGAAGGGAATGGCTGCCTACTCCAGTACCCTGGCCTGGAGAATTCCATGGACTGCATAGTCCGTGGGGTCACAAAGAGTTGGACATGACTGAGCGACTTTCACGTTCTTGGTTTTGGGTCAGATGGGGTCCAGATAAACGTGATGGCGGGGGGGCAGGAGGGAGGCTGGGGCTAGGCTGGGGCTCTGCTGGGCCAGTCAGCCAGCCAGACCGGGCCCCCATCTAGGACACCAGCTTCCCTCGGACAATCCAGGAGGAGGTCAAGGGCAAGGAAGGGAGGATCGAGTCAGAGCAAAAGGCAAGAAGAGCCCAGAGACTGAGTCCCTGCTCCCCACGCACAGCCATGCTGCCCAGGCGTGGGGGGCGTGGCACACAGCCAAGGCAGAGCTCAGGGCAGACCCCCCGGGGCTAGAGCACGAGGGAGCCAGGCCCCCTTCTGCAGAGACAGGGGCCTGTCTGCCACCGAGGGGTGCGCAGGAGAGTCAGAGGCAGCCAAAGTGCCCCCGGAAGTACCAGGGGTGGGGGAGGTAGAATTCAGTGGAGGAAAAGTCAGAAGAAAACAAAGCAAGTCCTAGAGAACCAGGTGGAAAACGGATCCATTGGGTAACTTTAAACAGAAGTCCAATTTTCCCTTTTCTCATTGGAGGAACAGAAAGGGGGCGGTGGTTAACCCTCCACAGAAAGTCTCCCCAGCATCTGCCTGCTCAGAGGATGCTCCACACTGAAATCAAACCCACCCTTCCCCCAGGTGGCCAAGCTGCTCCTTCCTCCTGTTCTCTGCCGGGGAGCGAGATGAGGGGTGGCGGAGTGACAGGCCGGGGGTCTCCTCTGTGACCCTGGCTCTCTGACCCTGGGCATCCACACTTGGCCCCCAGCCCCAAGCCTGGAACACCACAGGACCTTGGGCCTTTTTGCCCACATCCACCTTGCCATCCCCAGCAGACGCTGACAGCTTGGGGTTGGGAGCGCAGGGTCACCCAAGCCTCACCCCAAACCACCAGGGCCTCTCGTGGCTACCGTCACCCTGGGTCACAGACAGCACTCCCTTTCTCCTTGCTGCTGCTGCTAAGTCACTTCAGTCGTGTCCGACTCTGTGCGACCCCAGAGACGGCAGCCCACCAGGCTCCCCCGTCCCTGGGATTCTCCAGGCAAGAACACTGGAGTGGGTTGCCATTTCCTTCTCCAATGCATGAAAGTGAAAAGTGAACGTGAAGTCGCTCAGTCGTGTCCCACTCTTCGTGACCCCATGGACTGCAAAATCGCCCCAAAGTTTGTTTCCAAAATCAAGGTTGGTTTTTCCCGTGAAAGTCGCCTTGGGATACAAGCACTTTAAAGGGCCTTTTTTCAGGAATTCGCTATGGACCCAGGGCCTGGCTGCTTCGGAACAGATGCACAAAACCTACCAGCTGCTCCAGTACAATCATGTACTGGGCTTCCGTGTGGGGTGTGTGCGCATGTACCTGTGTGTACACGTGTGCCTGTGTATATGCACACACAGGCACACGTGTGTGCACAATAAAATGAGGAAGTTTTAGAAGTTCTCAACATTCCTTTGGGTTCCTTTGGGCCTTTCTCTTCCCCTTGCTAAAAGGTCCTGACCACTGTCCTCATTAAAGAAGGACACCTTACGTTTGGTTCAAACAGCTGCCCCAATGAGACCCCGAAAGCCTGGCGTCCAGGCCAGGTTGCCAGAACCCCCGGGGTCTGGGAGGGACACCATGCAGGTTGTGGACAATGAGGTCTCAGCACCAGGTCACTGTTCCCTCTCCAGCCCACTTCTTCCTGCCCTGTCACCCGGCTTCCAGGGACCAGCCAGAGCCACTCTTTACCAGGAGCCCACCAGGCATGTGACCCCATGCTGAGTGCTTCCATATGACAGTCGGGCATCACCCCCACATGACAGACAAGGAAACCGCAACTCAGAGACGCAACCGGACTTGGCCCAGGTCCCTCAGGAGGCAGTCGATCAGGGAAGACTAGGAAAGAAGGGCAGAAAACACAGGTCGCTGGCCTTTCCCCAGAGGCGGCCGGGTGATGCTAAAAGGGACAGGACTGCTGAGGAACAGAGCAGCAAGACCAGGAACACCCAGCTGGAGTGGGGAGGTATGCAGAGGGAGACAGGCAGAGTCGACTTTCGGGTCCAGGAAGAGGGGGTCCAGCCTCAGCCTGAAATAGCCAGGCCCGCCGTGTCAGGAGAAGGGCCCCAGAGTGGAAAGACCAGGCCCCTGGATGGGCGCCCAGGCTGTGGCTACCTCCTGCCAGAATGTCGAACACCTTGACCTCCACACCCTGGGCCTCCCCAGCTCCGCCAGCAGACAGCTGGACCATCTCCTCGAGATTTCTGTTTGCCTCTCAGCTATCTGCAGATACCTCTCCAGGGGCTGTGAGGGGCTCTCCTTCTCCCGCAGGCCCCCACCCACCCTGAAGTCAGCCTTGACTCTGAGTCCTGTGAGGTCTGGCCAGCCCAGGCCGCCAGCCAGCTCGGGGACCAGAAACCACAGAGCCGGCGCCCCCTCCCAGGGAGCAGAGCTGATGGAAGGCGGCAGAGGAGAGCGGGACAAAGGAGAGGTGCAAGGCCCCTGCCTCCGGGCACTGGGGTAGATGCTGCAGTAGAGACTGGCGGGTGGGGTACTCTTCCCCGGAAGGGAGCCTGAGGCCTGCAGTGCAGAGAGTGGGTGCAGACCCCAGCTCTTGACAGAAAAGGCCCGCAGTGATCCCTGAGGCTCTGGTCAAACTTCTGATGCATCAGAATCACCAGCAAGGAGTTTAAAATGCAGATTCTCACCCGGCCCTGGAGGCCCGTTATGCGGAGTCGTCCTCAGATCGGCACTTTAAATACACCAAGGGGCTCGCCCCCTTTCTCCAATGCCTGAAGGGCTTCTCTTCGAGCTACGGAGCCTCAGGCTGAATGCCCATGAGTACGGATGAGGGCACAGAAGACCAGAGAGGTAAAGCGACGGATTTGCAGCCACACAGCCCCTCAGGGGCAGAGTGAAGCCCAGGACCCCCCCCTCCCAGTGGCCAGGATGCAAGGCCAGGGGGAGAATGCAGTCCCCACACGTGTGGCCACACACCCCCACCCCAGGGAGGAAGAGCTGGGAAATTCCCAGGCACAAGATCCATCCCCCTCAGCTCCCGGCCGGTCACAGGGACTCTGGGACCAACACCCACTTGGGGCACCTTGTACTCCACTGGTCACGTGGTGCCCTCCCCCTCCCCCAATAAGGGGGCTCTCACTCACCATAGTCCTTCTTGCAGTATTTTTTCATGTTAATCTTCAGCTTCCCTTTGGAGGCCTTGCAGTAGGAATCACAGTCTGCAGGGGACAGGAGAGCACAGACAAAACTTAATTAGGGGAAGAATAAGCTGCCGGGTGGGGTGGGCAGCCGCCTCCCTAAATACCCAGAGGCTGGTGATACCCACAGGCCGGGCAGCCTGGGCGGCCATTCAGGGCGGGTCTGGCCCTCTCGAGTAGTGCTGGGACAAAGAGGTCCCCGCCTGACCCACCCCCCACTGGCCCCCCTGGCCTCCGCACAGGGACTCTGCGGGCTCCTGCATTGTGCCACCCAGGGCTTTGGAGAGCCACACAAATTGCCCCGTTCTTAAGACGCACCCGGAGCCTGATTAAAGCCGGTAGAGGCCTCAGTGTCGCCCCGCGCCCTGGGTCTGTGTCAGGCGCTAGCTTCCGTGGCGAGCAGCCTCTGGCTGGGGTCAGGCCCCAGCGATAGAGGTCATGGAGGAAATTAGCAGCCCATGAACTGGGACAAAGAGGTCCCCGCCTGACCCACCCCCCACTGGCCCCCCTGGCCTCCGCACAGGGACTCTGCAGGCTCCTGCATTGTGCCACCCAGGGCTTTGGAGAGCCACACAAATTCCCCCGTTCTTAAGACGCACCCGGAGCCTGATTAAAGCCGATAGAGGCCTCATTGTCGCCCCGCGCCCTGGGTCTGTGTCAGGCGCTAGCTTCCATGGCGAGCAGCCTCTGGCTGGGGTCAGGCCCCAGCGATAGAGGTCATGGAGGAAATTAGCAGCCCATGAAGCAGGAGAAAACCCCTTTGGTGTCCATGCTACTGGAGTGTGCAAATGAAATGCCCCGCGAAGAAGAGTTCAGCTCTAATGAGCCCCACCACTGCTGAGAGGCAGGGCTGCTGGGCCTGCGTCTGCAGGGTCTCGCTTCGGGGGCGTCCCAGCATCAGCCGGGCACGATGTGGGGGAGCCCGGGGGCCTGCTTCCCCTGGGGGGGGGCCTGTGTCGGCCCAGCACAGGCAGACCTCCAACACCGGCCGCGCCAGGCCCTCTCCCCACCAGCTCTCCAGTTGAAAGTGAAAGTCACTCAGTTGTGTCCAACTCTGCGACTCCATGGACTGTAGAGTCCTTGGAATTCTCCAGGCCAGAATACTGCAGTGGGTAACTGTTCCCTTCTCCGGGGAATCTTCCCAACCCAGCGATCGAACCCAGGTCTCTTGCGTTGCAGGCGAATTCTTCACCAGCTGAGCCACCAGGGAAGCCCAAGAATACTGGAGTGGGTAGCCGATCCCTTCTCTAGGGGATCTTCCCAACCCAGGAATCAAACTGGGGTCTCCTGCACTGCAGGCAAATTCTTTACCAGATAAGGTGATCCAGTTTCTTTGCCTGATCTGTGTTCACAAATCAGCTGTTGGCATGATGGCCAGCCCACCATGGAGTCCAAACATCACTCCAGCCCTCCCCTGCACAACCACTCAACACGCTGGCTCTCACCAGATTCTCTCAACCCTTCTTTGAGCTGCGGGGGTTATTCCCATTCTAATGATTAGGTATCGGAGACCACCTGCCAGTGCATCCCAGGCAGCTAGCAAGACAAGGCTGGGCCTTGAACTTGGGTCTGAGGTGGAAGGTCACTATACCCACTGGAATTGGGCTGGGTGTGTGTCCTGGCGAGGGGACTAGAAAGGTGAAGGGGAAACACACACATGGCTGCTCCAGAAACGGATGCCAGCCCCTCAGACTCTAAAGGGGAAAACCTAGGCCAGGGTGGAGTAAGGAGCGATTTGTGTGGGAGCAGAGGACAACAGGGCTAGGCCTCCTGGGCCCCCTGCCCCCCAGACCATCACTTAGATCTGTAGGAGTATTCAGAGAGCACCCCAGAGTCAGGCTTTGGTCCCGCGGGAGTTGGCTGCCTCCTTCAGGGTCCTAATTAAAGCTGAAAGAGCTCTATCCTGTTGCCCTGGGAGCCATGGGCCTGGCAGCTCTCTGCTGCCATTGCTGCTGCTGCTAAGTCACTTCAGTCGTGTCCAACTCGGTGCGACCCCATAGACAGCAGCCCACCAGGCTCCCACATCCCTGGGATTCTCCAGGCAAGAACACTGGAGTGGGTTGCCATGTCCTTCTCCAATGCATGAAAGTGAAAGGCGAAAGGGAAGTTGCTCAGTCACGTCCGACTCTTCGCTGAAGAACCTAAGTCACCCCATTTTGTTAAAAAAGACTCCATTTTAGAGTTCTGAGGAAAGAGTCTTTGGAAATCCCCTGACCTCACCCCACCACCTGCGAGCCAATCAGATCCCAGATCAGGATCTCCTGACTTTATGTTCAGGACTTATGACCTGCCCGGGAAATTCGAATTAAGCCTGGGAAATGAAAGCCAATCAGAACCCAACACCTAACCCTTCCACAGAAGGTACTCCCAACCCGGAAACTACGTTTTTCGAATTTTTCGCACAAGAATACCCTATATAAGCAATGAAACCCAGAGTTCGAGGCTCCTCTCCTTAGCCGCTGCGTCGGTAACGTGGGAGCCCCAGCTTGAGCTTGGTAATAAAAACTCTCTTGCTTTTGCATCGGATATCGGCTCCCTGGTGGTCATTGGGAGATTTCGCGACTTGGGCATAACATTGCGACCCCATGGACTGCAGCCTACTAGGCTCCTCTGTCCATGGGATTTTCCAGGCAAGAGTACTGGAGTGGGGTGCCATCGCCTTCTCCACTGCTGCCATTAGGGCACTCAATTAGGAACCAGTCTCAGGAAATGAGAAAAACAGCCTCTCTTCCTGCTCCCTAGGGTGCGAGTCCTTGGACCACCCCCTGTCCATCAACATGCCCTGCCTGGGGGCACCAGAGTCCACAGTGCCAGCCTCTCTTGCCACCTGGATGGCTGCATGGCTATTGGAGTCAGGACCTCTCAGAAGGTGGGGTGTGGAGTATCCTGAGAGAGAGGCCAGGAGTCCACCGGGGACGTTGAGACAGCGGGTGACAGTGACCCAACCCACAGTCAGCGCCACTGGCACCCCTCCCCCATGCCGTGACACCATACCTCACTGCTGGAAAGAGCCCCTCTCGGCCACACCTCTGCCAGCTTAGGCAGGTGACGCTCACAGCAAAGCCACTGCTGGGGCTGAACCCAGGCCATGCACAAGTAGCTTGCATTTCTAGCGAGCTGGCTGGAATCCCCACCTGCTCGCTCCACTCAGGAAAGAAGTGAACTGCCAGCAGTGCTGATGACGTCACTGCATGGATGGCCTTGAACCCGCTCGTCGCTTTTTCATTATTATTTTGGCCCACGTTGTCAGTACTTGCATTCCGGTCAATCACCTGCCATGCCTCCTCTATAGGGTGGAATCTCAGCACTCCCTCGACCGCCACCTCCCATGATCATGGGCCTGGAGGCAGCCCCTGACAGCACACCAGTTCCTCCCAGCCTCTGGGCAGTCCCTTGAGGGAGGGACCATGACTCTCATTCCACAGACAGGACAGTTGAGTTCAGCAAGGCGCCACAGTGCTGATTCCAAGTGCGCCCTGCACTGCAGGCAGGAGGGCAGGGCGCCCCTGGGACAACCTGGCCCTGCACCTCCAGCTTCCCCTCCTCCCTTCCCTTCCTCCTGGCAGCATCTACAGCTCTTCTCTTCAAAGCCAAGTATCCACCTGGGCCAGAGATTGTCCTCGAAGTGTGTGGCATCCATCACTGCCTGATTAGATCCAACTCTGGACCCCGTGAGAGCAATCACAGCCACCCTCATGAACATTAAAAGCCTGTCCCCCAATAACAACAGCCACCCACAGGGCACTAACCAGGCACGAGGCACTGCGCTCAGCCCTGCCTATGCTTCTAACGGCCTGGTTCCCTACCTGGCTACACAGTGGAATACCCCAGAAGCTTTAGGAAAACACTGATGCTTGGGTTCCCCCCAAGACATTCTGATTTCGTTGGCTTAAAGGATAGCCTGTGTGTCCAGATTTTTAAAGTTCCCCAGGTAAGACCAATGTGCAGCCAGGGTTAGAACTGTCTGAACTGTCTGCAGCTATGGGAGGTGGGCCAGGGTCTCTGCACCCAAGATTTGTAAGGAGGACCCAGGTTGGCAGAGGAAAGGCTCGGAGGAGTGGCTATTGACTCAAACTAGAGTCAGAGGACAACATCAAGCCACTCTGCCCTTATAGGAAATGGTGCCAGCAGATTTGTAGCTGTATCTGGCTTGTTGTTGTCTACTTTTTGTGGGTCTTATGTCTTTCCTTTCTGCCAGCCAGAAATTCTCATCAGGTCAGTGTGCTTGTTGTCAAATGTGCCCTTGTTATTGTTGTTTAGTTGCTAAGTCGTGTCTCATCCTTTTGTGACCCCTTGGACTGCAGCCTGCCAGGCTCCCCTGTCCATGGGATTTTCCAGGCAAGAATACTGGCGTGGGTTGACATCTCCTTCTCCACGGGATCTTTCTGACCCAGGGATCGAACCCGTCTCCTGCATTGGCAGGTGAGTTCTTTGCCACTGAGCCACCAGGGAAGCCCCCACATGTCCCCTACTCTCTACCGATTTGCTGATTCTGATTTGGTTGTGAGCTAGGAAAATGGAAAGACCAGGCTTGTTAGAACTGTATGCAAAGCATGGGTCAACAGGCCTGGACTGAGAGAAGGAACTGCTGTCCTCCAGGTACGGTGAATAGTCTTCAGAGCACTGACATCGTAGCAGATCTCTGGCTGCGTGCAGACTCTCTGGGTGTGTGCCAGAGAACTGAGGTCACTCGACAACAGGTCCTCAGATAAGGGAAGTGTTCCTGCATTTTCTTCTTTTATAAAATACACACAAAGCTACAGAGACGGCCTCAAGAAGGACCAGACGTAGCTTTGAAAAGCATCTTTGACTCCTTCAAAATGGCATCTACTTGGCAGTTACCCACATTTCCTCTCCATGTTTTGTTCCAAAATCGCTATAAAGACAATGAAAAAAATGAAAATTCACACTAATGCCAAGAACGAAAATGACAGATGACCCAACACTGGAATCTGGGAGCAATCTCTATTAATTAAAGACAGATGGTGGTAGAACAAGGAAAACCTGTCCAGGTTTTACCTCAATACACAGCTCTTTGTCCGATGAACAGAAAAATCCTGGAAAATGAGGAAGATGACGAGGAGACAACAACCAGAAAACAAATGGACAGGAAGTGGGTTGAGGGGCCACGAAGGGTCCCCTGTCCAGAGAGAGCTCAAGGAAGAGGAGGGACAGAGAGGAATGACAGTGTCTGCAGTGGGGACATGAGCTCGTGTTTCCACCTACATCACTGATGCAGGGAATGAGAAAGTCTGGCAGTGGAGACAGAAGATCACCACCTCCACAGAGCAGAAGCAAATTGAGAGAAAAGGCTGTTAGGGACAAGGAACTGAAGGAGGAGCTGGAGGCATTCCCCTGCCATCCAGCTTGGGGCTGGAATGGGAATCCAGCTGTCACGCCAGGCCAGGGATCTGAAAAATAGTTTTGCAAAGTGCCAAACAGTAAATATTTTTGGCTTTGTGGGCCATACAGTCTCTGTCACAACTATGCGAACTGTCGCCATAGCTCAAAAACAGCCATAAGCCGACGTGTAATTGAATGGGTGTGTCAGACTTAAGATATGCTTAAAAACACAGCCTCCATGAAGTAGAAAGAAAAAAAGATATGAAGGAAGGCAAGGTCAAGCTGAAAAGGCCACATGATGATACCAAACAGGTGACACACGAGAAAAAGAAAAGCTAGGAAAACCCAAACCCAAAAACCCAGGAGCACAGTGAAAATCAACTTTGGAAGCAATCAAGAAAAATAACACTGTAGGGAATGGATTCAGAAACATGGAGTGAGTTGTGGAGAGATTCTCACAAAAAGAATAAAGACATGGAAACTGTGAAAGAGAAAATAATAGGGATAGAAGAGGGGAAGTGGACAGATGGCAGAGGCCTGAGAGAAAACTGCAGCAGAAACAAAACAGAACAAAAATGAGAACCAGAGAGAGTGAACCAAAATGAGAACTCCTGAGGTTGAAGGCCAACCTACATGTGAAGGAAAGGATGAACTTAATTTCTGGAAAAAAAAAAAAGGAAAGGCAGAGGAACCAGAGACTGGATCATGGAAAAAGCAAGAGAGTTCCAGAAAAACATCTATTTCTGCTTTATTGACTATGCCAAAGCCTTTGACTGTGTGGATCACAAGAAACTGTGGAAAATTCTGAAAGAGATGGGAATACCAGTATGCAGGTCAGGAAGCAAAAGTTAGAACTGGACATGGAACAACAGACTGGTTCCAAATAGGAAAAGGAGTACGTCAAGGCTGTATATTGTCACCCTGCTTATTTAACTTCTATGCAGAGTACATCATGAGAAATGCTGGACTGGAAGAAACACAAGCTGGAATCAAGATTGCCGGGAGAAA
>SJYX01001639.1:17691-38182 GCA_006410675.1 Oreotragus oreotragus | reverse complement strand
TTCATGGGAAATAGATGGGGAAACAGTGGAAACAGTGTCAGACTTTATTTTTTGGGGGCTCCAAAATCACTGCAGATGGTGACTGCAGCCATGAAATTAAAAGACGCTTACTCCTTGGAAGAAAAGTTATGACCAACCTGGATAGTATATTCAAAAGCAGAGACATCACTTTGCCGACTAAGGTCCGTCTAGTCAAGGCTATGGTTTTTCCTGTGGTCATGTATGGATGTGAGAGTTGGACTGTGAAGAAGGCTGAGCACTGAAGAATTGATGCTTTTGAACTGTGGTGTTGGAGAAGACTCTTGAGAGTCCCTTGGACTGCAAGGAGAGCCAACCAGTCCATTCTGAAAGAGATCAACCCTGGGATTTCTTTGGAAGGAATGATGCTAAAGCTGAAACTCCAGTATTTTGGCCACCTCATGAGAAGAGTTGACTCACTGCTGGGAGGGATTGGGGGCAGGAGAAAAAGGGGACAACAAAGGATGAGATGGCCAGATGATATCACAGACTTGATGGACGTGAGTCTGAGTGAACTCCTAGATATGGTAATGAACAGGGTGGCCTGGCGTGCTGAGATTCATGAGGTTGCAAAGAGTCAGACACGACTGAGCGACTGAACCGAACTGAATACCATTTGGTAATATTGCTCCTTTTTCTAGTTTTTCCCCCTAAAATGCATCCTTAAGTCATTGTAAGACTTTTCTAAAACATAGATTATGCCTCTCTCCTGCTTAAATGCTCCCCAGTGAATACATATCTTAAGTCCATTCCATTTAGAGCATTGTTTGTGGCTTTTGACCAGCTAATTCTACCTCCTTTCTAGCCTCATTCCTAACCCCCTGTCTGTCCCTCCTTGCATGCTCCTGACTGTCCACTACATATGATTGAAGAATGTCCTGACGCTTTTCAGGGGCCCACACTTCAGGGGCTATTCTTCTGCCTGGAATGTCCTTCATACTTTTCACCATCTAGCAAGCACCTATTGTCATTTAAATTCTTATTGTTATGCCCTATTATCTCTGTGCTTTACTCCCAGCCACGCCTCAACTGTTCAATTTCCTGCCCCAGGAAATAAATTTCTCCATTAATTATTTAACTAGGGCTATTACAGTATTTACTATACTATATATTGTCAATTTCAAAATGCACTTTTTCTACATTTACTATCTCTGAAATCAGTATTATCTTATAATGACAAAAATGTTATTATTTGACATAATTTACTTCTCTCTTTTTGGGGGGGTGGCAGGGGGAGTGACGGCCACACAGTACAGTCTGTGGGATCTTAGTTTCTGAACCAGGAATTGAACCTGTGCCCTCAGCTGGATTCCTAACCACTGGACTGCCAGGGGATTCCCCATGATTTAGTTCTTAGCGTCATGTAAAACAATGGTATATCTTACAACTGATGAAATCTTAAATTAGATGAAATAGGATAGTTCTTTATGAATATAACTGTCCTTCCCTTGTAGCTCAGTTCAGTTCAGTTCAGTCGCTCAGTCGTGTCTGACTCTTTGCGACCCCATGAATCGCAGCATGCCAGGCCTCCCTGTCCATCACCAACTCCCGGAATTCACTCAGACTCACGTCCATCGAGTCAGTGATGCCATCCAGCCATCTCATCCTCTGTCGTCCCCTTCTCCTCCTGCCCCCAATCCCTCCCAGCATCAGAGTCTTTTCCAATGAGTCAACTCTTCGCATGAGGTAGCATCCTAGGGGTGTGCAAACTTTATTAAAGTGATAATTTTCATTGGCAGAGGGAGTGATACTGCCAATTAGGGAGAAGTTCACTCAGACTCACGTCCATCGAGTCAGTGATGCCATCCAGCCATCTCATCCTCTGTCGTCCCCTTCTCCTCCTGCCCCCAATCCCTCCCAGCATCAGAGTCTTTTCCAATGAGTCAACTCTTCGCATGAGGTGACCAAAGTGCTGGAGTTTCAGCTTTAGCATCATTCCTTCCAAAGAAATCCCAGGGATGATCTCCTTCAGAATGGACTTGTAGCTCAGTCAGTAAAGAATCTGCTTGCAATGCAAGAGACCTGGGTTTGATTCCTGGGTCGGAAAGATCCCCTGGAGAAGGAAATGGCAACCCCACTTGCCTGGAGAATCCCGTGGACAGAGGAGCCTGACAGGCTAGTCCATGGGCCCACAAGAGTCAGACACGACTTAGCCACTAAACCACCACCACCTCCTTCTAGACTGTGAATGTCCTGGGTACCCTAATCTCAAAAAGCCACAGTAGATATGCAGCCCATAAATTAAAAATTGTTTACTTGAGTAGCTGGTGTATGTACTAAAGCACAGAAGATATGAGAAACATTAAAAGACAAATAAGTTTGACAAATTCTAAGTAAGTTCTGTAGATTGCACCAATGTCACTTTCCCAGCTTTGATATTATTTTTGAGTCACTAAGTCGTGTCTGACTCTTTTTAACCCCATGGACTGTAGTCCATGAGGCTCTTCTGTCCATAGGATTTTCCCAGGCAAGAATGTTGCAGTGGACTGCCAGTGCCTTCTCCAGGGAATCTTTCTGACCCAGGGATCGAACCTATGTCTACCGCATCGTCAGGCAGATTCTTTACCACTGAGCCACCAGGGAAGTCCCAGCTTTGATATTACACTATAGTTTTGTAAGATGTTATCATTAGGAGAAATATGATTAACGGTACCTGGGATCTAGCCATACTACATTTTATAGCTTCCTATGACTCCATAATTATTTATAATCTAAAGCCTTTTGTTAAGAATAAATTCACAGAAATCCATTAAAAGACAATATAGATTTGACATTGTAGACTGAAATCAGAATGGCACGTAAGTGCTCAATAATTAGTTGCTATTACAATTTTACTTATTTTGACTTCCTCTTGATCTGTCAAAATTACCTTATTTGTGTAACTATTGAATATCCAATATGCACAGTCTGTGTAATCATTAAAATGCCAAACCTCACCTAAAGTCCAAACCTCCCCCAGTCTTAGGCTTGCAGCAAAGAGGGTGGATGACTTCTTTTTTATTTACTAAGCTTCTACTCACATCCTTTGTGTTCCTTTCTCCCCACTATGCATCTAGATTTTCTAAGCTGGTGAAAAGTAGAAAAGGGAGAGGCAAAGCACAAAAGGCAGGAACAAAGCTTTTACTTGACCTGGTAAACAGACAATGGATCCTTCTGGGATTGGAGAGTGTTAAAGCCAATGCTCGCTAGACTCTACAAATGGATTAACTTAACTCTTTCTTCATGGGAGCCTTTGCGTATTTCCCATGTGTGGAAGCTTCCTGGTAGCTCTCTTGGCAACATGTTTGCTGAAATTAGCCCTCAGTCCAGCTCAGTCTCTCTCTCTCTACTTAGCAGCCTCAGCTTTTCACGACAGCCTCTTGCCTTTGAGGTTTTAGCAGGGTCAACACCAGCATCCAACATCAGCATCATTATCAATCTCTCCAAATATCTTCTCAAAGCCCTGCTTCCCACAAGACTGGGGATAAGGGAGAAGAGGTCTTTCCTTGTCCATGATGGGGATAAGAAAATGGAGAAAATGCCACACCAGTTCAACGTTTTCCAAAGTTAGTAAACTCTCCACTTTTCAGCTTCAATGCTTTCATATGTTTGAAGTGGCTGCTGGCTGAAACAAAAAAGAAAGAAAATGAAAGTTGCTCAGTCCTGTCCAACTCTTTGAGACCCCATGGACTAACAGTCCATGGAATTCTCCAGGCCAGAATACTGGAGTGGGTAGCCTTTCCCTTCTCCAAGGGATATTTCCAACCCAGATCTCCCACATTGTGGGCGGATTCTTTATGAGTGAGCCAACAGGGAAGTCCAAGAATATTGGAGTAAGTAGCCTATCCTTTCTCCAGGGTATCTTCCTGACCCTGGAATCTGACCAGAGTCTCCTGAATTGCAGGCAGATTCTTTACCAGCTAAGCTACCAGGGCTTTGGCTGCTGGGTGAAGCTTATGAAACTAGTGGTCCCCCTGCTCCTTTCCAAGTTCCGTGCTGTTCTACTTTACCTGACATCCATGGTATTGGAGCTTTTGCCAAATGAAGGTAGAAACACTGCCACATTTAACAAACATCTCATCAATCCATCCAATGAGAAATTCATCCAATGAGAAAAGAGATTAAAGCTTTGGATATAAAGAAATCCTACTGCTAATACCAATATCTTTTCCAAACAAGTGATTTTTTTTCTAAGTAATCAGGAACTTTAAAAAATCAAAATCTTTAAGTTTGTCTCCAAACCATGTCATGTATTTAAGACACAATTATTTTAACAGATCTTAAACAATGTCTGTATCTTTATGTTCAAACAGAACATAAGGAGTGAGGAAATTTCTTTTGAAAATTAAATGAAATTGCATCAAATGGTATTAACAATAAATATGCACATGCTAATATAACTGATTTCTATGCTTTAGCTGATATTCCACCTTTTAAACATTTTTATTAAAGACAATATGGCCTCAATTATAATACTTCTATAAGTATTTTAAAGCTTGAGATATAAACATTAAACCTACTTTGAAAATGCGTAAAACAAAATCTATGTGTATTTGTGGACAAGTTTCATATCTAATTCTACAAAGGTACTAGAGAGTATGTGTATGAGTGTATGTGTATATAACCATACCTATATACATATACACACATATATATATGTGAGTAGACCCTGCTCCCAATGTATATTGAATTTTAAGATGCCTTTCTCAAGTGGCTTTGTGTACTTTTGATGGTCTTGCTTAATAAGGCATTTAAAAACAAAACAACAAATCTGAATAAAATATCCACACTTTAAAGTCTAAGTCAAAGGCTATACACATGGAAGGCTGAAAAATAACCAGCTTTTAAATTCTGTCCTTTCAACAATACAACTACACTTTCAAATCTGCTTTGTTGTTTTCTTTTAATTCACTAAAATTAATCTTATAGATGTGGATGCCAGATTTGCATTAATTAAAACTCTACTGTAGAAGCCAGGCTTAATTGCAATCAAATTTGCTTAATTATGCATGGAGAGAGATTCCCAAACGAGAAAGGTTTTAGTAAGGATTTTGGTTTTTTGCATTGACAAAATAAATTGAAATTGTCATTTTTTGTGTTTTATGTAACACTTGTAAATAATTTGTGGAGCACCTTAAGTCTTCTATGTAAAGCAATGTTATTGCTTAAGTAATTATAACAATCTGCATTTTTCATTGTTAATTGTGGGTGTCAGACTCATTAATTTTAATTTACAGACTGTAATGAAATTAAGAAAATTTTATGCTGATCTGCTGAAACTTGTCTTACAGGAAGTTGTTTAATACAACTAAACTTTGAAAAAGTCAAGGCTCATTTTTGTAATTTGTATCTCAACAAATAAAATAATCTCACAACAATTTTTCAGTAAAATCTGGCTTGAGGACAAAAACAGGTCAACTTTATGAATAATTTCGGCTTTTAAAAAATCACTTGATCTTTGAAGCACAACAATAAAGAAATTTAACTTTAACCTATATTTGTGGTTAAAAATATCTGAAAAAATCTAAGAATATAGTTTCAATTCTATTACATTTTTTTTTCCTATGGGGGATTATGTTATTGAGGAGAATAAGGGATAAGCATAACCAAAAATCAATTTAATCATTCTTAGATCAAAGAATTATTAGCATACTATTTAACTCACATTTCAATGTGGATCATCCATAGTTATTTTATCTCAAATATCCATAGCCATATATCCATAATTTTAAACATTACATTTGTAATCTCATTTGATTTTTAAATGTGAATTCAAAACAAAGTAATTCATTTAGAGATTAGTAAGTCACACATTTAAAATAAAGTTAATGACAAGGAAAAATGCTCTTTTTGACTTTCATGTTAAGATGTTATGTTTAGCTCTTGAAGCCTATTTAAACTTTAAGTGGTATAATTATTCACATAAAAATATAATGGAAAGAGAAAGTATCTTTCATGCTTATTTAGTAGCAAGTGAACTCTTAGGGAAATCAGCTAAAGAGCCTTCACCTCTATTATTATTCATTCAATTAAAAATTCCCAAACAATTACTATAATTCTGCCTAAAATCAAGCATGAAAGTTTAGTAGTCAAGCACACTTAGAAATGTTGAATGTCTCAAGAAGAAAATGACAAAGCAAGATTATTAGATTATTCCATAATTAAGGTTAAACTTTAATTATAGCTCTTTTAAAATCAAGTTATTCTGAAGAGATAAAATAAACCATCATAGAGGTCTTGGCAATGTATCACTGCATAGCATGCTCTACAACAAGATATTGGCGGGGGAGGGAGCAGTCAAAATCTTTTCTCATTATTAACTCAATAGGAGACATACTGCTGCTGCTGCTGCTAAGTCACTTCAGTCGTGTCCGACTCTGTGTGACCCCATAGACGGCAGCCCACCAGGCTCCCCCGTCCCTGGAATTCTCCAGGCAAGAACAACGGAGTGGGTTGCCATTTCCTTCTCCAATGCATGAAAGAGAAAAGTGAAAGTGAAGTCGCTCAGTCTGTCCGACTGTTAGCGACCCCATGGACTGCAGCCCACCAGGCTACTCCGTCCATTGGATATTCCAGGCAAGAGTACTGGGGTGGGGTGCCATTGCCTTCCCCGAGAAGTGGGTACCACATAGGTAAAGTTTTCCCATCACTTATAAAATAATGAGAAAAAAAGACAGAATGGTCCAACGTTTAACTAATTGATAGTGAAAATTCAGGAAAGCTCTTTTTTATCCAAGACTTCATTCTGAGAACTGCATTTTATTTGTCCCAATTAAAGCTTCAAAATCTGTTCAATTTTGTATTTCTTCACGATTTTATTTATTCCATTTTCAATTCTAACCATTTTTACTAGCTCCTGGGGAACTAAAAGACTCCACTTCCCCAAATAAAGTTTTCAATGATTTGTGGTGCCTGTCTTTAGGATATCAATAAAGAATTTGTTTATTGAGATGCATTTCTATTATCCTGTGGCTAAGCAAGATTTAATATTCTATTATTTTCTTAAATCCCAGGTACAGTTATTTACCAGTACACTTATTGAGTTTATTTTCTGAATCTCCTTTGCTCTTTAGGATAATTTTCTCTCTTAATTTTGCCTTTGTGTCTAGTCATCCTTAAATCTTCATCTTTAGTTGGCTCTCTCATTTCCTCACTCTCTTGTCTCCCTTAACACTCACTGTTCCTAATTCCTAAGTACTTTTTCCAGCCGTATCCCTCCCTCCCCCTTTTCTGTCACTCTTTGCTGCCCATTTCCTCTATTCCATTCTCTGTCCCATTTCTTCCTGTCCTCTCTGCCCCTAGTTTCACCCAGAGATGCTATTACGGTGATTGATTTACACAGTGCAGAACATTCCATAGGTATCATATTGCTATACAACATACACATCTCATACAACAATAAATCTAAAAATAACTAGCAAAAGGAGACGTTTAAGTTGAGAGTTAAAAGTGTTAACAGGGTCAACTGGTACAGTTATTGTGTGGACGGTGGTTTCACTACCTTGGAGACAAATGGGCAAGAGCCAATGGAGCTGGGCACTCATGATGAAATTGGTAATAAATCAGACACAGAGTATAAGCATGAATCAGATGACTGTTCTCAAATAAGAGCAAGGCACAGACTTGAAAGAAAAATATGTCATTTCCTTCGCTCTCCCACCATCTCACTTCCATCCATCTTTTGTCTTTCTTGCTTGATGCCTGTCTTTCTCATTCCGACCCTTATTAAGTTTCCCTTATTATGTAATTTCCTAAGGAAGCAAGATGCATACGCTAGCCTTGAAATACTTATGCTTCTTATTAAATGCAATTTGATGTGTGAAGTACAGATTTCAGTTCTCTAAAGAGTCAGGTGGGTAATGATGAATAACATCTGTATATCTTAAGAAGTGAAAGGCCATTCACAATTCTGAAGTGAACAGACATAACATCCAAAGATAATTTGTAATCTTCATATAGCCTCTAATAAGAGCACTCTATCACTTGCAGGGAGACGTCGCTTTTTTGTTCTCTTCTGTTCCTTGACTCACGTTTATTTCAATTGTTCTTTCAATCATTCAGTAACCACCCTCCACTCAGGGGTAGCCGCAAGTGCCTCTGTGTTAAACCACTTGTGAGACATATTAAGCCTCACAATGGAGGAGAAATATTGATCCATGAGGAACAATAGCACCAGACAGAATAAACTAGCTGTTCTCTTTAATGGGCTTCTCAACCAAGCCCAAAATTCAGGTAAGTTTCTGAGAAGAGGCACAACAGTAAGTAGAGTTTGCCAACATCTGAGCTTTTGTGTAAGTGCTTAAGATGTTTCTTTTTATCATGGAAAATTTCAAGTAAATGAAAAAGTAAAGATAACAGTAAAAATGAATTTTATGGACCTATCACCCAACTTTACCAATACCAACGTTTCCTCTGTCTTCCAATCTTTCCCATCATTAGATCTCAGACATCGAGTGCAATAAACCCCAGTGAACCTTTAACCAAATGTCATTTTGTCTTTGGTTAAAAAAAGGGTTCTTCCAAATGTTTGTGAAAATTTACTAAAATGCTGTGTCATTTCAATTAATGAACAATATTTGTCCACTCTACTTTGTACAAAAATCACAGCTAACCACTCTAGCGAGGAGGGTTTAACTACTCCTTAAAAACTTGAACCAACATTCTTTCTCACTGTTATCCATGCCCTCCAGCTCCAGACTTACCTGGCGCCTCTCATTTAAAATCTATTCAGAGTTCTTTAGTGAAAATTAATTTGCATTTGTTGGTTTTCTCTAATTTAAAAACAGTTATTATCTAGAACTCTCATCTACTTTTCTCATTTACAATTTCTTTGTTCTTATAGACATATCTCTTTTTTCTTTATTTTTATTTTAGTCAACTCTAGGAATAAATAGGCAATCTTGTTTGTAGGGGAAGAAATATTAACACTGAATACTTCTTCTGGAAATAGAGCAGCAGCATACAGTGTTCAGGCTAAGACAAGAGATTACTCAACTCTAGTGGACGAACACTGCTGAAAGGTTAAGGTGAGGACCAGTGCCTTTGGCCAGAAGTCATTTCAGTAAACAGTCCCCTTGGAAGCTGGACTGTAATGAATACACGTAAACATTCAGTCGGGGAAGGCAATGGCACCCCACCCCAGTACTCTTGCCTGGAAAATCCAATGGATGGAGGAGCCTGGTGGGCTGCAGTCCATGGGGTCGCTAACAGTCGGACAGACTGAGCGACTTCACTTTCACTTTTCTCTTTCATGCATTGGAGAAGGAAATGGCAACCCACTCCAGTATTCTTGCCTGGAGAATCCCAGGGATGGGGGAGCCTGGTGGGCTGCCATCTATGGGGTCACACAGAGTCGGACACGACTGAAGTGACTTAGCAGCAGCAGNTTCACTTTCACTTTTCTCTTTCATGCATTGGAGAAGGAAATGGCAACCCACTCCAGTATTCTTGCCTGGAGAATCCCAGGGATGGGGGAGCCTGGTGGGCTGCCATCTATGGGATCACACAGAGTCGGACACAACTGAAGTGACTTAGCAGCAGCAGTAAACATTCAGTAGGGAATGTTATTGGGACAGGCAATGAAGAACTGGATGGTAACTGAAGAGGAATGTGGAGTTCACAGGTGTTACTTGTTTTATGTTAAGAAGGGAGCTTTTAGAGTATGTATGCTATTGGAGGGAGAAGGCAATGGCAACCCATTCCAGTACTCTTGCCTGGCAAACCCCATGTATGGAGAAGCCTGGTAGACTGCAGTCCATGGGGTCACTAGGAGTCAGACACTACTGAAAGACTTCAATTTCACTTTTCATTTTCATGCATTGGAGAAGGAAATGGCAACCCACTCCAGTGTTCTTGCCTGGAGAATCCCAGGGACGGGGGAGCCTGGTGGGCTGCCGTCTATGGGGTCACACAGAGTCAGACATGACTGAAGTGACTTAGCAGTGTATGCCCTTACTTTAATGTCTAAACCATTTTTACTTGAAAATCAGTACTTAAAGTTGATAGCAAATTCTATGTGATGACAGAATTCTGATTAGCAAAGAGAAAAAGACAGAAAATTATATTGGAAAACTAGGATAAGAAAGTGAAAGTGAAGTGACTCAGTCATGCCCGACTCTTTGCGACCCCATGGACTGTAGCCCACCAGGCTCCTCCATCCATGGGATTTTCCAGGCACGAGTACTGGAGTGGGTTGCCATTTCCTTCTCCAGGGGATCTTCCTGACCCAGGGATCAAACCCAGGTCTCCCACATTGTAGGCAGACGCTTTATCATCTGAGCCACCAGGGAAGTCCCACAAATCCTCCTTCACCAACCAGTTTGAGGGCAATTTTATCAGCCAACACTAAGAGTTGCCATGAGCAATGTTGGCAAAGGGGCCAGCATGCACAAATACAGGCGTCCCTTCTAGGGTCTGCATCAGATTCGGTTTTATCATGTCTTTCATCAAAACAGTCAAAGCACCTGTCACCCCCAGGTCATCTGCTGCCACAGGCTGTCCATTCTTGTCACTGGCCACCACCATTCTTCCCAGCCACTCCTTCATGTCCGCCAGGCTGTCGGTCAGAGCCAGCACTGCCATGATTTTACTGCTTATATTAGTTTCTCTGTTCTATATCTGGTTTTTTTCTTTATATTAACAAAACCATATTCACACTACTATCTCTGTATTTTGACTAATAACACAGATGCAATTGGTGGAGAGATGGGACAGAGAGGAGTGGTGACTATTATAGGTCCCCTCTGTAGATTTTTTTCCTTTTCCAGGAAAATGTCATTGACAAAACATACTGCCCTTTTACTCTATTTATAATGGATAAATGTCTGTCTCAGGAAGATATTGGAGAAGACAATGGCACCCCACTCCAGTACTCTATCCTGGAAAATCCCATGGGCAGAGGAGCCTGGTAGGCTGCAGTCCATGGGGTCGCTAGGAGTCGGACACAACTGAGCGACTGAGCGACTTCACTTTTCACTTTCATTCATTGGAGAAGAAAATGGCAACCCACTCCAGTATTCTTGCCTGGAGAATCCCAGGGATGGGGGAGCCTGGCGGGCTGCCGTCTATGGGGTCGCACAGAGTCGGACACGACTGAAGTGACTTAGCAGTAGCAGGAAGATATTAAGTAGAAATCATGTGTTGGTAATATGAAACCATCAGCAGCATAATTTTGGAGGAAAAGATTTCAACAGAACAAGCTGAGGGTGACCTGTGACTGTATTCAGTTGGGACAGTTGAGTGATCTGTAGAAGCAATCTCTTGTCAATGTTCTGATCTAGTTGTATCATGGCTGATTTGCTTGCAAGTAACCAGATTTTAAAAGAGGAGAATTTAATGGGAGAATATTGGGCAGCTCATAAAAACAAGGTAAGAATGGAGAACTAGGCTTAGAAACTACAGGAGCAAGAAATTCTTCTCGGGGAGTCTGGGATGCAGGATCTACTCACCTTCTCTGGTACAGGTCTTGGGAACAGGGGAACCCCAGATATGTCTTCTTGCTGGCATCACTCTCTGCAAGGTTCCAGTCCTAAGAGTCCCGGTTCCAATTTGATCAGGTGCCTGCCTGTGCCCATATCAGCCTGAAAAGAAGAAGCATTTGGTTAATGGGACCTGCATCTCAGAACCTGCCCATCCTACCTGCTTGCCCTGTGGGTTGTCGCAGTACTCTGATTACAATGCCACCAAGACTTCACCCCAGAGAATGCCAGTAATTCCCAAAAGGAAACCCAATTGCTGTAAATAAGGAAAAATGGCTGCTGAAAAGGTAAAATTTACTCCACACAATTATCTTCTTTTTCTATACAAATCTATTCATAATCTTCACAAAGATGAGAAAATAGCAGACTTTTATGAATAGAGTAAGCCATCAGTAGGGTTATTTTCTGTTTTCTTTAAGCCTCTTCATCGCAGTACTCTGATTACAATGCCACCAAGACTTCACCCCAGAGAATGCCAGTAATTCCCAAAAGGAAACCCGATTGCTGTAAATAAGGAAAAATGGCTGCTGAAAAGGTAAAATTTACTCCACACAATTATCTTCTTTTTCTATACAAATCTATTCATAATCTTCACAAAGATGAGAAAATAGCAGACTTTTATGAATAGAGTAAGCCATCAGTAGGGTTATTTTCTGTTTTCTTTAAGCCTCTTCTCTCTTGAACAACTCAATTCTTAATATCTTGCTAAAATATTATTGTCTTGCTCCACAAGAGTGAACCCTTCTTTGGGTCATCTTTCTCAAAACTTCTGATCCTCATCAGTTCTCCCTGAAGCAACCTTCACCCTAGTTTGTTCTTCACATTTACCATCAAAAATATGTGATTATGAACACATGTTGCTGTCGAAGCAGTCTATACAAAGTTTTATCCTTCCTCACTGTGTTCACTTTTGTAACAAAAACCACAGCATTCAAAATTTCACAGAAAAAAATCCAGCTTAGGATATGTGCTCAAAATGAAGCATTCTCAAGAGTGAATTGTGATTCTTAGTAGTAATACCCCATATTATTTGGGGCTTCCTGGTGGCTCAGATGTCTGCTTTACTCTGCAATGCAGGAGTCCCAGGTTCGATCCCTGGGTCAGGAAGACACCCCTGGAGAAGGAAATGGCAACCCACTCCAGTACTCTTGCCTGGAAAATTCTATGGATGGAGGAGCCTGGTAGGCTACAGTGCATGGGGTCTCAAAGAGTCAGACACGACTGAGCGACTTCACTTTCTTTCTTTTCTTTTCTTATTTGATTGTCAAAACAGCCCAGTCAGCTTGGCATTATATCCTCTAATAAATGAATGAAGTAAAATAGGCAGGAAGATGAAGCAACTTGTTTAAGAATATGCTAAGAATAAACAAAAGGGCACGATTCAACTCATGTTTTGGAAAATGGGGTTAGCGTTTTTTCATCACAAGGATGAGAAGGAGATGGGTGGGGGTGGAAGAAGTTGGACAAGGTGTGTGGTTTATTCCAGAACCACCACTTGAAGTCTTTTATTCCAAACTATGTATTACATTCATTCAGTCTGTCAATACTTACTGAGCCCTAACTATGTTCCAGGTACCATCTAAGTAGCAGTGGTATATCAGTTAAAAAAAAAAAATTTAGCAAAAATCTTCCCTTGTGGGACCTACCATTCAGTGAGAGAAGATGAATGAGTAAATGAATTGAAAAATATGTTTTGGTAGATGGTGACGAGTGTTACTTGGGAGTTCGTGTAAAAAAATAAATAAAAATCAAAAAATAATAATGAATAAATAAATAAATAAAAGTCTACCTTAAAAAAAAAATNTGAAAATGGGGTTAGCGTTTTTTCATCACAAGGATGAGAAGGAGATGGGTGGGGGTGGAAGAAGTTGGACAAGGTGTGTGGTTTATTCCAGAACCACCACTTGAAGTCTTTTATTCCAAACTATGTATTACATTCATTCAGTCTGTCAATACTTACTGAGCCCTAACTATGTTCCAGGTACCATCTAAGTAGCAGTGGTATATCAGTTAAAAAAAAAAAATTTAGCAAAAATCTTCCCTTGTGGGACCTACCATTCAGTGAGAGAAGATGAATGAGTAAATGAATTGAAAAATATGTTTTGGTAGATGGTGACGAGTGTTACTTGGGAGTTCGTGTAAAAAAATAAATAAAAATCAAAAAATAATAATGAATAAATAAATAAATAAAAGTCTACCTTAAAAAAAAAATTAAAAAAAGAGAGAGAGAGAGAGAGGCACAAGGAATTGTAGAGTTGGTAGCTTGTGTCAGGGTAGCCTTTTAAATTAAGCAGCCCACAGTTACAGGCCTTTTACCCTGACTATTGCATTTCCTCTGCTCTACCATGAATCCTGAATTTCTCACACTGCAACTCTGTTACCTCCAGCAAATTATTCAACCTAACCTGCATCTCAGTGCTCTGATTTGTAAAATGGAGATAATAATAATACTGACTCACAGGGTTAGTGTGATGATTAGATGAGTTAGTATATGTAATACACTTTGGGACAGTTCCTAGCACAAAGTAAAAGCCATACAGGTATTAGCCATGTTATGGTAAGTAAATAAATAAGGAAAGCAGTCCAAGAAGGCCCCACAGAGAAAGTTGTTGTTGAGTCGGTAAGTCGTGTCCAACTCTTTACAGAGAAAGTAGCATTTGCGTAATGGCCTGAGAAATGTGACATGAGCACTATCTGGGAAGCAGTGCTCTAGACAGTGAAAACAGCAGGTGCAAAGCCCTGAGCAGGTATGTGGTAACATGTTTGAGTAACAGCAAAATGCTTGTGTGGCAGAATCAAAGTGAGTAATGCAGATGAAAAATGTCACCTGCCATATCAGTAAACAAAGGATGCTGCAACCATCAAGCCATCAGCCACTAGAGCCCTGAAGGAACCCAGGTTGGAGACAAACAGGCTGTCCACCTCCAAGCCAACAGCCACTGCAGCTGTCCCCAGCCAGGTACCCTGAAGGGACTCAGGATGGAGAAAAGCAGGATACTGGCCCTAGATAGACAAGGTGCAGATCAAAGGAGTGATTTCAGTCAGCCTAGACTCTTGTATCTTCCCATACTTAGAAAAATGTTAAAGTTATTAACTTGAGCTGTCTGGCTTTCTTTAATTCAAAGTAATCTTTTGATGTTCTGACCACTTGGTTTTGCTGCAAAAACTCGTATGTGTCCTGGCCTCTCCCTTACCTCTTCAGAGCAGTCCCTCAGAGATATTAGAGAGGCTCTCTTCTAGGCTCAAGTCCTCAGCAAGTCTGCCAAACAGAACATAACTCTCAACTTTTAAGCTGTGCATTTTTTTCAGTTAACAGTAAGTAGAGAGAATGGAGATGGGGTTAGAAATGCAATTCAGAGGACTTCCCTGGTGGTCCAGTGTCAAAGACTCCACAGTCCCAATGCAGGGGGGCCTGGGTACAATCCCTGCTCAAGGAACTGGATCCCACTTGCAACAACTAAGAGTTCGAACAACTCAACCAGACATCCTACATGCCACAACTGAGACCTGGTGAAATGTATCTAGGAACTAGAATATTAAGACTTAGATGCAACATTATAACCATTTTGGCCTTGACACTTGGCAAAATGGAAAATCTTGGAGGAACTCCTCCAACAGTAATGTGACTTGACTTTTTTTAAGGGACCACTGGTTGGAGAAATGGGGCAAGGACAGATTCAGTGACAAAGATAAGAACCTACTGAAATCATCCAGCAGGAAGAAGATGGCAACTCAGGTCAGGACAAGAGCATAGAAGATGTTGAGAACTGGTCAGACTCGAAAACATATTTTGAAGGCAATGTGGTAGGATTTGCCATTACATGGAATGTGGGATGGAAGAAGAAAGGAGAGGTCAAGCATGACTTATTGAGATGTCAGTGGAGGAGGTTGCAGGGAAAATAGAAATTTAATCATGAAAAGTTAACTCTAAGAATCTTATTACGTGTTCCAAAGTCAGTTGGACTTCAGTGGCAAAACTGCATTAAAATGTATTTAGAAGTTGCTTACATATTGGTGGTATTTGAAGCCATTTGCTTAAATGAAATATTAAGAGAAAAGATGGAGCCCAGAGTCTAGTTCTTGGGCAAACCCAGAGCTAAAAGGTTAATGTCAGGGAGAAGAGAGGAAACCAGGAACATGCGAAGTCCTGGAAGCCCAGTGGAGTCGAAGAGTGGAACTAAAAATCTGGCTGTTCAGATTGAGCAGCATTGGCTTCCAGAAGTAAAGTTGGTGTCTGTGTGTTTGGGGTGGGATGTGGCCAGCTCCATTGTTCAAGGAAGCATAAGAAAAGAGAGGCTGGAGAGAGACAATATAGACCACACTTTTAAGGAGTTTTATGGCAAAGGTATTCAGAGAAGTATCTCCAAAAAGAAATGGGCTCAAAAGAATGTATATTCTTTTTCCGATTCATTTCCCTTATAGGTTATTATAAAATTGTAGGTATAATTGTGCTATGCAGTATGTCCTTGTTGCTTATGTATTTTATATAGTAATGTACATATGTTAATTCCAAACTCTTAATTTATCTCTCCTCCCCCTTCCTCTTTGGTAACCACAAATTTGTTTTCTGTATCTGTGGAATTGAGCTCATTTGTATCATATATTCAAATGATAATCTCTGGGTCCTTCCATTTTACTGCAAACGGCATTATTCCACTTTTTATGGTTGAGCAGTATTCCACTGTGTATATGTACCACATCTCCTTTATCCATTCATCTGTCCATAATGGACATTCAGGTTGCTTCCATTAACTATTGTAAATAGTGCTACCATGAACCCTGGGGCTCATGTGCCTTTTCAAATTATAAGTACAGGAAACTATTTTAATATAGGGGAAATCACAGCACTTTTTGAAGCTGAAGGAAGAGGACAGGAGCAAAGCAAGAGCACTTGCTACTGAAGAGAGATAGGGGAGAATTGCTGTGTCCGTGTTTGGGGTGGACGAGAGCAAACAAGTGGAGGAGAGGTGTTTTTTAAGAGAAAGGAGAGTCCATCCATGGTAACAAGAAGGAGGGCAGAGTACAGAGACCCAGATCCAGAGGCAGCTATGGTGGTGGGCTTTACAGAACTCTGGTTAGGACGGATTCTATTAACTCAAGTGGAACAGGAAGTAGAGTCATTAGTGGACAGATGGGAGTGCTTCTTGGGGAGAGATACATTTCAGTGTGAGATTTCCAGGCTGTTGTTTGTGCTGTGCTAGGGGAATCTGGGGTATCTGGGGAGTGGCCAAGGGAGGGTAGAAAGGAAACCCAGGAGGAGAATCCAGGCAGTGAGGGTGAAGCTGGCCTCCTTTGCCTTCACTGCCAATTCTCCCTGAATGATTTGTCCCCCATCCCAGTGAAGCCCCATACCTGCACCTCAGGAAGGCCCTCACAATACAAAAGTCCCTCTTCGCTTTGCAAGGGTCTGAGACTGGGTTCAGTTCCTTCTCAAGGTATTAAATGTGTTTCTCTTGCCAATGGTGCTCTCCTTTAAGCTGTTTGTGTGGATTGCTCATAACTCAGATTTCTCTCCAAATCTCCTCAGAGACAATCCCAGACCACCTGCTAAGGTCTGAATGTTTGTGTCCCCACAAAATTCAGTTGTTGAAATCCTAACTTCCAAAATTGAGGCTTTTGGAAGGTGCTTAGGTCATGAGGGTGGAACCTTCATGAATGGAATTAGCGCTTTTATCAAAGAGCCCCTTCCCCACCAGAGAGCTTTTGAGCCCCCTTTACCCTCTGTGAGGGAAAGCAAGAAGACACTCACTGTGAGCCAGAAAGATGGTCCTCATCCGATCATGCTGGCTTGGGACAGGATGATCTTGGACTTCCAGCCTCCAAAACTGAGATAGATTTCTGTAGTTCATAAGCCACACAGCCTATGGAATTTTTTAGTTGGAGGGAAATTCTTTTACAATATTGTGTTAGTTTCTGCTATACAACACCATGAGTTAGCTGTAGTTATACATATATCCCCACCCTCTTGAGCCCCTCTCCCACCCCCAACCCCACCTCTCTAGAACACTGAGCTGAGCTCCCTGTATTACTCCGCAGCTTCCCACTAGTTATCTCTTTTACACATGGTAGTGTGTATACGTCAATNTTCTCTCTCTTGGACATCTCTCCCACCACCTCCCCTATCCCACTCCTCTAGGTCCTCATAGAACACTGAGCTGAGCTCCCTGTATTACTCCGCAGCTTCCCACTAGCTATCTCTTTTACACATGGTAGTGTGTATACGTCAATGCTTCCCTCTCAATTCAACTCACCCTCTCTTTCCCTCCTGTGCCCACAAGTCCATTCTCTATGTCTGTGTCTTTATTCCTGCCCTCCAAATATGTTCATCAGTACCATTTTCCTAGATTCTACACACATGAATTAATATAGGATAATTGTTTTTCTCTTTCTCACTTACTTCACTCTGTTGGACAGATTCTAGGCTCATCCACATCACTACAAATGACCCAAATCCTTTCTTTTTATCAGCCTTGGTATTTCGTGATAGCAGATCAAGTGGACCAAGATATCACTTTGGCTGAAGAGCTCATTCCCCTTATCCATTTGCCACTGTCTAACATGAACATCTTTATTTTCTTCATAACACTTACTGTCAGAAATTATAACGTGCATTTCCTTATCAGTTGTTCCTTGTCTGTCTCCTTCCATTATAATATAAACTCCATCTCAGCAGGAATGGAGTCTTTCTTATTGACTGCTACTCATCCAGCACCTAAAGCAGTCCCTGGCCAACAGTGGATGTTCAATAAATCCTTGCTGAAAAACACTAATGTACAATTCAGCATATTTTGTGAAATATTTTTGACAGATGATAGTGTCCAAAATGGATATTTATCAAGTGATCATGACTTTAGAAGTTCTCTTGCTCCATTTTAAACAGATATAAGTGGCAGAACATCCTTGATTATATTAAACTTAAGTGTTCTTCCCCAGCACATCTCACTGGTCTGAGTTCTACCCTTTGAAGACATGAAGAATGCACTTAACATCTTGCCCACATCCTTCAGGGACATCGCAGCTCCTGTTCACTGGGAGGCAGACTCTGCAGTGGACACTAGGCTACAGAGAGTCTGTGAGGCAGTTCTCTCAAGAACCAATCACCTGCAGAGGAGTGAAGAAAGCAGGGAAAAAACAGGAAGGAAATATGGACTGTGATATGGTCACAAGAAAGCCTGGGGGAATTTCATGGAATGCCCTGAAGCTGGGATGGTCCAGACTTGTCCTACCTTGAGGCAAGGGAAGGAGGACGTTGCATATCACACAGACTAGTCAGATACATAGAAGGCACATGGGCCTGTGAGGTGTCTGTTGCCCAGTCCCCAAGGAGTGAATACTTGAATTCAGAAGGAGAGAACATGATGTCTCATCTTAGTAACCAATGCACACACACATAAACACAGACATGCATACACATACCTAGCTTTGATTTTTGCAGTTTTAATACCCTTGAGGATTGGGAGATAGGAAAAATTATATTCTAGCACCAATTCCATGATTAAGCTGTTTTATTGGGAACAAGTCTCATAATATCTCCCGATCTCAAGTTACTTTTTATATGCAGACTTAGGACTCCAGTGTTCTTGCCTGGAGAATCCCAGGGACAGGGGAGTCTGGTGGGCTGCCGTCTATGGGGTCGCACTGAGTTGGACACGACTGAAGTGACTTAGCAGCAGCAGCAGGATGCTAGAGCTTTTCCACAAGGTAATTGCTGATCTTTATTCTTGTTCTCAAACTTCAGGATGGTTTACAATGATATAAATTCAGTTTATCAGNTGGGCTGCCGTCTATGGGGTCGCACTGAGTTGGACACGACTGAAGTGACTTAGCAGCAGCAGCAGGATGCTAGAGCTTTTCCACAAGGTAATTGCTGATCTTTATTTTTGTTCTCAAACTTCAGGATGGTTTACAATGATATAAATTCAGTTTATCAGCTGTGTGACTTTTGAGTCATTAAAGTTTTATACCCAACACCTCCCTGGTTGCTCTTGTTTGGACGCACCCTTGTTGAAGCTGAGCACTGGCACTTAATTTCTGTCATTTCTTAATCTTGGGGCTTTATCCGTTTCCAGTGGTTGCTATAACATATTACCCCAAACATGGCAGTTTACAACAGTAGAAACTTATTCTCACATTTCTGGGAGCCAGGAGTCCTAAGTCAGCATCACTGAGCTGGAGTAAAGATATTCGCAGAGCTGTGTTCCTTCCAGAAGCTTGGGGGAAAACCCACCGCTTGTCTCTTCCAGCTTCCAGTGATGCTGGCACTCCATGGCTTGTGGCCACATCCCTCCAATCTATGCCTCTGTCCTCATAGCACCTTCTCCTCTTCTGTCAGTGTTCATATCTCCCTCTTCTTATGAGGGTAGGCATGACTGCATTTAGGGCTCACCCTAATAACCAGGATAATCACTCTGTAGCAACATCCTTAACTTAATCACCTCTGCATTGACACCATTTCTTCCTCTTTCTTTAGGTCCTATTTTACATAAGATGAAGAACTATGGACAGAGGTTCATGACATTGTACAGGAGGTAGAGATCACGGCCATCCCCAAGGGAAAAAAAGGCAAAAGGCAAAACGGCTGTCTGAGGAGGCCTTACAAATAGCTGTGAAAAGAAAAGAAGTGAAAGGCAAAGGAGAAAAGGAAAGGTATACCTATTTGAATGCAGAGTTCCAAAGAATAGCAAGAAGAGATAAGAAAGCCTTCCTTAGTGATCAATACAAAGAAAAAGAGGAAAACAATAGAATGGGAAAGACTAGAGAGCTCTTCAAGAAAATTAGAGATACCGAGGGAACATTTCATGCAAAGATGGGCACAATAAAGGACAGAAATGGTATGGACCTAACAGAAGCAGAAGATATTAAGAAGAGGTGGCAAGAATACACAGAAGAATTACACAAAAAAGATCTTCATGACCCATATAATCATGATGATATGATCACTCACCTAGAGTCAGACATCCTGGAATGCGAAGTCAAGTGGGCCTTAGGAAGCATCACTATGAACAAAGCTAGTGGAG
>SJYX01001639.1:0-15949 GCA_006410675.1 Oreotragus oreotragus | reverse complement strand
AAGCTATGACCAACCTAGAGAGCATATTAAAAAGCAGAGACATTACTTTGCCAACATAGGTCCATCTAGTCAAAAGTATGGTTTTTCTAGTAGTCACGTATGGATGTGAGAGTTGGAGTATAAAGAAAGCTGAATGCTGAAGAATTGATGCTTTTGAACTGTGGTGTTGCAGAAGACTCTTGAGAGTCCCTTGGACTGCAAGGAGATCCAACCAGTTCATTCTGAAGGAGATCAGCCCTGAGTGTTCATTGGAAGGACTGATGCTGAAGCTCAAGTTCCAATATTTTGGCCACCTGATGCGAAGAACTGACTCATTTGAAAAGATCCTGATGCTGGGAAAGATTGAAGGTGCGAGGAGAAGGGGATAACAGAGGATGAGATGGTTGGATGGCATCACCAACTCAGTGGACATGAGTTCGGGTAAACTCAGGGAGTTGATGATGGACAGGGAGGCTGACGTGCAGCAGTCCATGGGGTCACAAAGAGTCAGACACAACTGAGCAACTGAACTGAATATTCACTGACTTCAGAAACTAGGACACATATATCTGGGGAAGCATAATTTTCATCCTACCACAGTGCTCAAAATATTTTTTCTATGGACTGACATCATATATATTAACTTATGATATCCAGCATTAGTCACTCAGTCATGTTCGTCTTTTTGCAACCCCATGGACTATAGCCTGCCAGGCTCCTCTATCCATGGAATTCTCCAGGCAAGAATACTGGACTGGATACACATTCCCTTCTTCAGTGGATGTTTGGGATCCAGGGATTGAACCTGGGTCTCCTGCATTACAGGCAGGTTCTTTACTGTCTCAGCCATAGTAACTTGCATTTATCAAGATAAACTAGGTTATTCTGTAGCAATAATGACAAAACCACCTGACACTTTGGTGGCTTCAAATACAAGAGTTTATCCCCATTCGTGTCTCAGCTCAGTGTGGAGGGGAGGACCTGTTCCACACCATCCTTCAAGGTCTCAGGTACTTCTATTTTGGGGATTTACTCTACTTGATCCTTGGCAGTCTTTCCAGTTAGTTGGCATATGAGAAAGAGAGAGGGGATTGCTAACACACCAGCAGCCCCTGCCACCACGTCTTTCAGCACTTTTTTCATTTTTTATGTGGTAGACTGTATTATTATCCAAAACATTCATTGCCCTACCCTGGGATGCTCCACCCTTTGGCATTCCTTCTTAGAAAACTATTCTGTATTTTCACTCTGTTGAACTCAAGCATGGTCATGGACTTGATCTGACTCATAAAAGTAAGCAGTAGTGACAACATAGGTTAAACAACTCTGGCTTTGGAAAGACTGCCAAGTGTCCACTCTGCTTCTAAGGGAGGCCAAAAAATGTCTAGCTGTACTATCTGGAAAACAAGAGAACTCGATGGTGAACCCATCATCCTCTGCTACAACAGTTAGTTACCCTTTTGATCCTCTCTTTCCAAGTGGGAGATCATACTGTGTTCAAAATATTTGCTGTTCCTCCCTGCAACTCTCTTCCTTTGGCATTTCTCCTTGAGGGAAGATTTTGTGATCCTGCGCTGTTGACTCAGGCATGGCTGGATATACTGCTTTGGCCAATGATATATGAGCGGTTGTTACAAGTGTCATTGTAGGAACTAGTGTATGTTCTGCCATCTCTCTTTTCCCTCTGCCATGAGACAATGTCCCAGATAGAGGTTTCTCCATCTGCCGAGATCCTGGAATACAGGGGGAATACAGCAGAGCTACAGCCAGTCCACCATGGACATGCTCTATGAGTTAAAAATTAACCTTTGAAGCTGTAAGCCACTCAAATTGGGGGACCTTCTCTTCACACAACATCAACTGAGAAATACACTCCAGCACTTCTCAGAGTTTATTAGTAAACAGCCCATGAGGTAGAGATGAGCTAAAGGAAAAAAAAAATTAGCTAGAGATTCTCTTACAATCTTCTCACCTCATTCACACATTTTAGATTTCTGATGTGCCTTACCTTCCCAGATGTCTTCCATTTTTCTTAATTTAAATTGTTGCCTTAATCTATTTCTTCTCTTTCTTCATCCACATTCCTGAAAGTGTACACTGAGTATTTAAACAGAACTAGAAACTGAAATTTACAAATCTGTCCTTTCTATATCTGGAGTCATTCAAAAATTAACACCTTGATTCAACGGTATGCTGAACCCGGCTTACATCAGCTCACAGAATTGTTCACTTTTCAGGCTTTTAACAGTTGTTAAACATAGCCTTTATGAAAAATTAAATTACATATATTCACAATTAGATAAATTATATTTTTTAAAAAAAGTAATAAGTGATCAACACTTATCATTTGCTGATAATTTCACTGGAGTTTACTATTATTAATTTTCTGGATATTATTTCTCTCTTTTATCTGTATGATTGAAGTAGTTTATAATGATGTGCTACTTTGTATTTCTTTCAAACTCTGCACATAGTGATTTCACATTGGTAGCTTGAAATCAGGTAAGATTGGAGTACTTCTATCACAGAAATAAGCATACTTTACAAGTCAGAGCTTGGGATATTTTTTAAATTTTTACCAGCACCCCACTGTATATATTCCATCTAAAATCACCATAAAAGTTATATAAATTTTAAATCTAAAATGAAGCAAGGTTCCAAGGGATTCTTTTTAGAGAAATACATTGAGTTGACACTTTCTACATCTTCAGTAAATACGTTTGTGGAATATCATTTTCTCCTTTAAAAACATGTCTGACTTTATGGGGATACTCTCATGTGAGAATTAGACCACATGAACTAAATATAAGTCTGTTAGAACTCATTCACTACTCAAGAATAGAGATCAGCAGAAAATAGGAGGTAAAATTTAGTAGGCTAATGAGATGATGGAATTTTCTGACAGGGTTAATTCATTTGTAATAAAGAAGAGGTCTGGACTACTGAAGGGGAAACAAGCTTTTACTAAATAGGAAGGTGTTTACATTACATATATCTATTGCTACAATTTTGATCTTTGTCTGAAAAAAAAAAAACTAAACCTTTCACAGGCTAATCATCTTCCTTATCTTCTTATTCTGACTAATTAGTAATTATAAATCCCCTATTTTAAAACAAGATCTAGGACACAAGGAGAATTGTTAAAAAGTTAAATCAAGCTGGGATGAATGCCTAGAAAAATTAAAAATTTAGTTTAACACTCCTGGGATTTCTATGTATGTCTATGTATCTATGACTGAATTTATTAGACATAACTAATTGAAAAGAAAAGATAAAATATCTCGAAATTAAACCTCACATAATGTTAGTCAGAGATAAGGAAGTATTTTTTTAAATGAAAGTCCAATGTACAGAAAAAAGTCTATCAAAATAATTTAATTCAAGGGTTGTGTTTTTTTTTTTTTTGAAACAAATTTAAGGGGTTCAAACTTACCTGCACTTAAAATTAATACCTAGAGACAGAAAACTTACTCCCTGAACCCTAAACTCCAGTACTTTGGCCACCTCATGAGAAGAGTTGACTCATTGGAAAAGACTCTGATGCTGGGAGAGATTGGGGGCAGGAGGAGAAGGGGATAACAGAGGATGAGATGGCTGGATGGCATCACTGACTCGATGGACGTGAATCTGAGTGAACTCCGGGAGTTGGTGATGGACAGGGGGGCCTGGAGTGCTGCAGTTCATGAGGTCGCAAAGAGTCGGACACGACTGAGCAACTGAACTAAATTGAACTGACAGTCATGTCTGACTCTTTGTGACCCTATGAACTGCAGCACACCAGGCTTCCTGGTCCTTCACTATCTTCAAGATTTTACTCAAATTTATGTCCATTGAGTCAGTGATGCTATCAAACCATCTTATCCTTTGTTGCCCCCTCCTCCTCCTCCCCTCAATCTTTCCCATCTGGGTATTTTCCGATGAGTTGGCTCTCAGCATCAGGTGGCCAAAGTATTGGAGCTTCAGCTTCAGAATCAGTTCTTCCATTGAATATTTAGGGTTGATTTCCTTTAGGATTGATTGGCTTGTCTCCTTGGTCTCCAAGGAACTCTCAAAGTCTTCTCCAGCACCATAGTTCAAAAGCATCAGTTCTTCAGGGCTCAGCCTGCTTTATGGTCCAACTCTCGTACCCCTAACACAACTACTGGAAAAAGCATAGTTTTGAATATATGGACCTTTGTCAGCAAAGTGTTGTCTCTGCTTTTTAATACACTGTCTAGGTTTGTCATAGCTTTTCCTCCAAGGAGGAAGCATCTTTTAATTTCATGGCTACAGTCACCATCTGCAGTTATTTTGAAGTCCAAGAAAATAAAGTCTATCACTGTTTCCACTTTTTCCCCATTGATTTGCCATAAAGTGATGGGACTGGATGCCATGATCTTAGTTTTTTGAATGTTGAGTTTTAAGACAGGCTTTTTCGCTCTCTTTCCTCACTTTCATCAGGAGGTTCTTTAGCTCCTCTTTGCCTTCTGCCATTAGGATGGTATCATCTACATATCTGAGATTATTGATACTTCTCCCAATAATCTCGATTTCAGTCTGTAATTCATCCAGCCCAGAATTTAGCATGATGTACTCTGCATATAAATTAAATAAGCAGAGTAACAATATATAGCCTTGATGTACTTCTTTCCCAAATTGGAACCAGTCCATTGTTCCACGTCCAGTTATAACTATTGCTTCTTGACCTGCATATAGGTTTCTCATGAGGCGGGTAAGGTGGTCTGGTATTTCCATCTCTTTAAGAATTTGCCACAATTTGTTGTGATCCACTCAGCCAAAGGCTTTAGCCTAGTAATGGAGTTAGGGATAGAAAAAAACAGTGAGGGAGAGAAAATAAGAGTTAAATAACAAAAGTGAGGAGACAAAAAGATGGGGACAGACATACCAAACAGGAAGAAGACATTTGCTGTGGACATTTGCCAAAAGAAATTCTACCCAAAGGAGAATCAGCTGAAAGGCAGGAGAGTTCTCACCTTTGTCTGGGGGTGAAAAGGGTTATAAAATTTCATGATAACTACACTGTATAGCAGGGTAGTTATGACATTGCCTTGTTTTTAATGCTTCCTTGACCAAGTCTTGAGGCGTTGGCTGGAGGCTGGTCAGTTTTCCTTTTGAGAAGCTGATTTGAATCCACACCCCAATCACTTCCAGCATGGGACTCATATTCCTGGACCACCAATTTCTTGACTCATCAGGTACCAAACAACTAGGCAGAGCTCCTAAACTCTGGGGCCTGCAAAATTATTCAAATTAGCCAGTCCACACAGGCTGTGCTCCACAGTCCCTGCTCACTCTTGCCCTAGTTCCCCTCCCCAAAAAAGTCCCTTGATGTCCTCGCCCTTCTCTTGGAGCTGTAAGCAACAAAATGTTCTATCTTCATCTAGCCAAGTGTCAAGGTGTTGTATTTTGCCATCAAAAGAATCTTTAAATCTTATTAAATAGTTGTCACATTTAGATAGAGAAAGATTAAGATAAAGGAGGTAACCTAACCCATGGCAACTATGTAAGATATGTTTATACTAATATTTTAATTAAATATTTTAATTAATTTAATAATTATTTAAATAATTGTTTAAATTAATTCTTTAATTAATTTAATACTTTTAAATTAATTTTAAATATGAAATAATGTAAACTTTGACAACAAAAATAATTAAGAAAAGGCCAGTGGTGTTCTCTCCTCATGGTCAGCAGTCAGAGGAGAAGAGCTCCAGAAGGAAAAATGACCAGTCACAAGAGGGAGGAGGGTATCATGAAACTGCTCAGCCCTCCTAGGATGGTGGCTGTGACCTCTGCATCCTGTGTTTAATCTCCCTAATTCCACCTGAATCTTCTAAGATTTTGAGGGTCAAAGAAGCACTTTGGTCTGTTCTAAGAGCTAGTGATAGGTAGCCATTTGCAATGAGGAAGAAATTCCACTATTATAAAAAATCCCAAAGTCCTTCCTAATCTTAAATTCCTCATCTGTAAAACCCAAATAATGATCTCTAGGTCATTAGATGAGTAGAGATGGCAAATGCATAGCAGTTAGTCTAGTTCTGGAAACAATAACTTGTAATTCATGATAGGTGTGTGTCAAAATTAAAATCTTACTCCTTAAGGTTACTTAATCCTTAAAGTTATGTTTCATGGCAACTGTTTCCATTTTAGACCCATGGCTCTTATCTAACCATATCCTTTACCTCATAAACAGGATACAGTGTACTTGAACATCTTTTTCCTTCTAATTTCTCTACCTATGACAACCTCACTTTCAAGGTTTCAGCTTACTAACTCCTTTCACCATCAAGTCCCTTAGCTATATGTTCCCATTCATGACAGCATGCTTCTGCTAGTCAAAACAACCGAGCTCCTGCTCCCATAGTGCCCTGAAGGTGCCACTGTTAGTCTCCTGCTGTGCTTTCTCCTGTTCCGCAGTGACTTCCTGGAAGGTTCTGTAAAGAAAAACTCTTACTCAGTTTTTAAGACCAGTTCTTTTAAGACCAGACATATCTTCCACAATGTTGTGGTATGTGTTAGTTGCTCAGTTGTGTCCAACTCTTTGGGACCCCATGAACTGTGTCCTCTGTCCATGGAATTCTCCAGGCCAGAATACTGGAGTGGGTAGCCTTTTCCTTCTCTGGGGGATCTTCCCAACCCAGAAACTGAACCCAGGTCTCCTGCATTGCAGGCAGATTCTTTCCCATCTGAGCCACCAGGGAGGCCCCATCTGAGTAATAGTAGTCTCCAATTAGTTCCCTCCATATCATCCTTTTAAATCTTCTTCACAACACTAAATGAAAACTCCAAATTATCTGTTATTGTTTATTAGTTCCAAATAAAACAAAATCCTTGCCATCACAGAGTTCCATATGTTACATTAAACTACCCAGACAAAGGTCTGCTTTCTGTCTTCAAGGCATGCTTCTTAAAATTATGAGCCTAAATCATAGAAGTAGTTAATATCTATTTTTAATTGAAAAAATCTGCTGCTAACTCTTTTTATTCTATTTGCTTTCTAATAATATTTTTCTAATTGCAGTCAAAATAATAAAATTCTTTTAAAGTATAAAAATTATCATGAGCCATATGAATTCACTGCCTCTTCGTGTTCAGCCAAATAGACTAATTTTAGTAAGCAGTAATCTCTAGATCCAAGTTCCCATTTTCTAGATCCTAGATTGCTGTCCCTGAGTTATCAGACTTGGGAAAGAATTGTCCTCTACAATAATTTACTTTCTGAACAGACTAAAGGTGCTTTCTACATTACTCAAAATAAAAGCTACATGCTAAGGAGAAATTTGGCTTACCTTTGCTGCTTTTTATGAAAGCCTATGTTGTGAAACAGTTAAACATTAGCTTGATTGTGTAGATAAAAAGGGGAAAACACTTTGAAATAGGCATGGTTAATGGTTTCTTTTTAAAAGCAAAATCTAACTATAGACACATACACACTGAGACACAGTGCATCCATCAACCTTAGAAAAAGGTTTCAGGTCTGAGTATTGACATGCAAGATAGTGGCAGAGCTCAAGATAATGGAGCAGCTTTATACCTAGAGTGATGTTTTTAACTGAGACTTCATTGATGTTTTCGAGGTTTCCTGAGAGAAAATAATAGATCAAAAATGGTTAGATTTCTGGAGCTCACAAGACATTTTTTTTTTCCCCAGACAAATCATATGGAATTTTCCTATAGGTCTCTATTTCATTAACTATAAGTTCAGACAACTCTAAATTATTTATACAGATTATTCAGTTTGTGGATTATTTGCAGCAGTCTTCTTAAATCTTGCCTAATACCTACCTAACAACTGATCCACTTCCTAACCAACCCAATTTTCTGGCTGTCTACCAGCATGAACTCAGAGACTGACAGTTTAAGGAAATCCAAATTAAGAAGACAAATCTTCCCAATGTGAAATTTATACAACATATTCCAAAACATTTTGAAATTTTATATTGTCTTAGATCATTTGTGACTCTGTATTCCTTGACTAGAGTGTAATTTATCATCTTTATTCTGAAATTTTGAATTCAGCACTCGAAATGTTCATCACCTTCAAAGACCAGTGTACTTGACTGAGCGACTTCACTTCACTTCACTTCACTTTAGAAAAATAGGTATCACAGGATAAGTTTTATATTGACTGGTTTAAATTATAATTGTGGTTTGCTGTAATAGAATAATAAACTTCTCTACTTATCATTTTTCTAAAATTCAGAACTAAAAAGTCCTTAATAAATAAATCCAGCTGAACATGAATAACATTGCCAAGAACTACTTTAAGAAGTAAAATAAAATCTAAAGAAATAAAAAAGAAACTTAATACTGATTAAACCATAGTTCATTGAAGTTTATTGATTAAACTGCAGTTCCTAACAACTGAGAAGGATTCCTTCCAATTCACAGAATGCTTTCAGATTTAGGCATTTCTTGAACTTGTCCTCAATCTATGTTTCCATATATTTGAATTTTAAAAGTCTGGCACTGGCTGGCAAATTTTTCTTTTTCAGCTAGAAGCTAATATATAAATCTTCCCAAAGGAGATCATTATTAGGTAATATCTTGAAAGGCTCAGTTAGAGACAGGGCCTAGCACCTGGGAACCAGGACACAAGAAGAGAAATGCATTTGTAATGGAGCTTGGTTTTCATGGAAAGGGATGTGGCAAGGCTAGAAAGACCTGGGGGAAATACATAAGCTTTGTGAAGCCATGTGCTGTGAAACATGCTGTTATGGATTGAATTATGCCTCCCACTCCACTCCCCCCAAAATTCATTTGTTGAAGTCCTAAAGCCCAGTACATTAAAAGGTGACCTTTTTTGGAGATAAGATCTTGATAGGAGGAATCAAGTTAAAAATGAGGTCATTAGCCTGGGCCCTAATCCAATATTACTCAAAAAGGAGAATTTTGGACACAAATGTATACAGGGAGAATATCAATTGTACATGAATGTGATCATCTATAGATTCTCCCCTCACAACTTTCAGGAGGAACCAGCCCACCAATACCTTGATCTTAGACTTCTAGCCTCCAGATTGTGAGACAAAATATTTCTCTGATTAAAGACACCCAGATTGTAGTACTTTGTCACGGCAAACCTAGCAAGGCTTGTGAACTGTGGTGTTGGAGAAGACTCTTGAGAGTCCCTTGGACTGCAAGGAGATCCAACCAGTAAAGAATTTGCCACAATTTGTTGTGATCCACTCAGCCAAAGGCTTTAGCCTAGTAATGGAGTTAGGGGTAGAAAAAAACAGTGAGGGAGAGAAAATAAGAGTTAAATAACAAAAGTGAGGAGACAAAAAGATGGGGACAGACATACCAAACAGGAAGAAGACATTTGCTGTGGACATTTGCCAAAAGAAATTCTACCCAAAGGAGAATCAGCTGAAAGGCAGGAGAGTTCTCACCTTTGTCTGGGGGTGAAAAGGGTTATAAAATTTCATGATAACTACACTGTATAGCAGGGTAGTTATGACATTGCCTTGTTTTTAATGCTTCCTTGACCAAGTCTTGAGGCGTTGGCTGGAGGCTGGTCAGTTTTCCTTTTGAGAAGCTGATTTGAATCCACACCCCAATCACTTCCAGCATGGGACTCATATTCCTGGACCACCAATTTCTTGACTCATCAGGTACCAAACAACTAGGCAGAGCTCCTAAACTCTGGGGCCTGCAAAATTATTCAAATTAGCCAGTCCACACAGGCTGTGCTCCACAGTCCCTGCTCACTCTTGCCCTAGTTCCCCTCCCCAAAAAAGTCCCTTGATGTCCTCACCCTTCTCTTGGAGCTGTAAGCAACAAAATGTTCTATCTTCATCTAGCCAAGTGTCAAGGTGTTGTATTTTGCCATCAAAAGAATCTTTAAATCTTATTAAATAGTTGTCACATTTAGATAGAGAAAGATTAAGATAAAGGAGGTAACCTAACCCATGGCAACTATGTAAGATATGTTTATACTAATATTTTAATTAAATATTTTAATTAATTTAATAATTATTTAAATAATTGTTTAAATTAATTCTTTAATTAATTTAATACTTTTAAATTAATTTTAAATATGAAATAATGTAAACTTTGACAACAAAAATAATTAAGAAAAGGCCAGTGGTGTTCTCTCCTCATGGTCAGCAGTCAGAGGAGAAGAGCTCCAGAAGGAAAAATGACCAGTCACAAGAGGGAGGAGGGTATCATGAAACTGCTCAGCCCTCCTAGGATGGTGGCTGTGACCTCTGCATCCTGTGTTTAATCTCCCTAATTCCACCTGAATCTTCTAAGATTTTGAGGGTCAAAGAAGCACTTTGGTCTGTTCTAAGAGCTAGTGATAGGTAGCCATTTGCAATGAGGAAGAAATTCCACTATTATAAAAAATCCCAAAGTCCTTCCTAATCTTAAATTCCTCATCTGTAAAACCCAAATAATGATCTCTAGGTCATTAGATGAGTAGAGATGGCAAATGCATAGCAGTTAGTCTAGTTCTGGAAACAATAACTTGTAATTCATGATAGGTGTGTGTCAAAATTAAAATCTTACTCCTTAAGGTTACTTAATCCTTAAAGTTATGTTTCATGGCAACTGTTTCCATTTTAGACCCATGGCTCTTATCTAACCATATCCTTTACCTCATAAACAGGATACAGTGTACTTGAACATCTTTTTCCTTCTAATTTCTCTACCTATGACAACCTCACTTTCAAGGTTTCAGCTTACTAACTCCTTTCACCATCAAGTCCCTTAGCTATATGTTCCCATTCATGACAGCATGCTTCTGCTAGTCAAAACAACCGAGCTCCTGCTCCCATAGTGCCCTGAAGGTGCCACTGTTAGTCTCCTGCTGTGCTTTCTCCTGTTCCGCAGTGACTTCCTGGAAGGTTCTGTAAAGAAAAACTCTTACTCAGTTTTTAAGACCAGTTCTTTTAAGACCAGACATATCTTCCACAATGTTGTGGTATGTGTTAGTTGCTCAGTTGTGTCCAACTCTTTGGGACCCCATGAACTGTGTCCTCTGTCCATGGAATTCTCCAGGCCAGAATACTGGAGTGGGTAGCCTTTTCCTTCTCTGGGGGATCTTCCCAACCCAGAAACTGAACCCAGGTCTCCTGCATTGCAGGCAGATTCTTTCCCATCTGAGCCACCAGGGAGGCCCCATCTGAGTAATAGTAGTCTCCAATTAGTTCCCTCCATATCATCCTTTTAAATCTTCTTCACAACACTAAATGAAAACTCCAAATTATCTGTTATTGTTTATTAGTTCCAAATAAAACAAAATCCTTGCCATCACAGAGTTCCATATGTTACATTAAACTACCCAGACAAAGGTCTGCTTTCTGTCTTCAAGGCATGCTTCTTAAAATTATGAGCCTAAATCATAGAAGTAGTTAATATCTATTTTTAATTGAAAAAATCTGCTGCTAACTCTTTTTATTCTATTTGCTTTCTAATAATATTTTTCTAATTGCAGTCAAAATAATAAAATTCTTTTAAAGTATAAAAATTATCATGAGCCATATGAATTCACTGCCTCTTCGTGTTCAGCCAAATAGACTAATTTTAGTAAGCAGTAATCTCTAGATCCAAGTTCCCATTTTCTAGATCCTAGATTGCTGTCCCTGAGTTATCAGACTTGGGAAAGAATTGTCCTCTACAATAATTTACTTTCTGAACAGACTAAAGGTGCTTTCTACATTACTCAAAATAAAAGCTACATGCTAAGGAGAAATTTGGCTTACCTTTGCTGCTTTTTATGAAAGCCTATGTTGTGAAACAGTTAAACATTAGCTTGATTGTGTAGATAAAAAGGGGAAAACACTTTGAAATAGGCATGGTTAATGGTTTCTTTTTAAAAGCAAAATCTAACTATAGACACATACACACTGAGACACAGTGCATCCATCAACCTTAGAAAAAGGTTTCAGGTCTGAGTATTGACATGCAAGATAGTGGCAGAGCTCAAGATAATGGAGCAGCTTTATACCTAGAGTGATGTTTTTAACTGAGACTTCATTGATGTTTTCGAGGTTTCCTGAGAGAAAATAATAGATCAAAAATGGTTAGATTTCTGGAGCTCACAAGACATTTTTTTTTTCCCCAGACAAATCATATGGAATTTTCCTATAGGTCTCTATTTCATTAACTATAAGTTCAGACAACTCTAAATTATTTATACAGATTATTCAGTTTGTGGATTATTTGCAGCAGTCTTCTTAAATCTTGCCTAATACCTACCTAACAACTGATCCACTTCCTAACCAACCCAATTTTCTGGCTGTCTACCAGCATGAACTCAGAGACTGACAGTTTAAGGAAATCCAAATTAAGAAGACAAATCTTCCCAATGTGAAATTTATACAACATATTCCAAAACATTTTGAAATTTTATATTGTCTTAGATCATTTGTGACTCTGTATTCCTTGACTAGAGTGTAATTTATCATCTTTATTCTGAAATTTTGAATTCAGCACTCGAAATGTTCATCACCTTCAAAGACCAGTGTACTTGACTGAGCGACTTCACTTCACTTCACTTCACTTTAGAAAAATAGGTATCACAGGATAAGTTTTATATTGACTGGTTTAAATTATAATTGTGGTTTGCTGTAATAGAATAATAAACTTCTCTACTTATCATTTTTCTAAAATTCAGAACTAAAAAGTCCTTAATAAATAAATCCAGCTGAACATGAATAACATTGCCAAGAACTACTTTAAGAAGTAAAATAAAATCTAAAGAAATAAAAAAGAAACTTAATACTGATTAAACCATAGTTCATTGAAGTTTATTGATTAAACTGCAGTTCCTAACAACTGAGAAGGATTCCTTCCAATTCACAGAATGCTTTCAGATTTAGGCATTTCTTGAACTTGTCCTCAATCTATGTTTCCATATATTTGAATTTTAAAAGTCTGGCACTGGCTGGCAAATTTTTCTTTTTCAGCTAGAAGCTAATATATAAATCTTCCCAAAGGAGATCATTATTAGGTAATATCTTGAAAGGCTCAGTTAGAGACAGGGCCTAGCACCTGGGAACCAGGACACAAGAAGAGAAATGCATTTGTAATGGAGCTTGGTTTTCATGGAAAGGGATGTGGCAAGGCTAGAAAGACCTGGGGGAAATACATAAGCTTTGTGAAGCCATGTGCTGTGAAACATGCTGTTATGGATTGAATTATGCCTCCCACTCCACTCCCCCCAAAATTCATTTGTTGAAGTCCTAAAGCCCAGTACATTAAAAGGTGACCTTTTTTGGAGATAAGATCTTGATAGGAGGAATCAAGTTAAAAATGAGGTCATTAGCCTGGGCCCTAATCCAATATTACTCAAAAAGGAGAATTTTGGACACAAATGTATACAGGGAGAATATCAATTGTACATGAATGTGATCATCTATAGATTCTCCCCTCACAACTTTCAGGAGGAACCAGCCCACCAATACCTTGATCTTAGACTTCTAGCCTCCAGATTGTGAGACAAAATATTTCTCTGATTAAAGACACCCAGATTGTAGTACTTTGTCACGGCAAACCTAGCAAGGCTTGTGAACTGTGGTGTTGGAGAAGACTCTTGAGAGTCCCTTGGACTGCAAGGAGATCCAACCAGTCCATCCTAAAGGAAATCAGTCCTGAATATTCATTGGAAGGACTGATGTTGAAGCTGAAACTCCAATACTTTGGCCACCTGATGCAAAGAACTGACTCATTAGAAAAGACCCTGATGCTGAGAAAAATTGAAGTCAGGAGGAAAAGGGGATGACAGGATGAGATGGTTGTATGGCATCACTGAACTCAATGGACATGAGTTTGAGTGGGCTCTGGGAGCTGGTGATGGACAGGAAGGCCTAGCATGCTGCAGTCCATGGGGTCCCAAAGAGTCAGACATGACTGAATGACTGAACTGAACTGAGCGTGGCATGGGGATGTTAAACATTTTTCCAACTTCATATTTATTCAGTAAAATTTACATTGAAAATCAATTCTTTAGTGTAAAGCAATTACTTCCAGGGAAGGTAAAGAGCTTCTGAAATCTGAATATTTGTGAGTATGTGAATAAAAAAAATAATAATACAAGCTGATAGCTGACACCTGAGAAAGAAAAAAAAATTCCTGACGGAAAGTAAAAAGGGCAGCTTCTTCTAACTTCTTCCTCCTTTCACATCTTTATGGCCCCTTCTAAATCTCTTTATTTGTGGAGCACTGTGGAGTAGAAAGAATCTGAATTTTTTTTTTTAATTTTTTTTTTGTATTTATTTATTTTTTTACACGAACTCCCAAACATGAACCCCCCTCCCACCTCCCACCCCANCTTCTTCCTCCTTTCACATCTTTATGGCCCCTTCTAAATCTCTTTATTTGTGGAGCACTGTGGAGTAGAAAGAATCTGAATTTTTTTTTTTAATTTTTTTTTGTATTTATTTATTTTTTTACACGAACTCCCAAACATGAACCCCCCTCCCCCCTCCCACCCCACATCTTCCCTCCAGATCACAGTCAAATGAGTATTTAAACTGCAATTCTGTCACTTATAAGTAAATTACACTGAGTAATTTATTTCTGAGTAATTCTCTGAGTCACAGCTTTACAACATGTAAAATGGTGATAAAATTTGTTTTAAAAGTTTCTGTCACTAAATAATAGGAATAGGAAAACTGGCTAAACAAAACTGCAAAGAAACCAACCAAATACAAACTATAGGATACTCTACAAAGTAAATGGCCAGGTTTTCTTAACAAATAAATGGCATAAGAAAGGGCAGAGTGACACTTAAAAACCTGAGGGACATATAACCAGATACTGTGTGTACAACTTGTCTGCTCCTGATTTAAGCAAACCAACTGCAAAAAGATTTCTGTTAGGTAATTGGGAGACAATGAATACAAATGGATATTAAGTAATATCAGCAACCTATTATTTGGAAGCTTGGTATGTAATTGCTATGGTATGAATGTCTTCAAAAATTCATGTACTGAAATTCCAGTTCCTAAAGTGATAGTATTAGGAGGTAGGACCTTTGGAGGCGATTAGGTCATGGGGGTAGAACCTTCATAAGTACGATTAGTGCTCTTATAAAAATGGCTCCAGAAAGATCTCTCACCCTCCTTCCACCATGTGAGGGCAGAATAAGGGAGGGGGGTTCATGTTTGGGAGTTCGTGTACACCCGTGGCAGAGTCATGTCAATGTATTCCAAAGCCAATAGAGTACTGTAAAGTAAAATAAAGTAAAATGGAAGCTCTAAATAATAATAATAATAATAATAAATTAAAAAAAAGAAGTTTACAGTAATTAAGAAACATATTTTAAAGAATTCTCAGAGAAAAAGCAAAGTTAAAAATAATTAAAAATTAATTGCAATGATAATACTACATGTAAAAACATGGATATGACTAACATAGTACTCATCAAAGAGAAATTCATAATCTTAAAGGTTTCTATTATTAAGAAATAATGAAAATAGATAAACTGAGCAATATACTCAGAAAACTAGAAACTAAAAGCAAAGGATGAAAAACAAAGGACATGTGACTTCAAAAATAAAAGCATAAGGACTTCCCTGACAGTCTGTGGTTTAGACTTCACACTTCTACTGCAGAGGGCATAGGTTCAATCCCTGGTTAGGGAACTAGGATCCTGCAAGCTCTGTGGCAGAGCTGAAAAAAAAGAAAAAAAGGATGGATATAAAATCAGAACAACAGAATAAATGAACGTTTTCTTTTTAAAAAAAGGATGTCCACTTTCACCACTACTATTCAACATAGTTCTGGAAGTTTTGGCCACAGCAATCAGAGCAGAAAAAGAAATAAAAGGAATCCAAATTGGAAAAGAAGAAGTAAAACTCTCACTGTTTGCAGATGACATGATCCTCTACATAGAAAACCCTAAAGACTCCACCAGAAAATTACTAGAGCTAATCAATGAATATAGTAAAGTTGCAGGATATAAAATCAACACACAGAAATCCCTTGCATTCCTATACACTAATAATGAGAAAGTAGAAAA
>SJYX01001637.1:107777-159979 GCA_006410675.1 Oreotragus oreotragus | reverse complement strand
CCATCCATCCATCCGTCCACCCATCCGTCCACTCATCCATCCATCCATGCATCCATCCATCCATCCATCCATCCTTCTATCCACCCACATATCCCTGTCTCTTATACACATCTCCCTCCTCGTCTCCCTCCTCCACCCTCGTCTCCCTCCTCCCCCATAGCCAGTACGTCAAGGCCTGCCAGACGGGCAACATGGACCAGGCCCTGTCCCTGTGGTTCCTCCTGGGCTGGATCGGCGGAGACTCCTGCAATCTCATTGGCTCTTTCCTCGCTGACCAGCTGCCCCTGCAGGTGGGCCGGGCCCCGGGCAGGGTGGGCTGCCAGGGACAGCCACGGCAGAGGCATCCTTCCATCTAGGGAGGCCCCCCCTCAGCCTGCTGCCCGACGTGACAACGGGCTGGTCACTGCCCTCCAGTGGGCCTCAGTTTTCCCATCTACAAAATGAGCACATCAAACCAGAGTATGGCTGGGGTCTTTGACCTCTGAGATCCTAAGATCCTGATGAAGCTTTCAGGGCCTGGGGCCCTAGAAGAGGAAGCTTTTCCCACGGGAAGCCTGGATATCACCCTTTTCCTGTGACGGGTGGAGCTGAGGCTTGAAATCAGGAACCTCTTGTCTTCCCAGGGGGCCCGTGAGTAACTTGCTCCAGGGTCAGGCCGGACCGTAGCCTCCACTTCACTGGTGCCCCATTTTGTGCTGCCAGGCCCTCCCCTACCTGATGTCTAGCTCTGCCAGGTTAGGAACTGCCACCCGCTCCGTTCCAGACCTGCAAGCGGAAGTCCCGAGCCGTGCAGCTCAGGGTCACCTGGCCGGTGTGAGGCCGAGCTGCCCGGTGCTGGCGTGTGGCCCCCAAGCCTGGGACCACCGCCAGTGCCCTGGCCCACCCCCTCTTGCAGACCTACACGGCCGTGTACTACGTCCTGGCCGACGTGCTGATGCTGTCGCTGTACTTCTCTTACAAGTTTAAGAAGCGCCCCTCTCCATGTGAGTACGCGGGCCCCTGGGTGTCAGGGGCCTGGGAGAGGCCTGGGAGGCTGGCAGGGGGCAGCGTCCCGTTGCTGGTGACACAGAAAACCCCAGGAAGGCTTCCTCTGGCCTTATCTGACTGCCACGGGCTGATGCCCTGATGAACTGGGGGCAGTGAGCACGCCTGGGCAGGAACACGGAGCGTCCCCGTCGTGCGCACAGCCTCCTTCAGTGAGCGTTGCCTGTTATGCAGCCGGCCCACAGCCCACCAGGGGTCAGATCCCCGGCTTTACAGGAGACGACCCAGGCCCGTGGGGCGGGGCTTCATGAGCATGTCCATACTCCATAACCCGCTTCCTGCCCCCACCACCCTCACCGAGTCACCTTACAACCCTAGGAGAAGGGTAGTCTCGTTATACCCATTCTGCAGATAAGGGATGAAAGCTCAGAGAAGTTAGGTCACTTGCCCAAGGTCACACAGCCACTGAGGGGCAAGGCCAGGACTCAGCCCCGTCTGTCTGCCCGCGCTCAGACCCCTCACCTCAGCGTCCCCTGCTCACATCCAGGGTCTGCCCCCATCAACTCTCTGCTCTTGTTCATCCTGGGCGTGGCGTGCACCACCCCACTGCTGAGAAGCGCTGGCTCGGTGGCTGCCCCAAGGGAGGTCTTCCGGGGGCGGACACTCTTGTCTGTGGAGCCGGGCAATAAGGTGAGATGCGGGCATGAGAGGGTGGAGTGGGGTTGGGGGTCTGGCGTGGCCATGTGGTCGGGGGGATCGCTCCCCAGAAGGAGCTTGGGGCCCTCGCCTTTCACCCTTGGCCTCTGCGGGACACTGAGCAGCCTCCCCTGCCCTCTCAGCCCTTCACGAGAAAGGAGATCTTTGGCTTTGTCATCGGCTCCGTGTCCAGCGCGCTGTACCTGTTCTCCCGGCTGCCTCAGATCCGCACCAACGTGAGCCCTGGGCAGAGGGGCAGGGCCGTGGGCAGGGCCGGCTGGCAGCTTGGTCCCCTGGGTGAAGGACTGGCACGGGGTGTGGGGTCTTCGTGGAGCAGGTCCGGTCCACTCTCACTGTTGGCTTGGGTAACTGAATCCGGTTCTCCAAGCCTCCGTGTCTGCCTCTGGAAACGGGCACAAGATGCCAGCCTGCTGTCCAGGGTACAGGACCCCTGCGTGCCCCAGGGAGGTAGGAGGTCAGGTGGGAGCGAGTGGCTGAGCGCAGGAGGCGAGGAACCAGGGCCGTGAGGGCTTGCTGAGCTGCGCTGGCATGGGGCTGAGGAGCGGGCAGCTTGGGGCCAGCAGGGTGGCGCAGCCCCAGTCTCCTGCCGACCTGGGCAAGGATGCTGGAACGGGGATGAGGAATCAGGCCCTGGAAGGGACGGTCTGGGCCCCAGGCCTGTGCTGGGCGCTGGACACACCCTGTGCAGTCAGCTCAGTGTAGCAGGGCAGACAGGCACGTGGACAGTCACGATCCAGAGAGACAGGAGCACTGTTGGAGGTCTCTGACCGTCTCCTGTCCTGTCTCCAGTTCCTGCGGAAGTCGACCCAGGGGATCTCGTACTCACTGTTCGCCTTGGTGATGCTTGGAAACACTCTGTATGGCCTGAGCGTGCTGCTCAAAAACCCCGAGGAGGGCCAGAGCAGAGGCAGCCACGCACTGCACCACCTGCCCTGGCTCGTGGGCAGCCTGGGCGTCCTGCTGCTGGACACCGTCGTATCCTTCAGGCTGTGTGGGCGCGTGGGCGGCTGGGGCTGCAGCAGCCTCCCCTGCACACGACATCGGCATCCGTGCACCCACCTACCCACCATCCAGCCACCCTTCTATCCACCCACATATCCCATCCATGCATCCATCCTTCTGTCCACCCACATATCCCATCCATGCATGCATGCATCCTTCTATCTACCCACATATCCCATCCATGCATCCATCCATCCATCCATCCATCCTTCTATCCACCCACATATCCCATCCATGCATGCATCCATCCATCATCCGTCTATCCACCCACATATCCCATCCATGCATCCATCCATCCATCATCTGTCCATCCATCCATCCTTCTATCCATCCACATATCCCATCCATCCATCCATCCATCCATCCATCATCCGTCTATCCATCCATCCTTCTATCCATCCACATATCCCATCCATCCATCCATCCATCCATCCATCATCCATCCACCCATTCAAGAGTCAAACCTCCCTGAGCAAGAACAGATGGCCCCTGCCTCGGGGAGCTTACAGCTCAGTGGGGAGGCCGACAGGACACACGTAATCATAAGTAATTCATTGCGGCGCCACCGAGTACTGCGGAGAAAAGCTGTGTGTGACCAGGGGGCTGTCCTGGTTTAGAGGCTCAGCAGAGGCCTCCATGAGTGCCATTTGAACTGTGCCCTGAAAGAGAAGAAGTTAGGGAGGCGAGGGCAAGGGAGGGATGTTTGCGGCAGCAGTTTAGGCAAAGGCCCTGGGCAACAGGGCATAAATCAGCCCATCCAGGCCGCAGAGGGGAAGCTGCACCTTGGAGACACAGGAGGATTGCAGGCAGAGAAACTGGAGTTCCAGTCCTGGCTCCCTGTGTCCTGTGTGACGCGGAGCACTCTGCACCTCCCCGTCTCGGTGTCTGAGGCCTCTGGAGGTCCTCAGCAGCGGGCCTTGCACACTGCGCGTGCCCAGTGAGGGTCTGCGGGTGGGGGCCAGGCAGAGCGTTACTTTGATCTCCTTCGGCAGGAAGTAAACATAGCCCTTGTTTCAATGTCTGTGGCGTTCAGGGTGGGTGCAAAGAGATGGAGAAAAGCTAAGCTCTAGTGTCCCCAGATCCCTGCCCGCCACCACTGCCACCTGGGGCACCCCCTAGGATATTAGAGGAGGGGAGGAAGGCCAGATGGTGGGGCTGGGGTCAGAGGAGGCTGCCTGGGGCAGGAGGACCCCGGCACTGGACTTGGGAGATGAATGGGGTTTGGCGAGGGGGAGAAACAGGCCGGGAGGCCACAGCTGACCCTTCCCAGCCGGCAGGACGCGGGGCAGGGAGAGAGGGCCAAGGGGAGCAGCTCTGAACGGGCCCCCCGGGGCGGGGCCAGCTGTCTCCGCATGTTGGGCCTTGACGTCGACCCCCAGATCTCCGTGCAGTTCTTCCTGTACCGGCACGCAGTCCCCTCGTCTGAGCGCCAGCCGCTCCTCCCCAGCTGAGCAGGACCAGGCCAAGCCTGGGGGTGGGGCGGTGCCAGGGGCCTCTCGACGCCCCCGGGAAGGGAGAAGCATGCGGTGATGGTGCTGCGGGCGCGCCGGGGAGCCCAGAACTGCCAGCCCAGCCGCCCCCCAGCACCCCCAAAGGCTCGTGAGCTGAAGCCCTGGCTGACCACCTCTTCTAGGAAAATGGCCCCTGGCCCATCACCCCCACTTGGGACTTGTCTTCCCCGGGGCTGGAGGCCACTCTCCCTGGAGCCCGGGGACGGGCTGCAGCGGACACTCGCCTCTCAGAGGCTTGAGCCCCGCGACTCACCTACCTCACTGCCCGTCACCCTCTTGGCACCCCCCACCCCCCAAGGAGGGGCCCAGGCACACCCAGGCCTGCTCCATCCACCGCACGCGGCCTAGTAAACGGTACTCCCAGGCGGCCTGTGGTGATCTTCCTTCCCCAGATGCCAGGCTCTGGGGAATGGGGAGGAATGGGAGTCAGGCCCCAGGTGGGCCCGAGGGCTCATAGAGTGTGGGAGATCTAGGCCGGAGTGGGCTGTGTCTGCTGGCCTGTCCCTGCCCAGGCCTCTGGGTTCTTCAACCTGTTTTCTCCGTGACGGCTCCATACCTGGTGGTAAGGACGCAACAGCGAGAAAAGACCCTCCAACAGGGGGTCCCCACTTTGTGGCTCTCAGCAGGAAGCAGGACAGTTAAGGTTCAGACCTTAGTTCTGCATTTCAGTTTCCCTGTGCCACACTTACGCCATCTGTGCAATTGGACGATAGTACCACCACTCACATGTCCTTCTAAGGAGTAAATAAAATGGGTTGGTTATGGGGGTTACCCCAAGTCTGGCGGCAGTAAAAGCTCCATGAAGGTTAGCTTTGGTCACTTTTTGATGGCGGAGGAGGAGAATCAGATTCCCCTGGAAATCGGGGAGACTTTCCTGGAGGAGGTGACTCGGCAGAAGGATGAGCAGGAGGTAACCCCGGGGTAAGTGAGGGTGTTGCAGGCGGGAAGGGTGGAGAGGGGGGGCAGGGTTTAGCCCGGAGCTCTAGCCCCTCTGCCCCAGCCTCGGTGTGTCTCCCAGACCCCATGCTGAGTCCACCTCCTCTTGGCCACAACCCCACAGGGGCCTGGGGACAAAGCTCCCCTCTGGCCCCACACACCGCTCCCTGGTCCACCCAGGTCCCAGGAGCCATCGGGGTGGGAGGCGCCAGGTGAGGCCTAAGGCTGGTAGGCAGGAGGCGGGCCTCAGCGTTAGCCTGCCTCTCAGCATCTTCCTTCTCCAGCCTCAGGGGATGCCCGGCCCAATCTGGTGCCACAAATATTGCCAAAGGCAGCTCTTCTCTCCACCCTGGCCCACACTGTGCTGGGCACCTCGGGTGGACCAACTCTGGTCTTCACCGTCAAGGAGGGGAGATGGTTGCCGGGCTGTGGAGGGAAGGACTGTGGCCAGAAGGTACAATCTGCTAGAGGAATGAGGAGGCAATTGGGGAAGGCTTCCTGGAGGAGGGCCCTGGAGCGGTCAAGGGAACAGTGTGTGCAAAGGCCGGGGGTGGGAGTCAGGGCTGCCCCCAACGTGGGGCTGATGTGAGGACGGTGATGGGAGCTGGACCAGATGCCCAGGCTCATGGCAGGCGGCTGGATTTGGTGGAGGGGGAGAAAGAGGGAACTGGGGTCTGGGGTTCAGCTGGGGCCAAGGGTCCCCATCACCTCAGCTCCATCCTGGATGGGCCTGCAGCTGATGTTTGCCGAGCACACACTGTGTGGGGCCGTTCCCTCTCGCTCCCCACAACCCCCTCGGAGGGAGGTGCGGTCATCGTGGCCATTTTCCAGTGGGAAAACAGGCTCGGAAGAGCTAAGCAGCGTGCCTGGGGCCAGAAGCAGTTCCATCCACGTGCGTGAGGCCACTCACTGCAGACACTGCCCCGCCCCCCGCGGCCGTGGGAGGCCACGCTCCTGGCCCCGCCCTTGGCTGGGGGTCCAGCCCCACCCTTGCCCGTGGGGGCAGCACCACCCTGTTGGGCTCAGGCCCCCTCCCCACTGTCCCGAGAAGCACCTCCCAGGCCCACATGCCAGCTGCTTCGGTGCCCTTTGCAGCCAGGGTCTGGCTCCGCCCAGCACTGTGCCGGGCTGGCGGCCCCCCCAGCCAGAGGACCTGGGGGCTCAGCGTGAAGCCAGGTGCGGGCCTGGGCTCGAGCTGGGCGAGGAGACACAAGCTAGCCCGGCCCCTGCCCTGGGGGAGTGGCGTAATCCCTTCCTTCTGGGGAACACCCCGTCTGGTGGGGGATGGCTCTTGCTTGCAGGCACCACCCGGTCTAACGAGGGCTCTGCTGCTTTGCTCCGCGGCGAGTCCGATGGTGGGGACATGGGAATGCCCTGTCTGACGGAGGCCATCGTGGTACTGGACTCACAAGGCCGGTTGGCCAGGTGAAGGCTCATCAGTGTGTCCACCCATACGTGTCCACCCAGGGGACACCTTGGGTTCCTCCCAAAGTGGGCGGACCAGTCTGACCGTCAGTCGGTTCTACCGCCCAGACTGGGCTGTTCTCACTGGCCGATGAGGTCCCCGAGGTGAAAGGGTCCGGGTGGACTGCCTCTCTTCCCTGGCTACATGGGCTTCAGTCCCCGAAGCTAAGAAAAAGCAGAAATCTACAGTCCCCTCTCTCCACCCCTCCTCCTGCCGCACTTGGCTCTCATCGGAGAGGAATGGTGGGACCACAGGGCTCCCTGAAACAGAAGGAGCTGCATGTCCAAGCGTCAACCTCATCAGTTAGTGTGAGCCCCATGGCAGGGAGTGGGGAGGAGCTAAAGAGCCCTGATGGCAGAAAGCAAAGAGGAACTAAAGAGCTGCTTGATGAAGGTGAAAGAGGAAAAAGCTGGCTTACAACTCAACATTGTAAAAGCTAAGATCATGAAATCTGGTCCCATGGCAAATAGTTGGGGAAACAATGGAAACAGTGAAAGACTTTATTTGGGCTCCAAAATCACTGCAGATGGTGACTGTGGTCATGAAATTAAAGGACTCCTGCTCCTTGGAAGAAAAGCGATGAACCAACCTAGACAGCGTGTTAAAAAGCAGAGACATTGCTTTGCCAACAATGTTAGTCTAGTCAAAGCTATGGTTTTTCCAATGGTCATGTATGGATGTGAGAGTTGGACCATAAAGGTTGAGTGCTGAAGAATTCATGCTTTTGAACTCTGGTGTTGGAGAAGACTCTCGAGAGTCCCTTGGACTGCAAGGAGATCAAACCAGTCAATCCTAAAGGAAATACTTATTGGAAGGACGGATGCTAAAGCTAAAGTTCCAGTACTTTGGCCTGATGTGAAGAGCCAACTCATTGGAAAAGACCCTGATGCTGGGAAAGATTGAGGGCAGGAGGAGAAGGGGACGACAGAGGATGAGATGGTTGGGTGGCATCACTGACTCGATGGACATGAGTTTGAGCAGGCTCCAGGAGATGGTGATGGACAGGGAAGCCTGGCATGCTGCAGTCCTTGGGGTCGCAAAGAGTCGGACACGACTGAACGACTGAGGAACACGGAGTGGGGAATGCCTTGTGCTGTGATTAACTCAATCCAGAGGCAACTTCCAATCTGTCCCCCAGCCCCGTGCCACCCCTGACACAGCCACCCAGCAGAGGCTCTGCACCCAGCACACGTGAGTGCTCAAGAGACCTGCTGTCTAGCATTCCCTACCTCCACCAGACCGTATACCAATATCCCTGTGACCATCATGTCCCCAGGACGGGGGTGAACAAACAAGTGAGTGAAGCCCTCCAGAAGCCCTCAATCAAACAGAGAGAGGCACGTAACCATCACACAACTGTTGGATTTGTACAGTTTATTTATATATAAATATTTAAATTTTACTTAAGTATGAGTTAGTCTCTCTGTTGTGTCTGACTCTTTGTGACCCCATCGACTGTAGGCCACCAGGCTCCTCTGTCGTGGAACTCTCCAGGCAAGAACACTGGAGTGGGTTGCCATTCCCTTCTCCAGGGGGTCTTCCTGATCCAGGGATCAAACCCAGGTCTCATGCACTGCAGGCAAATTCTTTACTGAGCCACCAGGGAAGCTCCTTATCTAAGTATAATTGACTTAAAAATGTGTTAGTTTAAGGTGTACAGTAGAGTGATTCCATTAAATAGATGGATTTCTACACCTTATTTTTTATGGCTATGCCAAGCAGCATGTGGGATCTTTGAGTGGAGGAAGTAAAGGATTTCATTCATTAGACTTGTCAGAGGTACACACACACACGTATGCACACACACGTATGCACATATACATGTGCACACATATACATGGTATCATTTAGGCATTCACAAGGAAGGTAGAGAACGGTCATATGAGTGTGTTCATGAAGTAATATTTATTATTTAAAGTAATATTTTAAATTACTTAAAGAAAACAAGAGTAGGAAATTCAAACAAAAATGTTTAAAATACTGTCTCACATTTAAATATCTTTCAGAAAACTTTATGCACATATACATGTGCACACATATACATGGTATCATTTAGGCATTCACAAGGAAGGTAGAGAACGGTCATATGAGTGTGTTCATGAAGTAATATTTATTATTTAAAATAATATTTTAAATTACTTAAAGAAAACAAGAGTAGGAAATTCAAACAAAAATGTTTAAAATACTGTCTCACATTTAAATATCTTTCAGAAAACTTTAAATTATGAGTTTATATAAAATACCATTTGTATTCTGAAATTCCCATCTTTTTAAAAAGCTAATTAGAGTTGAAGTGACAGGAATTATGTCCAAACTTTTTATAAAACAAGAAAAATTTTCAACAATGAATTTTAAAAGAATATCAATAGACCACCTGTTTTGTGAACAGCTGGAAAGCAATTTGCAGAATCAATAAGAAAGCTCTCACGCAAAATACCTGTTGTGAAGTAGGAGTTTTGTCTTAAGTATGACATGCTGTGATTAAGTATAAGCTGGATTTCCTGCTGAAGGTTTTACAGGTTTTAGTTACACTGAGAAAAAATGGTGACACATTTTAAATATTGAACTTCTATAATTAATACTATTTATCATGTTTAATAATACTGTTTGGAATGAGACATACTGTCTTGTAAGATTTTGCTATAGATACTTAAAATAACAAGCAACAATCACTGGCCAGAAGAAAAAGGTCCCCTCCTGGAGCCGCCAGCCAGGGAGTAGGGTGAGCGAGGGGGCTGGCTACCCTGCGGAGTGGGCTGCCCGCCTCTGCCTGTGCTGAGGGCTTAGAGCAAAGGCTGCCCGGCCCCTGGGGGCCACAGGGAGGGGGCGGCAGCTCAGAGGAGCCCAGAGCAGGTCCACAGGCCTGGCTACCCTCCCGGCGGAACGGTCCCCTCAGGCCTGCCCTGCAGCACAGCGGCTGCTTGCTCCAGATCTGAATGAATGAAGGTTTGAGGACAGAGTCTTGGAATCGGGGGCTCAGGAAGGGTTCCATCCGAGAGCTGGCCTGTTAAGGCTGCAGCAAGAGGGGAGTGGAAGGGCCGTGCAGAAGGAATCCCCGGGTCACCCGCCGGAGCCCTCGTGCTTCTAGACAGAGGCCACCAGGGCGACTCCGGCGGGGCTGAGATCAGAAGGCGGGCGAGGTCGGAAGCCCCGGGCCCAGACCGGACTCCTGCTGCCCCTCCCTCGCCTCAGCGGCCTCCCATCATCCGTCAAGTGCCAAGCAGGCACCTAGGGTGCCCCTGGAGGGGGCATGTGATGCTGCCCCCAAGCCCCAGGAGTCAGCCACCCGCAGCAGGGGGACCCAGGGAGCCCCCGACCCCCCACAGCCCCTGTGTATGGCTCCCCCAGCCTAGCGTCCCTCTGCAGAACGCTGGGGGCCTGCCGGCCACCACGGTGCCCACCCCCGTGCGAGCAGGGTCAGGACCGACTGCCACTTGCTTCTGGCTGCCCCTCGCCGGGGACATCTGGTCTCTGAGCACACGGTTCCCCATCACACCAGTCTGACCCAGAGCCAGAAAACGGCAGCAGCCGTCCTTCCAGTGACGGCAGACTCTAGTAAGGCCAGGCCTCTCGTGCGTCCTAAGAGGTACAGCTTCCGGCTTTCAAGTGTTCCTCCTGACCCCAGGACTGAACACCTAACAACGAACTCGCTTGTCTGACGCAGGAGACGAGAGGATGTCAGCTTGGTGGCACACCTGGAGGGCTGTCCCTGGCTCCACCCGCCTTCTCTTGTCCACCTCCCTCATCTTCTCCACCTGAAGGTCCTTGAAAGGCGCTGCGTCCAAGGATCTCTCATTCCCTGCCTCCATCTCAGCGGCGCTTTGCACTGAGATGTGCCCCCATCTGGGAACTTTCTCATCAGACTCAGTGGGGAGAAGCCAGGACTGCATCTGGACAGGTCACGCCTGTGCCCAGGTCTGCTGAAGTGAAAGGGGATGGGGTTGGGGAGCCCCAACCCCATCCTGCCCGTCCACGTGAAGGCCCAGCTCTTTAGGACAGGCAGGGCGGGGTCCGTGCAGAGGCAGGCCCAGCGCAGCAGCTGGGACCCTGCGGGGAAGCCCCCCTGCCCTGCTCATTTGCTGTGTGGGCTCCACACTCCCTCTGCGTGTTCCCCTCCCCCTGCCTGGGGTCAACCCTCCAGCGGGGCAACCAGAGGGTCACATGTCCTGGGAAAGTGGGGCAGGCGAGAAAGAACACAAGGCTAACTGCGTCCCAGTTTCTTTTTATTTATTTATTTNAGGAGCCTGACAGGCTACAATCCACGGGGTCGCAGAGTCGGAGGCAAATGGGCAACCGACAGAGGGCTCCTAAGAGGCCCAGCTCCGTGTTCCTCTGCTGGACTCAGGGCGGCACACCTCAGATCAGCTGGCCCCAGGCAACCGCCCGCTGAAGGCTGCGGGGGTCCTTGGTGGAAAGGTGGCAAATCTCCGGCTGCACACGGAGCAGACGGAGAGGCCGCCCCAGCCTCGGCGAAGCGGGCAGCCCTTGGGAGCGGCGTGGGTGACTGTGACCCTGGCCCGCCAGCCTGCCCCACACGCGGCCCTGCCCCGAGTGCCAAGCAACACGCTGCACACGTGCTGTCTCTTATACACATCTAGATGTGTATAAGAGACAGGAGCGTCCCCTGGCCCCTGCCGGCCCCCAGCCCCAAGCAACTCCCAAACACACGTGGAATCAGATTTCCAGTTTTTCTTCTATCTTTCACACACCACAGTTATTTCATAAAATTTTTTTGTTTTACATTTTTTACACCAATGTAACAAAAAGGTGGGAGGGGAGGGAGGCAGACAGACAGTGTATTTTATGCCTATAAATGGGTGGTGGGGAGACGGGGGTCGGGGGGTGCCGGGGCAGACAGAAAACGCGGTCTCTATGGGAATACCGAGTCGTGATAGCAAAACGTGGTGGGGGAAGGAGGCCTCCGAGACCAGGGGTGTTTACCAGGTTTATTCTCGGGAGAGATGGCGCTGCGGTGGTGACGCAGTTGTTGTGTGGCCTGTCGGGGAGGGAAGGGCCAAGGCAGGGAGCAGGAACGAGTGTCTAAGAAAGGAACCTAACAGCGCACGGCGTCTCCGGTCGGCGGGGAGCAGAGGCTTCTAACACTGCTGCTTCCTCTTCAAAGCCTCCACCAGGTCGTTCTTAAGAGCCTCTTGTTTTGATTTGTCTGCAAAAGTCTGCACAGACCTGTGGGGTGGAGCGGAGGGAGAATTGTCGTGAGCAGGCAGAAGAGGAAAGGAAAAGGGGGTGAGAGCTGCCACGCGGTGCGTCCGGGGTGGGGGGGCCGGGCGCCCCTCCACCCACGTCGCCTCTAGGAGCGGAGCTGCAAGCCGTGCGGGAAGGTCGGGGGCTGCGGAGGGGCCCAGAGCCTGAGGCTGGCCCCTCAGCACCTCGCCGGGCCCTGCAGGGGAGGCCACGGCCCAGCCCTGCCCCAGGCTGGCTGTGAACTGGACTCCGGGCACATGTGACAACACGGGCCTGAAACGCAAGTGGCTTCCGGGCCAACTCCTGGATTTGTGGGGAAACGTTCACGTGAGTGCACGGACACAGGGGTTAGACGAGGTGAGCGACAGCTAAGCTTTGTGGACGTTGTGTCATTTATAAGTGATTCCCAAGCACACTTCACTCTCACAAGCATCACAGAGGAGTGCGGGCATTAGTCCCAATTTACAGATGAGGAAACTGAGGCTCTGAGAAATGCCGCTGGCAATGACCTTAGTGACCCTGGTCAAGGCTTCCCCAATGTACAGGCTAACCAGGGGCTTGTTAAACTATGTACAGCCTTTATAGCAGTCTCAAGGCAGTGGAGAGCAAGGGCGGCAGGCTGCCTGGCAGGACCACCGTGGAGCCACAGGAACCTCAAGCTTGACACACACTGGCCGTGAAGCCGCACAGGAAGCAGAGACCAGACAATAACCCCTCAACCAGTGCCAAACGGGGCTTAAGTACAATGAAGTAGGACCAGGAGCACCCACATGGAATGCTGGCTACTGAGTCCTGGGAACACCATGGGACGTGCCCTCAAGAAGGTAAAGAGGGCGGAAGACACAAGACCCTCAGGGAGCCTATGTACAACCAAAAAACCTCCCGTGAGAAATGCTGACGTTTGGCTGATGCTGCGGAACACACGTTTCTGAGAGTCTGCTCTGCTCTGCAACAGCTCCCACGGCTCCCTGGCTGGAGTGTGTGCTAGCTCCTCTGGGAGGGGCACGCCAGGCCTGGGCTGCACCCAGCACCCCCACCCCCCGACACGGAGAAACGTCCAAAGGGAGGACCGGTAAGACAGAAGGTTAGGCCGGAGCAGCTGGAGGCGGGAGGGGAGAGCGCTTGTTCAGGGAAAGCAGCTCAGGAAGGTCACGGCCAAGCCATCAGGAACCAGTGTCTGCAGGAGGCGCCGTGTGTGTGTCCCAGACAGAAGGTGCCAGGCTGGGCAGCAGGGGATGGGGGTGCGGGGGTCCCATATCCCCACAGGGCCTGGCCAAGGGGAGGGGTCCAGAAGCTTCTAGACCCACCCTAGAAGCCGAGGGGCTGGGGAGAACTGGACTGTATGGAGTGCTTTTAAAGGCAGGGAGACACCCCAGGCCTGACGCCAGCACACACCCAGACCAGACGGCTGCAGCCACAGCAGAGCAGCCCCCTGGGTGCACAAGGGCCGCCCCCCATGCAAGCCCCCCGAGCCTCTCCTGGGTTGGGGGCCCGTGTCCAGCTCCCGGGCCTGGGAGGAAGCCCCTAATCCTGGGCTCTGCAGCCCTGCTCAGCTCGGTTTCCCTCCTCCTCTCCAGGGGTGCTGCCAGCTTTTGCACATCTGTATCCATCACATGCTCGTCATGTTCTCGGGAGTCGTCCATAAGCAAGACGTTCCCCTCTGTCAAGCGTAAGGCACTTAGGAGGATGGCTGCAGCTCACCGGGGGCGGAGGGCGAGGCTGATCCTGGAGGCTCCAGGGGCACCTGGTCTGGGGGCACCAGGCCTGGCTCAAACATTACAGCCCTGCTCTGGGCTCCCCTGGTGGCTCAGACACTAAAAATCTGCCTGCAGTGTGGCACAGCCGGGTTCCATCCCTGGGTCGGGAAGATCCCCCAGAGGAGGGAGTCTTCACCCACTCCAGTATTCCTGCCTGGAGAATTCCATGAACCGAGGAGCCTGACAGGCTACAATCCACGGGGTCGCAGAGTCGGAGGCAAATGGGCAACCGACAGAGGGCTCCTAAGAGGCCCAGCTCCGTGTTCCTCTGCTGGACTCAGGGCGGCACACCTCAGATCAGCTGGCCCCAGGCAACCGCCCGCTGAAGGCTGCGGGGGTCCTTGGTGGAAAGGTGGCAAATCTCCGGCTGCACACGGAGCAGACGGAGAGGCCGCCCCAGCCTCGGCGAAGCGGGCAGCCCTTGGGAGCGGCGTGGGTGACTGTGACCCTGGCCCGCCAGCCTGCCCCACACGCGGCCCTGCCCCGAGTGCCAAGCAACACGCTGCACACGTGGTCCGGGCGAAGTCGGCAGTTACGGGGCGGCTCCTGGCCGAGCGGACGCGGGTTAGTGTGTTTAAGGGCTGGCAGGGTCTGGGCGGGCTGGTGAGTCCTGTTTAGTGGGGCGGCGCTCAGGCCTCTCAGGCAAGGTACCTGGAGCGGCTTAGTTATCGGGCTGGATGTGGATCTGGCGCTGCGTCAGCACTTGGGAAAGCTCCCTCTGCAACTGCAGGAACTTGGGGTTGTCGGGGATAACGTCAACAGATCTACAGAGAGCACGCAGAGTGAGGGCCGCGGAGGGGCCCCAGCGTGGAGGAAGCGGGGGCCGCGGGCGGGAGAGGGGGCGTCCCTGGGGCACAGCTGCGCAGGGCTGTGGACGCTGGGGCCGCGGGGCTCGGGGGAGGGCGGCTGTGGTTCTCGGGGGCCTGCCCAGCGCCCGCAGGCTCTCTGCGGCTCCCCCTGGTGTGCCAGCCATCGCCCAGGAGGGTGCAGGCCGAGTCTGATGATGCAGGGCCCCAGGCCGGGAAGCTCTGGCAAAGAGGACTCCCCAGGCTCCGGGCTCAACAGCCGAAGGAGAGCAGTGCTGCACGGGGTGAGCAGCGGAGACCAGGCTCCCCACAGACGGGGACCCAGAAAGGCAAGCCCAGAGCGGGCGCCGGTCTTACAGCTGTTTGAGAGACAGACTAACTGCCTCCTCTAGGCGGACTCACACCAGGGCCACCCCAGGCCACCTCCTGCCACTGCCCGGCCTAGAGGGGTCTGTCTACAGGGGCCTGCAGAGCCGGGGGCCAATCAGGGCACGAGCCCCTGGACTCGTGGGGTGGCGACGAGACTCAGACCCCGTCCTCCCTGCCTCGGGACCCCCACCCCAGCTCCTGGACAGGCGGGACGCCCCCGAGAGGAGTCCTTGCTCTAAGGGCACAGAGCTCGGGGTGGCAGAGGCTGCCTGAGACCCCAGGCTGGGACTCCAAGGCCGGGGCTCTTGCCCCTGCGGCCTCCACTGCCCTCCGTGACTGGGAGGACCCGGGGAGCCCCTGCGCCTCCCTCAGCCTTCGCTAAAGAACCGTGGGAGCAAGGCGTGGGGGGACTGGGGGTGGGGCCCTCTGCAGAAAGCAGCGGGCCGGGGCTCTCTCTGGGGATGCTCCACTGCCCGAAACCCAGCCAGCCGGGGGCCGTGCAACCTGCTGCGTCTCAGGGTCAGACCTGGGGGTCCTCAGGCCCCAGGGCCGGCAGCTACACGGAGAATCTTCCAGCAGGACGGGGCCACGGGACTGAGAGACGGCTGCTGGAAGGAGGGCACCACGGCCGTGAAGGCGGACGGTCCCCAGGAGATAAACGGAGGAGCTCGGCACGCAAATCTACCCTGAGAACAAGTCCCGCGTGCGGACTTTGGCTCGAAAACCCGCATTACCAACCCTGTCGGGCGGGCACTTCGGCCCTGGTTTGCAGAGGAGACTGAGGCCCCCGGCAGTGGAGCTGTTGGGCGGTGACCTCGGACCCACAACCCCCATCTTCCAGGTCCCACAGCCTGCGCTCCCGGGTACGTTACCTCAGCCCGTTGACGATGTCCTTTGTCTTCCCGAAGTAGATCTCGTTCAGCGTACTTCTGATTTTATTCTCCATGTCCTGGAAGGGAGGCGGCCAGTTAGGGGCGCGGTCAGGAGGCCCCTGCCCCATGAGCACCCTGTAGTCCCCACGGCAGCCACACGGGGGTGCACAGGAGCCCCCAGCTAGGGCCTGGCCTGCCGTTGGTGCAGGAGACACCCCCAGACCTCCCACGGGCTCGGGGACAACTCTGCAGAGCACCCCCTTCTTCCGGAGGGCATGGGGAAGGTGGGGCTACGGAGGCTGGCTGTGGAGGCGGGGCAGGGCTGAGGGCCTCCGCGCTGAGTCCTCTGGGGGCACCAGAGGAGGGGCCTCTGGCCCTGAGCCCGGCTCAGAAGGCACAGAAGACACCAGGCGGGGCCGGAAACGGGTGCCGCGCTGCTGGAAGCTGGCGGGAAGCTGCTCGGAGGCCCCGGGGGAGGCGGCCGCTCACCTCGACCAGGCGCCCGATGTTGGCTATGTGTGGAGAGCAGTCGCTCACGGTCTCATCCTTCTCCATCTGCAAGGGAATGGGAACACGGCTGAGTCAGAGCGCCGGGCGGGGCGGCCGCCGGGGCTGCACAGAACCTGCTGTTCTGGCCGTGGGAAGCCCGGCACGAGGGTCCCAGGCCTGTCTCCAGGGCATCTCCGGCTCCGCAGCACAGCCTCCCCGGCTCGAGGGCACTCGCGTGGCTTTGGGCTGTGATGTCACGGTGAGCCTCTAAGGTGCCTGCCAGCTACAGAGGGAGGGGTGGGGGGGCAACAGCCCGGGTGTCAGACAGGGGACCCCAGGCTCAGGCCGAAGGGGTGCCTCGCCCAAGGTCACACCGGCGGGGAAGGCAGAGCCCGGGTCACCGCCGTGCCCACTTCCCGGCCTGTGTTCCGTCTACTCCCGCTGAAGGCACAGCCCCTCCCGGGGAGCGCACGGCCAGAAAAGGACGCGCACCATCCACCGCCTGCAGCTACGGCGCCGCAGGAGAGCCTCCGCCTGCAGCTACGGCGCCGCAGGAGAGCCTCCGCTTAGCCGTCTGGTGGCCGAGCTCTTGCCTTCCTCTGTGCCATGCCTGTCGAGGGAGCACAGCTCTTTTCTCCCGACTTCCTGTCACTCATCTCATGTTCTTCTTCTCAAATAATTCTCTCAAAGGCCCTCCACTATTTTCCAAACTGTCCAAACCAATGACTTTTTTGTGTCTCTTTAGTATTTAATAATGTAGATGGCCCTTCTGCAGGGACGATGGGGGCTCTGGAGGAGGGGTGCCCAGCGAGTTGCTTCTGGCCCAGGGATGAGCCCTCTGAGGGCCGACAGGAAAGGGGAGAAGGCAATGAGGCCCCTGGTGTGAACGCCGAGTCACGACACGGCACCACGACCCTCCCCACACTTCCTCCCCACATTTGGGGCTTATTCTCCCCATGACCACACATCCCTTCAGGGCAGTTAAACCAGTGGCGCCCACAGGCACCGAGTAGATCACCAGGCGCACGGTGCAGTCCAATTGGACCGGCACCCGGCTGCAGTCACTACTGCTGAGGAAACAGACTCTGGAAGGGCCCGAGAAACAGGGCGAGGAGACAGAAGCCGGGTCAGAGAGGCGAGAGTGCAGGATGAATTCAGATCAGTGAAAGAGCAGAGAGAAGGCAGACGGCCAACCACCTTCAGAGCCGGAGGAACAGGGCAGGGCGGACGCCTGCGATGGATGGCGGTCTGTGCAGAGGCTAAAGGCCTCCGTCGCCTCACCTGGTTTGACCTCTCTTACCGATGAATTTCAGGGTGACTTCTAGGCTGGGAAAGGTACCACAGACCCAGTTAAGAGGAAGACAGAGCTGGAAGCAGGTGGTGATAGCAGAGAAACAGATCATTTAAAACGATCAGGCTTCAGGGTCAGACAGATCTGACTCCGAGAACAGGCCTCCCTGAAAAGCTAGAGCACGCCTCAGGTACCGGACTCTGCAGAAGGCAGAGGCTGACCCCACTTTCACGGCAGAAGGCAGACTGGAGTTGGAAGGTAGACACTGGCCTGACGCCGATCCAGGCCGCAACTTTTGATGGGACCAGTAAAAAAAAAAGCCATCTGCTGGCGCGTTTTCAAATCAGATGCTCCAGGAGCCAGCGCGCCTGGCTGTGGACACGACCTACCGTGAGAGTCTCCAGTTTCCGGCGGTGACAGGGAGGCGGGGCTGTGGACCACAGGCTCCTGAAGAGCGCGCCCCTGCGGCAGCTTCCCACCCAGGATTCCGCAGCCCTGGCTGGGCCACAGCCCGCCGGCTCCCGGGGCAGCCTGCAGGATTCCCTGCCGTGCCCGGGGTCGGCCTGTCTGTGCAGGACCTAGGGGAAGGCGCACAGGGTTCATGGGGCGGCGCCACCAGCGTCAACGGTGGAGGTGATGGATGGGTCGCTCCCAGACAGAGGCACGGGTCGGCGGCGGAGCACAGAGCTTCCGGGCTTCGGTCTGTCTGCCCCTCCTCAGGACCACCACGCACCTGAGGAAGCAGGCGGGCAGACATCACAGAGCCTGTCCAGACGACAGCCCTGCTGGACCTTCCGCTGCAGCGTGACTGCGTGCACCTGGGCAAACGCAGACCACATACTTTGGCTCAGACGTTAATCTCACGGAGAGCAACGTGGGGAGCAGGTCCAGCAGAGAGACTTGTGGGTTTGGGGTGATTTCCCTTGACAAGAACGCGAGATGCCTGCTAGGATGGCATTCGTGCACCTTTCAGGATCAAAATGGAGCTGTTCCTGGTGCCCAGATCAGGGGCCGAGTGCCCACCCCCTTCCCTGATGGAGCTGCAGGGCCCCCGCTCGGCCCGGCCCCATCGGCCCGGCCAGGTGCCGTCTGGGTTTCAGAGAGCCATGGACATGCTCTTCTGAGTCAAAAGTCTGCACGCCCCAAGCCCAAGAAATGGGAAAGCAGGTGGGCGTTTCAGGCCAGAAGGAGGAGGACACGGGAGGTCGTGGCCGCGCTCTGGAACCTGCTGCCTGGCAGGGCGGTCCAGCAATGCCCGTCACTGCCGAGGGGGGCAGAGCTGTCACAGCGCCTGCTCACACGGCCAGGAGCCCCGGGTCCCCGGGGGGTCCTCAGAGGAACGGGCGGCCCTGTGTCACAACACTACAAGCTGCGGAGGGGGGGACCAGAGTGAAGTGACAGTCTGGAACCCAAGTCCTCGCCTTCCAAAGCCAGGACGGCAAGTATCTGAGAGGGAAGACGCCTGGCTCTGGGCAGACTGCTCTGCAGAGGACTGGCCAAGCTGGAGAGAGGGTGAGATGCCAGCAGGACCGGCTGCTCTGCCCCGCCCCTGGGCCCTGAGTCCCCCAGGCACTCTAGCCAAGGGTCCTGGGGAGACTCGATCTTTGGAGATTCCAGGGGTCCCCACAAAGCAGGGGGTATGCATGCTTGTGAACGTCACCACCTCAGGCATGAGAAGCGCACCCCGCCGGGCAGAGCTACAGCATCTGTGAGGTGCGCTTGGCCCTGGTGGCTGGAGCGCACGCGTACTCAACAGGGGCCAGGAACCCCGCCTGCCGGGGGAAGGATGGAGGCTGCCCACCCAATCCTGAAAGGTAATCTGGACACCAATAGGCTGGCACCCAGGGTTCTCTCCTCCCCTGGGGAGAAGGCTCCTGTGCCTGGCCTGATGGCCGCTCAGAGCTGCTCTTCTGGGCAAGGAGAGGCCTGGGGCTCTGGCCCAAGTGAATTACATCCTCCCACAAATCAGTTTCCCCAGCTCCACACGGCCGGTGGATCCCTGGCACACCCAGGGAAGCATGGAGGCGGTGAGCTCAATGAGAATCCCACCTTAAGTGAGCACCGATCACCCAAAGCTGAGGCTAGGACCGGAGGCAAAGGGCTCAGGGCCATGGGGTCAGCGAAGCCCCACCGGGTATTGGACAGCTTGGGCATCATCTCTGCTTCAGAATCAGAGCTATCTTCCAACAAAGGGAGAGGCTGGCACTGCCAGGCCCTCAGAAGTCAGAGAGGCCTGGGCAGGGGCGTGAGCCTTCTCTGGGAGCAGACCAACTCTCTGGGAGGACCCAAGGGGCTGCGAAGCTCGAGGCCAGAAATCTGACCCCAAGGCAAAAGGCCCAGCAGGGCCTCGGGGAAGGGAAGGAAGAGGGTGGGCTGGGAGGGGGACAGGGGCCTGGCACACAGAAGTGTTTCCACGGCCCCCCTGCTGACTCCCTCCACACCTGGTCAGGGTCAGCTCACTGGCAGTGCTGACCCATCAAAAGCAAAGCTATTTCTGCAACACGGCTATTATTACATCTCATAAAAGCGGCTGCCAGAGGAAAGCATTTTTATGGGCTGTGGTCGCACAGATGTTCCACAAGGCGGTTCCAGCCAAGTCTGAAGTCAGAGCCCAGCCTGCCCACCACTGTTCGGTACCTCCGGCTCCCCTCCGCGGCCGGGAGACGCAAAGGACACAGGCCTGTTTAGAAAGCAAGCTGTTTTCCTCAAAAGGGAAAATGTGATCAGAGTGCCGGGCGGCGCTTTTCCGGGGCCCTGTGGGAAGCCAGCCTGGCAGGCGGCTCCCACTCTGTAGCCCCGGGGCCAGGCCTCGGCCCGGAAAGGCCTCCATCTCCTTGCTGCTGCCGTGCTCGGGATGAGCCAACACCCGCCCCGGGCCCAGAGTGGCGCCGGGCTCCACGGCTGCATAGTTCCCGGGACTCACCTCAGGCCGGCTCCAGGTCAGCGTGGGGCTGGAGACCAGGGCCTGGCATGCTGGCAAGCGAAAGACAGTGGTTGGACAGCCTCGCAGCGGAGCTTCCGTCCTCCCAGTTCAGGAAAAATTTAATAGAGCCTAGCTTGCATGGCACACGGTACCGGCAGCAACAGCTGCTATTTTATTTACTGGGCAGAACCCCTGCCTGAAGGCGGCCTTTATTTCTGCTCTAACAGTCTTTCCAAAGGGGCGTTATGGGCTCGCTGGTGACAATGCTGAACTTCAGAGAAGGGAAGCGGTTTGTCCAGGTCACACAGCTGGAAGGAGAATGGGCTGGGATTGGGACGACGGCCTGGATTATTCCAAAACCTGTTTCCTTCCAGGAGACCCTTTGCTCAACCTCATCCATGCTCCTTACTGGAAAAATCAAGGCCAGACCACAATTCAGGGCTCACACATTCTAAGCAGCTCCGTCCCTGCCCTGCCTGCCTCCCCTTCCCTGCCCTCCCTCGATCTCCACTCCGCTCCTGCCCGACCTTCCTGGTGGGGCGCGGCACAGGGCGGCAGCCTCACGCTGGCTCGCCCCCGGACCAGGCCAGGGCCGTTCCACCCCAGGTCACCAGACCTGCACGGGGCACCCCCAGAGCCCATACCGTGAAGCCTCTCCACCCCGAACCCAGGAGCCTCAGAGAGCAGGGAGCGGCTGCAGCTGGGCCTCCCCCGGGAGAACGCCCTCCCTGAACCACCCCCGGCCTCCCCACATCTGCAGGGGAGGCCACGGGCCTCTGCCCGGCCCGAGCACAGTGCCTGACCTGACTGCCCAGCAAGGGTCGGAGCGGGTTTCCCGGCCTCGACCCGCAGGCAGGGGCGCCGGCTGGAGCCTCACTGTGTGCAGACGCCACATGGGGAGCAAGGGACCAGCCTCACCTCCCCGCCCCATGAGACATTCCACCTTTGTTGTTAAATATTTAGAATCTGAGGAAAAAAAAAAAAAAATCAAACACACATCCGCAGGGCCCGGCCCATGGGTTTCCTTCCAGAGACCCGCAGTCCCGCCTTTTCCCACGTCCCCTGACACACAGCAGTAACCTCGCGGCGCGGCGTCCTCTCGGGCGTGCTGGTGCTCGGCCGGCGGCCTTCCCGCGGGGGCCCGGGGGCCCGCGTCCACCCCAGCCCCGACAAGGTCGGGCTGTGAGAGCCCCTGTGAGGACCACCCCCACTGGCCTCCCACGGCCCCACGGCTGCAGGGACTTGCCAAAACATCGTGTCCACTCTGTCTTCCAAGGATGTGTGTCCCTAAGGGACGCCCTTCGTTGAGGGGGGAACAAAGGCGGGGCTGCAGGCGGTGGGGGAAGGCACCATCGTCTGAGCATCCCCACTGCTGGTGGGTCAGCACGCTCACCGAGAGGGAAAGACACTCAGTGCAAGTGGCTCCTACTGTCCACACCGAGCAAGGAGGGCACGGAGGCAAAGCCCGAGGAGCCAAGGAAAGGGGCCCTCGGGGACGGGCTGGGGTGGGGGGAAGCAAATGCCACCAAGCCCGAGCCGGGGCCAGGCACCAGGAGACTCAGCCCCTCATCTCCCAGCAAAGGGGCCCGGGCTCGATCCCAGTCAGGGAGCCAGACTCCAGACCGCACACCCACTGCTGGGACCCGGTCCAGCCCGTCAGCCAAGACAGGCGAGGGGAGCGGGAGCGCCAGTCACCCCAGGGAGGGCGGCCCAGGCCGGTGTGGCGGTGGTGTGGCCAGGATTTGCTGGAGCCCTCGAACCAGCGGGCAGCTCCTGACCCCTGGGGCCAGGGCGGCGGGGGCTCAGCACCAAGGCCCCGGGGAGATGGGGCCCTCCCTCCGCACACCCAGGGTCAGCAACTGCGGCCTCACGGAGGTACTCATGCCAGGGAAGAGCCTCTGAGCCCAGGGCACACTCCTTGGGGGGGTCACCCCAAGATTCTCTAACCCACCCCTCCTCTCCTCCTCCTGCCTCTGCCCTTCCTTGTATTTCCTGCCATGAGGCCCCTTCACTGACCCACTGGCCACAGGCCAGACGCCTTGGCCCCTGGGGCTGCCCCACTGGGCCCTGGCCACCCCTCTCCTGGATGGGTCTAACAGCCCCTTCCTGCCAACCTGGCCTCTACTCCATGCACAGAGCCATCTTTTGAAGATACACATCTGATCGGCCGACTACTTAAAAATCTTACAGCCCTCCTCACTGCTTCCGGCGGTGAAGGCATCTCCTGTGGTCAACCTGATTCCTACAAGAGACACCCAAAGGGCAGCATGGCTGAGCACAGCCCAGGGAGGCCTGGCCCCTCCACGGGCCTCTGCAGGTATGGCCCCCTCGCCCATGGCCGGTGCCCACGGAAGAGTCCCTGGCCGCCCACGGGGCAGGATCCTGTCTACATTGAGCCGACTGCTCTATGCACATGTGTACAAATGCTTATTGAGCATCTCACGAATACCAGGCACAGGGAACAGGTTAAGACCAAAAAATGCAGTGTGGCAGAACGCAGCCTTTTTTCATTTTCCTAAGGGACAAATCTGGGTTCACGTCCCAGCTCGGCCCGCCGCTTCGATAAGTCACCATGGCAAACTACTGAAGAGCCAGAAGCCCAGTTTCCTCGCCTGCGAAGTGATGCTCTGCTGCTCACAACCCGACCCATGGAGACAGCCCACGCCGCCCTACGTGGCCACCCTCTCTCTGATCCGCTCAGCTTTCCTGGAACCCCTGGCTTCCCGTCCAAGAGAACCAGAGGCGTTTCCCCCAAGGCTCACCTGGGACAGAGCTAGACCCACAACCCTCACTGCCCTGTCTGTGCAGAAGCCGCGCATCATTAACTGAGATTTAACCTGTCACCCTCGGGCCCGCCTCCGGCAGTTACTTACACTGGAAACCAGCCCCGGCTGTAACGTGCCTCGGATGAGTTATGTGACCGGCCACGAGGATGACAGAAGCCTGAGTTTCCTCATCAGAGCCGAGAGCACAAGGCCATCCACACAGGCCCGCGGTTTGGCTCGGCACGCTGAGGACAGCTTCTCATCGGGCTGGCGTTTGGCTTGGCAGCAGGCGCCGTGCACGGCAAGCCGGAACCAGGCCCTGGCCGTGGGCTGACAGCTCTGATTTAAACTATTAGGAAGGCTGGGGATTAAATATTTGTCCAGGTCACTGTAAACTGGGTGGAATTCTAAACAGTTCAGAGCGGTAAGTGATGCAGGAAGCCGTCTCCGGATACAGATTTAGGATTTTCCAGCACTCCTCGGGTGGCGGGGTGGGGGGAGCCAGCTGCCTGGGGGATCCACTGCCCCACCTCATCAGTGCCTCCTGGACAACAAGGGTCTGTTTCCTTGCGGAAGGATGGGCTCTCGCCTTGGTTCTGGGAGGGTTTGGAGACAGCTCTGCCCCGAGGCCAGAGGAGGGGACCCCCAAGACCCCCTGTGGCTCCAGGCAGGTTCTCTGTGGAGTGCCCGAGGCTCTGACCCTCAGGGCAGGCACGCGCCTTGCACTGCTGCTGCTCAAGAGCGTGGAGATGCTTCTGTGACTGCAACGCAAGTGCAGTTACTAAGGTGAAGAGCTGACTCGCTGGAAAAGACCCTGACGCTGGGAGGGACTGGGGGCAGGAGAAGGGGACGACCGAGGATGAGATGGCTGGATGGCATCCCCGACGCGATGGACGTGCGTCTGGGTGAACTCCGGGAGTCGGTGATGGACAGGGAGGCCCAGGGTGCTGCGATTCATGGGGTCGCAGAGAGTCGGACACGACTGAGCGCTGTGACGGGACACGTGCGTACCTGCGGCTGACTCGTGGTGAGGCACGGGAGAAACCTGGAGGAGGAACTGGCTCTGGGATTCCTGCCTGGAGAGCCGCATGGACGGGGCGCCTGGGGGCTGCAGTTCAAGGGGCTGTAAACCGCTGGGCATGGCTGAGCACGGCTGAGCACCCAGCAGAGGCGCGCCCGGGAGCGGCCACTGCAGCACCGCCCGGCGATCGTCCCGATCCAAAACACACTCGCTAAGCTAAAGTGAAAAGTCACCAGGGGTGTTCCTGGTGGCACAGAGCACAAGGACCCACCTGCCGGTGTGGGGTGCACCTGGCCGGGAAGGTTCCACGAGCCTCGGAGCTGCTAAGCCCACGGGCTGCAACGACTGGAGCTGGGACGCCCGGAACACGGGCTCCACGGCGAGAGGGAACAGCGGGTGGGATGCCCGTGCACCCGAGGGCAGGCGCCCCAGCTCACCGCAGCCAGAAAGAGCCATGCGCAGCGCCGAAGCCCCCCAAACTAGCCAGGCTCCCAAGGGATAATTTTCGCCACGTTAAAAAACATTGAATGGCTATTAAGAGTGTAATTATTTTACTGAAAAAAAAAATACTGATATTAAAAGGGATCCTCATGGAGCTCCAGGCTGAGGACGTGAGCAGATGTTCTCAGGGCTGCTGCAGGGCTGCCAGCCCGGCTTTCCCGAGGCCTGCGCGTCCTCTCCTGTTACACAGAGGACACCGGCCCGGGGCAAAGGTCTCCGCAAGGGATGGCCTGTCACGAGTCCTAAACGTGGACTCTTAAGCAAGGGTGTTGAACTTGCTTAGAAGCTTAAGGTAGCACATGAAGTAGGCACTGAAGGCTGCTCTCGGGGAGGGGGCACCTCGTGCTCCAAGCTCCCAGTCCACCTGACACACGCCTGGAACGGACGTCTTGGAGTTGGAGGCGAGCTGCTCATGACAGCCTGCGCCGAAGACAGGCGAGAGAAAGGCACACAGCAGCTGTGACGCTGGGACTCGTGAGGGACACACGCTCGGTCATCCGGGCGACCCAAACCCACTCCTCGTGTGCCTCTGGCCTTCACACGGCTCCTGGCTCACAGATCGCGACACCCCTGGAGTTTCCTGAGTGGCAGCAGCATCTTTTACAATATTCGGGCTCGTCTGCGGCTCCTGACATCAATCGCTTCGGGGACTTAAGAGGGGAAACAAGTATCCTGTCGCTCACAACAAGCTCTTTCCACCACGACTGGGTTTCTGTGAACACGGTGAGTTTTGGAAACCACTTCAGGATGGGGCCTGCTCGCCAGGGGCACCACTCATAAATGGAGGGGTGGGGCTTTTAGTCCCACTCCTGGTTTCCAGGCGGTCGGGGGAGAAGGGCTGGAGGTCAAATCAATCACCCATGAGTCAGTGAATCACGCCTCTGTCAGGAAGTCTGTGTGTGAGTTACCTGCTCAGCCGTATCAGACTCTTTGTGACGCCATGGACTGTAGCCCTCAGGCTCCTCTGTCCGCGGAGGTCTCCTGGCAAGAATACTGGCATGGACTGTCCTTCCCTTCTCTAGGATCTTCCTGACCCAGGGATCGAACCCTGGTCTCCCACGTTGCAGGCAGATTCTTTACCGTCTGAGCCACCAGGGAAGCCCAAGGAAGTCTCCGTGAAACCCCACAAAAGATGGGAATCAGAGAGTTTCCAGGCTGAGAAACCAACCGGCCTCCAGGTGCCACCATGCAGGGCCCCAAAACTCCACCAGGACAGCAGGCCTTGCTTGAGACCTCACCCTGTGGATCTCCTCATTTGAAATGTTTAAACATCTGCTGCACGAAACCTGCAGGCTAATGAGTAAATAGGTTTCTCTGGGTTCGGTGAGCAGCTCTAGTAAATTAGTGGACCCCAAGGAAGGGTCGTGGGAACCTCTGATGTGTAGCCAGTAGGTCAGAAGCGCAGGCGGCAACCTGGACTCGCCGCCGGAGTCTGAAGGTGTGTCTCACGGGAGGTGGGCAGGCAGCCGTCTGGGATCGAGCCCTGGACGCGCAGCCTGACACTGTCTCCTGGTAGAGTGTCGCGCAGGACACTCTCCTGGGTCGCACATCGGTTGCGGGTGGCATGGGGCGTCACCCCCACCCCCGCCAAGATGGCACTGGGCGTGGAACTCAGAAGAGTAGCGTCTGTCAAATGCTGATGGGCACGTGAATTACTCGGAGACGCTTATGAAACTGAGGTCTCAATTTGGTAGGCCAGGGCGGGACCCTCGCTCTCTGGATCTGTGACCAGCTCTGTGGTCCGCGGCGCTGATGCAGGGCCCTCCTGCACTGGGCTGCGGGCAGGAAGGTGCCACCGAGCTGCCGACGACGAGCCTCTCGGCGAGCCCCCTGCCCCGCCAGGCTTGAAGGACCACAGTGACAGGAAACAGAGCAAAGCAAGGCTTCCCTCCACATCAAAGGAGCCTGAGGTGCAGAGACATGCTGAGTCCTGAGGATGAGGAGGGTGAGGCCAAGCCTGCAGCCACCTGGTCGCAGCACAGCAGGGAGCTGGCTGGGAAACGGCAGGTGGCATCAGCCACAGGTAGCTCAAACAGCATCTATTTGGAAATGTGAAGTCTGCTTAGGTGGTGAATGAGAACCGAACCAGCTCACTCTAAAGACCAGCACCCCACAACTTCCTCTACGTAAGTCTCTGACAGCCATCCCGGAGAGCTCTGAGCTCGGCTGCGAATGACTACGAAGACAGACACATTCGTCTGAGTTAATGTGCGGGAACAAAGCCGGAAGGAGCAACGAACCCAGGGACGATGGGAACCGAGACTCAAAGTATCTATCACGGGAAAGCGCGGGTCCACAGGGAAAACCTCGTTTTAAGCAAGATCAACCTGGACTGCCAACAGTTCAACCACACAGAGGCAGAACGGGAAATCCCTGGACCATCAATAGTTCACGGGACAGAGGCGGGGGCAGGGGCGCCAGCCCAGCCAACCACACGCCTGCGGGGCGCCTGCCAAGCGGCAGGGGACCCACCCTGGAGAGCATCTTCTCTCCTGACGCCACTTCCTGTGGAGGCTGACGTGAAGGAAGCGGGCTACCCTCCGGACCGCGCGTCCCGTGGCGCCACCAAGGAGGGCGGCACAGGGCGTCCCGTCGGGTTGGGAGATGCCCTCTGAACCCCTCCGATGTGCAGACGCTGTGCCTCAGGCAGGCTGTGGACCGCTTTAGCCAGACACGCTCGTTTTTTTCTGAATGAGATGAACAGACACTCTGGGGTCTGGAGAGTGCCCTGCCTGGGTGCAGAGTGGAGGATGCTGCAGCCCCGTGTCCCTGGGGCGCTGCTGGGGGTGGGGGGCCGCAGCGGAGCAGAGAGCAGATGTGACCGCCAGGCGGCTGCCGTAGGGGGGCTGGTAACTGGCTCGGAGACTGAAGCAGGCGCTTCTCTTCCTTCTGAAGCCCTGCGGCTCCCAGCTCCGCCGCTTCTCTCCTTCTGGGGGCTCTGATGGCCACCCCGTAGCGGCCTGGTGCTCAGACCCCCGGCCGCCATCACCGCTCACGCCGCCCACACCGACCCCCACAAAACTATGAAAAGCTGCCCGATGTCACTTCAGGAAACTGACACCCCCTGTTCGTCTAACTCCACCCACAGGTAGTCACGTGACCCTGGCCCCTGGAAGTGATTCTGTTCTGGACAAGCAGCCCGAGCCAGCAGGGAGATGCTCTCCCCCAGGATGGCCAGAGGTTGCCAGGCGCCCCCACGCAGAGGTTTGGGGTCCCGCCCACATCACGTGTGTCTTAGACCCCACTGGGCTGGATGACGATGGGACTGCACAAGTATGTGAGCTGACTTGTTTCCGTTTTTGCTTAAGCTCGTTTTTACTTCTGCCACCTGCAGGCAGAAGTCACAATTAAGAAATGAATCCATTCGAAAATGTAACCAGCAGCATGTCCCAAACATCACAGGAGCATCTTACCATAAATACCTTGACTCAAGGGAAAAAAAATCTCCGTGACTGAGTCTCAGCAATCACCCACAGGCCTGCGGGGGGACCCCATTAGTCACAGAGGCTGCCCCTGGACCCTGTGCGGGCGGCTGCCCACGCGTCTCCACACACGGCCAGCGCTGGGGCCGGCCTGGGCACTGCCCGCTCACTCTACCTGTCTGGTGAGGCTGCCTCCGAGGTTCATGGTGCCAGAGCCAGATTTGTTGGTCTGCAGCCACAGCATCACCGTGGAGGTCAGCTTGTAATGGGCGGTGCGACCACTGGACTTCTCCTGCAGGACGAGACAGAGATCAGAACCTTGCGCGACCTTGAGCTGAGCCCCAAGGGCCCCTGAGTTCAGGTCATTTGAGCATTCCCTTCCTGAGACCTCACCACAACGTGACCTTGTAAAAGTCCCAAGCGGTTTTTAAATTTAGGGCTGAATCGGCAATCATGTGTACCCCAGTCCTCCGGGGATCTTTTTCATCAGCGACAACTGCACTCCCGACTTGTCTCTGTCCACGTGGCCGTGGGCACTTGCAGGAAGCAGCAGGTTTACACACCACAGCATCCCCTCATCACTCAGCATCCCCAGGGCAGCCGCGGGGGAGCCTCACCTGTACTTCCACCACGTGGATTGAGTCCCAGCAGCCTTTGATCTTCTTTGATCCATCTCCAGCCTTCTTTATGAGGATCACTCCAGCAAAACCATGATCCAGATCCCAGAGGTAGACAGATGAGACACCACCTTCAAAATACCTGCAGGAAGCANTGTACTTCCACCACGTGGATTGAGTCCCAGCAGCCTTTGATCTTCTTTGATCCATCTCCAGCCTTCTTTATGAGGATCACTCCAGCAAAACCATGATCCAGATCCCAGAGGTAGACAGATGAGACACCACCTTCAAAATACCTGCAGGAAGCAGGCCCACATCCTGTTAAATGTTAGCCCGTCAAACTGCAGGTCACCGCCCCAGGTCCCCGGGGTGGGGGGGTGGGGGGCGTTGGCCCAAGGTCGTCTGGATGTCCCTCTGGGTTTGCAGGCCCTCCCTATGGGGGCACCACGGGTGGTTTGTGGCTGTGTCCTGTGCGTCCGCTGGGCAGGGGAGAGGGTGCTGCGCCCTCTGGGGCCGGGGGGCGGGTCACAGAAGGAGCACAGAGCAAGGAGTCCTGAGCTGACTCTGAGCTTGAGCTGCCCCTGATGCCAGCTCTGCGGCCTCTGTCAAGCTGGCTCAACGTCTTCAGGCTTCACATCACTTTCAGAGGAACGATCCACTAACGTGTGTGACATGCAACACTCAACGGGGCTCATTACTATTGAGTCATCATTACAGTCTGATATTCTTATCTTTGGGGATGGTTATTTTACAGGTGAAAAAGAAGAGGGAAAAAAAAAATACCCACAGCAACAATGGCCCAGACTCCTCCCACTGAGAGCAGATAGGGCTCTCCTCCCCTCCCAGATGCTCCAGGGCCTGCACACCCCTGGGGTCTACGGGTCTTTCAGAGCACCGGCTGTGACAATGAGGTTGGAACTCAGCCTCCTCTGCAGGCCTGCGGCAATACTGAACCAGAGCTCGGCTCCTGCTGCTGAGTCGCTTCAGTCGTGTCCAACTCCGTGCGACCCCAGAGATGGCAGCCCACCAGGCTCCCCCGTCCCTGGGACTCTCCAGGCAAGAACACTGGAGTGGGTTGCCACTTCCTTCTCCAATGCATGAAAGTGAAAAGTAAAAGTGAAGACGCTCAGTCGTGTCCGACTCTTAGCGACCCCATGGACTGCAGCCTGCCAGGCTCCTCTGTCCATGGGACTTCCCAGGCAAGAGTACTGGAGTGGGGTGCCACTGCCTTCTCCGATCAGAGGTCCTAATTCAGCTCAAATGCAAGAGGCTAAGAAAAGGCCAGAAGAGCCAAGAAAATCAGGAGAGGATCCCAAGTCCAAGGGCACAAGGCAGCGGCTGTGCGTGCAGGTCTGAGGGACGCGGGGAGCAGAGGCTGCGTGCAGCACCTCCCAACTAAAACCCGGGAAGGGCCCAGCTCTGGTGGCTCAGGCACTCTCCCCTGGGAAGTCTGCGGCCTCTGACCCCAATTAACCCCGCGTGGATGGTGCGGCAGGCACGTTCCAGGTCCCTCCAGCAGGGCCTGGGCCACGCACGGCCTGAGACACAACAGCAGGGCAGGCGCCGAAACACGTGGGCGGGGCGTCAGGCAGACGGGGGTCCCTCTCCCGGCCCGCCAGTCACCAGCTGCGCGTGCGCCTACCCGCCCAACGACGCCTCATCCACAGCAACGGCCTCGGTCTCCTTATGACACAGGGACACCAGGTACTCTACAGGACTGTTCAGGGACAAAAGCAACATGCGAGGACTTCCCCGGTGGCCCCGTGGGTGAGGACCCACCTGCCAACACGGGAGACACGGGTTCAATGCCTGGCCCCTCCCATGAGCCGCAGGGGAGCTAAGCCTGAGCACGCCAACTACCAAGCCCACGGGCCCTGGGGCCTGNGGTACTCTACAGGACTGTTCAGAGACAAAAGCAACATGCGAGGACTTCCCCGGTGGCCCCGTGGGTGAGGACCCACCTGCCAACACGGGAGACACGGGTTCAATGCCTGGCCCCTCCCATGAGCCGCAGGGGAGCTAAGCCCGAGCACGCCAACTACCAAGCCCACGGGCCCTGGGGCCTGCGGGCCGGAGAAGCCGCCGCAGTGAGAAGCAGCACATCAGAGAGAAGCCTCCGCGTGCTGCAGCGAGAGAAGGGCAAGGGGCAGCAACAAGGCCCAGCACGACCAACACTAAACGCTTAACAGGAGCAGACACCCGGCCAAAGATTACCTCCATAACAAATAAGCAAACAAACATCTACGTGAACTATGCCTCGATGACGGTGTTACCCAACAATGTAAACGGTACTCTTTACAGAGAATGCATGTGATGGGTGTGCAAGAACTCTTTGTATTCTTGCTTGGGTGACTTTGCTATAAATCTGTAACTCTTTCAGACTAAAAGTTCTGGCACAAAGGCCCCAGCATGCGATCCACGCCAGGGTGAAACCAGGAGACCAGCGGATGGAAGAGGCAGGCGCCCCCGTGCTGCTGAGCTGCAGGCCCCGGGGTGGCCGGGTCCCCCGGCTCGGGCCCAGTGCGGCCCCCCGGGCTGGGTGCCCGTGGCTCCGAGAGCCCGCCCTGCCAGGCCCCCCAGGCAGGCCGCCCCCACCGCTCATCTTGCGCTACCCACGCATGTAACTGTCAGCTGAGACTCACGGCTTCGTGTCCCCTGGCGAGCCGACCGCGAGGAGGGGACTGAAGGCAGGAGGACGTTTGGGGTGCCGGCCCCCAGGCTGAATGTTAGTCAGAAGACCGAGGCTGGGGCGGACTCCAGCTCCAGGCCAGGGTGGTGGTGTGGGGAAAGTGCGAGAGAAGGAAGAGAGCTGCCTGGGGGGCCCAGTGACTTCCAGGAAACCGGCCGGCGCCAGGCACTCAGGGACCCCGCTCAGGATGGCTCTCTCCCTTGTTCTAGATCTCTCTCTCTGAAACCCAAGAGGGTAAGGCTTCTGGCTCAGAGCCCGAGATGCCTCCTCCGCCCACAGGGCCACCTGGATCCGGCCCGGCCTGCAGCGGGCTGGGCACACGCAGGGTCCCCCCTGGATTGCCCCTGGGCCCTCATGCAGGCGAGCAGAAGGCAAGTCTTTCCAGGGCCCTGCCGCTCGCTCTCCTGGGTTTTACCCCCTCCCCCCACCGCATCCACCAGGAAGCAGAGCAGTGCCACTGGGCAGGAGTGGGCAGCTCACAGCAGGCCTGCCGACACCCGTCCCGGCTGGCCACTGGGCAGGAGGGCGCAGCCTACAGCAGGCCTGCCGACACCCGTCCCGGTGGGCCACTGGGCAGGAGGGGGCAGCCCACAGCAGGCCTGCCGACACCCGTCCCGGCGGGCCACTGGGCAGGAGGGGGCAGCCCACAGCAGGCCTGCCGACACCCGTCCCGGTGGGCCACTGGGCAGGAGGGGGCAGCCCACAGCAGGCCTGCCGACACCCGTCCCGGCGGGCCACTGGGCAGGAGGGGGCAGCCCACAGCAGGCCTGCCGACACCCGTCCCGGTGGGCCACTGGGCAGGAGGGGGCAGCCCACAGCAGGCCTGCCGACACCCGTCCCGGCGGGCCACTGGGCAGGAGGGGGCAGCCCACAGCAGGCCTGCCGACACCCGTCCCGGTGGGCCACTGGGCAGGAGGGGGCAGCCCACAGCAGGCCTGCCGACACCCGTCCCGGCGGGCCACTGGGCAGGAGGGGGCAGCCCACAGCAGGCCTGCCGACACCCGTCCCGGTGGGCCACTGGGCAGGAGGGGGCAGCCCACAGCAGGCCTGCCGACACCCGTCCCGGCGGGCCACTGGGCAGGAGGGGGCAGCCCACAGCAGGCCTGCCGACACCCGTCCCGGCGGGCCACTGGGCAGGAGGGCGCAGCCCACAGCAGGCCTGCCGACACCCGTCCCGGCGGGCCACTGGGCAGGAGGGCGCAGCCCACAGCAGGCCTGCCGACACCTGTCCTGGTGGGCCACTGGGCAGGAGGGGGCAGCCCACAGCAGGCCTGCCGACACCCGTGCCGCAAAAGGGAAAAAAATGACACCTTTAAAATGCGGCTTTTCCGGCGCACGGCCTCTGGCCTCACCTGCCCCCCAGACCAGAGTGCTGCTCTCTGTGCTGGGGCCCGGGGCAGGGCAGGGCAGGCCATGCTGGGAGGAGCCGGCTGAGGGCCAGGCGGATTGATAGCCCTCACCCACATCACCCAGCGAGCAGTTCAGAAGCACCCGGCAGTCTGTGGTCGAGCCCTCAGTCCCCTAACCAGGATCCCTGTTTTCTTCCAGCAGCATTTGACCGAAGGCGGAACCGGCCACTCCTGGCCCCGGCTTGCCGTCTCCCTGCCCCGGGGGCCGCCCTGGCCAGGGTCCTTCATGTTCGCAACCTGGGGACACAGGAGAGCAGGGCAAGCTCGAGTCTGGCCTCATGGGGGTTACTATTCTTTCCTCCAAATTAAAAAAAAAATAATCGTTACAACGTTGTTCTATGAAAGAGAAATTTAACACCTAGCCCCCAACACCATAAATCAACGTTCCCCATAAACCTCATTTTTCCAAACCCCCCTCCGGTCTACGTCCAGACGCTTGCTTGCACGTAACTGGAAGCACAGCAAGGGGACTGGGCTGGGCGTGGTTTTTCCCCACTCGGTGGGAGTCACGCGCACCTTCGGGGGCCATGTGACCGCCAGAACTGGTTTTAACAGCGGGACGGTATTATGGTGGGTGGTGTCCGAATTTACAGTCCAACTGACTTTTGAGAAAGCAATGACTGCAGCTGCACCCCAGGGGCCACGGTTCTTCGGGCGCTCAAGCTCGGATTCCCATTCCACTCCGTCTAAAGGGACCTCCGGGGACTTGTGTGGCTGCAAGTCTCGGCCTGGCGCTCCAAGGCAGAAGGCGCAGGGATGAGAGAGCAGGCAGGGCTGGCCCAGCACTGCCCAGAACGCCGGCCGCTGGGGGAAGGTGCCCGCGGGGCCCAGCTCTGAGCGCAAAGCATTAACTAAAGAAGGGACCTCAACAGGTTTTTGGAAACTTATTCCTACCTACCTTACTTTGATCATAATGACATGAAACGGGGGGGGGGGGGGAATAATTTTTATGNCCAGCACTGCCCAGAACGCCGGCCGCTGGGGGAAGGTGCCCGCGGGGCCCAGCTCTGAGCGCAAAGCATTAATTAAAGAAGGGACCTCAACAGGTTTTTGGAAACTTATTCCTACCTACCTTACTTTGATCATAATGACATGAAAGGGGGGGGGGTGGGGTGGGGGAATAATTTTTATGTGGTTTACATTTATGAGTTTTTACATAAAGGCTTTTGTGGGTATTTTAAGAATGTGCTAAAATGTCTGAAACCACATAAAGCCATCTGAGGAGCCGCCCGCCAGAACTAACAGCGCGCACGTGGAAGCACTTTAACCGGCCTTTGTACATTTAATGAGTCAAGTAGTATTAACATTGTTTAAATGCTAGCATGCCGTTTCAAGGCGGCTCCGCCATCGCCTGGGACGTGAATGGGGTCTGCCCGGCGGCCTGTGCTCTGAGCTGGCTCCGTCGGGGACACTGGGGACCCCGTCACCGGGGAGGGCGGACAGGCCCGGGATCGCGGCCACAGCCCCGCTGAGCTGGGCTCGACGGAAATGGTCCCCAGTCAAGTGGGCCGCCTGGGGAGCATCATTAAAACGCGGATGCCCCAAACTGAACCCCCTGGGCTTCTCTCAGGCCTTCAGGGAGCGAGGGCTGAGACCCACACATGTGGTAAGGCTAAGTCAGCCGGTGGGGACACGGTGAAGAAGCCGCCCTGGAAAGATGAGCCAGGAAACCCTGGGCCCTTCAGATCCCAGGATCATCAGGAGTAGGGGATGGCAGAGTAGCCCAGACTGGCCCAGTAACGAGAGGAAAACGCAGCTTTGCAGTCTACTCGAGAGGGAGCTCCGTCAACCGTCGGCTCCCAGTCTTGGTGGCTTTCAAGGCCGCCCCAGCAAAGGTGCATGCTTCTTAAGGCAATCGCAGCCATGCGGAGCTGACAGCAGGGACTGCGGTCGGGGGCCCTGGGCTGGCTCTGTAAGTCCCACCGTCCGGAAAACACCATGCTGACCACAACCAGGCTTTATAAAGTCAAAACGGCCGAGACCCCAGGAGCCAGGAGTCGCGGGCCAGCGCTCGGGTGGCCAGTCGTGGTGGTGCGCCTGGGTGGGAAAGCCCCTGTACCCGGGTCGGTGAAGCGCCCCGGGCGTCCGTGACTCCGCTCTCCCCAGGGAGCCATTCCTCTCCCTGAAATGCCCTCCTCCACTGGGCCAGAGTCAGGGTCACACATAGATTCTACGACCGAAAGTCTCCAACCTCAGGACTTCTGGGGAGGAGAAGAGAAAAAGGGAAAAATGTAATACTTCGCTCTCAAAATGATCTACTTCACCAAAGAAAGGAATAAGAAACAACCACCTATTCTGGCTCCCTGAGCTTTATGGGGTGTTTGAGGCTGAGGTGTGCATGGAGACGGGGATGGAAACTCGGCTCAGGAATCTGGGCTGTGACCCTTGGCCAACATGGGGAGGCGCGTGTAACAGGAAAGGCAGGACTGGACGGGGTTCGAGGCTGGCCTCAGCTCTAAAGAAGAGGCCCCAGCAAGTGACGATCACACACCACGACCCGCACCCAAGAGCCACGGCCGGCACAGCTCTGCGGGCACAGGCCCTTCGCGGCTTCGCTCCGACGTGCGGGCCTTCAGCCGGGAGCGGGCGAGCGGCGGGCGGGGCTGTGGGTCTCTGGCAGGGCGATGACCACCCCCTGCCCCAGAGGTGGAGGACGCGGGTCAGCCAGTCAGACCCAGACTGGCCGGGGGAGGGGCCAGCACCAGGCCCCGCCCCCAGGCGCTGGGCTGAGCGCTGCACAAGCAGGCTTCCTTAAGTAAAGCCGGGGGGAACACGAGGGGGACACGTGGGGCGCCCGCGTGGGGCACTCATTCCTCAGACAGAAACGCTGGCCCTGACTGCACTCCAGCATCTGGGGGCTGTGGGAGGGCCGGTGTGAGGGTGGCTCCGAGAGCCGCGGGGCAGCCTCCTAACCCCTTGTCACATGCACTGGCTCACACACCTCCAGGGATGGTCGGCTCTGCCAGGGTTTTCAGAATCCCTGCCCGCGGCCTCGGGACAGCTATGTGGCAGAAACGCCTGCAGCACACACAGGCGCGGACGGGCCGATGGGTGCGGGCTCACGCTGCTGTGACGCCGGGCGCTCAGCAGGCACAGCTGGACGGAGGTGTGGCGCTCGACAGCCTCTTTACAAGGCTTGCGCTTCTGTCCAGGAGAGGGATGACGAAGGCCTCGCCGGGAACAACGGCCCTGGATCTGACCGCGCCCCCGGGAGACGTGGACAGACAAGGTCTTCCGGAGTTTCGGAGCCACTGCCCGAAGGCTGCCAGCTGTGTCACAGGGTTTGTGCACGTTATCTTAGAGTTAAGATCATGGACACCCAGGGAGAGAAAGGAACGCGGCCGGGTCGCGCGGCAGAGGGGGAGCTGGCAGGGCCCCAGAGCCGTGCCCTGTTCCGCTGGCCTGGGTTCAGCCTGTGAGGCTGGGACTCAAGTAAGCTCACCACCCGCACGCAGCTGCCTCAAGGCAGAGGAGCAAAGTCAGGGCAGGGAGGAAGGGGTCTCCAGGAGTCAGGCGGCACTGAGCACCCCACACAGGGAACTCTGGAAAGGAGGGCCTTCCACTTGCAGGGGGCGGCAGGGGCTGCTGGCCGAGCCTCTGTGAGGCCACCGCCCTGGGCACCTGCACAGACTTCTTCCCAAGGAGCCCAGGAGGACCAGGGCGCTCCACCAGCAGCGGGAGCAGATCCTCGCTTCACCCCAACACGTGCAGCCACAAAGCCCGACACGTGACCCTGGAGGAGCCGGTCCCTGACGCTGACCAGGGGTCTGTCTATAAACGGAGTTGTTCTCTGTACACTCCTGTTTCCCATTTAACTTTCTTCCAGCAGATGACAATCAATGAGTGCCAAGGCACGCAGGCCCTGGGCACAGCCTCGGGACCAGGCAAAGGGGACCGAGTGGCTGGGCTGTCACTGGGCTCCAGGTTGGGAGCAGTGGGCGGCCGTCTGGACCCCGCCTGCAGGGGCTCTGGGCACCTCCGCTGACGCCCCGCCTCAGAAACTTATACCACGAGAGAGGAAGCACTCAACTCCCCCCAGGGTGGACAGGCTTCTCCCTGCTTGCCTCCCACACGATCAGAGCAGTGCAGCTGAGGCGACCCTGACCTCCCTTAGCTGCTTCCTGCACCTCACCCCAGCCCAGGTCCGCAGGCAGGGCGGGTTCTGAGAGGCCCTCCGATGGACGCGTGGCTGAAGACACAAAGCACGTATGTGAAACTCAAACACTTAACTACGCTGCCGGCGTGCTCAGAGCCAGACGTGGTGCCCCCCTCTATCCCTCTGTCCCCACAGCACAGGATTTCCAGCAGGGGCAGCCGTGGCAGGGCCTCCACACACAGAGAGGCCCTGAACCTCTGGGCAAGGACCCCCCCAGACGAATCCAAAGGGGCAGACGGCAAGGGTGAGGGCCAAGGCGGGTGGTCCAGGCCTCGCCTTCCCGAGAACTTTCCTGAACACTTCGGTGACCTCGGCTCATGCTGCTCACTGAACCCACCCGTTTCCCACCTGGGTTCTCATTCTGGAGACCTAGGGAGCTTGGACCAGCCAACTCTGGGGGCGGGGAGGGGGCAGACACAGGGTAACCTCAGGCCACAGGTGCCACACAGTCAGACCAGGAGGAGCCCGGGTCAGGGCCTGCCTCCCCAGCCTGCAGAGCCTTGGGGGACAGCGGAGGTCGTATAGTGAGCACTGTCCAGTGTACTCCAGGACCCGCAGCCCCGCCAGCCATGCAGCACGAGGGCCTCTGCAGCTCTCTCCACCCTCCGGTCCTGGTGGCCTGCGCTCTCCCGCCTCACCAGCACGCCCCTCGGCTCAGAGAAGCCCACCCGCTCCTCCTGGTCTGGTTACACAGCCTGGCCTGGCTACCCACGACCACCTGAGGCTCCATGATTCGCCAGGAGGACTCACTGGACTCAGAAGAGCTGTGCTCGTGGCCCTGAGTCACTCCAGGGAAAGGAGACAGCAGGGGCCGTGGAGGAAACCAGGGGTGGGCTCCCGGCACCAAGCCACGTGGAGTGCCCTCAGTTCCCAGTGACGGGCAGCGGAGCCCCCTAGAGTCTCAACACCCACGGCTCTTCCTGGTGAGCCCTCTGCCTTGCACACAGGCTCTGGGAAGGAGGCTGCAGCTCAGCACAAACCACGGTGTCTACGTGACGTCTCCGCACCGTGACCATTCCTGTCGGGGAGAACAGGAAGTCCCCCAAGTCCAAGTTCCCGGAGGCCAGCCCAGGGCCACCCTGCGGGGAGCGTGGCCTCTGGCGTGTGATGCTGGGATGTCCCCTGCGACAGGGACGCTGCTCCGGGCCCCCACGGCCCCGCCATAGGCGCTCTCCCCGCCCCGGTGCCCGCGTCCTGGTCTTCCTTCGCGCTTCCCAAGCGAGTCCTCTGTGCCTCAGTTCACTTCGTCCCCTGGGGACCCCTCGCCCGGGTGGCGCCCGCGCCGCTGAGAGCACAGCAGGGGCTCGGGAAACACCGGAGGCTGGGCCACGAGGACGGCCTCCCGTCACTGCACACGGGGGCACTGCAGCCGCTGCTGAAGCAGGCCTCCTTGCGGCCTCGCCGAGTGCTGGCCGGGCCCCACCGGAGCCTGCAGCCTCCTGAGCGTGGCCCACTGTTCCGCGTCTGCAGCCGCACCACCCCATGGCCACAACCGCAAACACACCTGACCCAAGACCGCAGACGGGACTGCCGGCCAACGAGGACGGTTCCGTTACCCTCGAGGGGCCAAGTGGACACAGGGAGCCTTAGGAGGGGAACAGCACCCCCACCAAGAAGGCCACGGCTCACTGAGAGACAAGGAGACAGAGGCTCAGCAAGCGGACCCCGGGCCCACCGTCAGCGAGCAAGGACACAACAGAGGACTGAGGCCCGGCCTCCCCCACAGCAGCCGCTGCCCGCCCTGCAGCCTGGCCCGGACACAGCCCGGGGTCGGAGCCAGCTCCTGGGAGGCATCTGGGCCCACCCACCCTGTTACCTCCTTCCCAGACTTCTGCTCGGCTTCCCCGGTGGCGCGAGTGCTCGAGAGCCCGCCCGCCAGCGCAGGGGACACAAGAGACACAGGTGGGACCCCGGGTCGGGAAGACTCCCTGGAGGAGGGCACGGCCACCCACCCCAGTGTTCTTGCCCGGAGAACCCCATGGACAGAGGAGCCTGGCGGGCTGCAGCCCCTGGGGCCGCAGAGTCGGACACGACTGAGTGAGCACACGCACGCACACTCCTGCTGCTTCCGCTCCAGCAGCAAGCCTCCTGCTGCCACCTACGAGTCCCATCGGGACAGACACAAACTCCCGGGCCAAACGCTCACGTCCCAGGAAGAGGTGGCCCCTCGGGGCCCAGGGTGCGAAGTCTGTTTTGAAGACACAAGAAACCTGGGCAACAGACTTTTTCCTTACAGGCCCCTGGACGTCCTGCACTTGCCAGCTGGTGTTGCTCAAGCACCATCTGACGGAGGCACGGGGGACGGAAGGGAGGCAGGAAGGAGCGGAAACAGCCGCAGCTGTAACGCGGGCCCCGGGGCAGGGAAAGGAGGCAGAGGACCGGGGCCGCTGCTGGGAAAGGCTCACGGGCCCCGCGCCTGCCACAGGGGCGCCAGCCTTGCTTTACTCTGTAAACTTCTTCCAGACAAGGCGGCTGATTACAAAACCTAATTAAAGTGCTTGAAGATTATCTCGGACCCAAAGCAAAGAAGAACACAAAGTGCCTTCCCGCCCCGCGCCTCCTCTCCCCCCGCCCAACTCTGGCCTTCATTAAGCTTTGATTTCAATCAATTGCACACCCACTAAAATTAACTTATAAAGCCAATAAATTGCAACCGCACGTTTGAAGGTATCATCTGCTGTGAGCCAATAGTCGAGGATCGCAGAGCGTGGGGCAAGCTGTCTGGCACAGATGGGAGCAATCATGTCTGAGACAGAGCAGTGCCAGGCCCCTGGTTAGAACATCTGGGCTCGGAAGAACCTGGGCTGACTGAGGGCCCAACGTGGAAGCCAGAGCGGGGAAGGCTTCCTCTCTTCCCTGGGAACGCAAAGTGCTGACCGCGGGGTGCGCAGCGGCCTGCTGGTGGCTCACACCGCAAACGAGATGCTTCTCTGGCAGTGGCAGGAGCCAACCTCTGCTAGGCCTCCCCCAGGAAGACGGCTCGCTGGGCCGCCCCAGGCCTGGGCCTGAGAAAGCGGAGGCTCTGCCAGGAAAGCAGCGTCCCCGTGAGCCAGCTGCCTGAGAGGTGGCCCTTCCTGCTCCAGATCCCGGCGCCCAGCGGGTACTGGGGCTGGAGACCACCTTGGGGCCTGGCGGGGAAGACTGGGAGCCGCTGGGATGTTGGCGGCCAGGGTGGGAGGGCCTGGGAAGGGGAGTGATGACATTCCAGACTGGCGAGCAGGCCACGGCCTCCCCCAGCGCAAGCACTCCAGAGAAACCCGCCTGTCATCTCCTGAGGATTTTCAGCAAATGGACTGTTCCAATCTAAAGTCAGAGCTGTGCAATCATCAGCTGCTTAACGGTTATTCTCCCGGGAAAGTTTCCCACCAGGATCCCTCTCTGTCACTAGTGATGGCAAAGCAGGAAAGCAGTAATTGTGGAAGGGATGGGAGGGAAAGAAGGCGGCAGGGAGCCGGGAGGAAAGGGGCTTCATGGGAACCAGGCAGGACCCCGGCTGAGCTCTCTGGGCCCCCAGGTACCTCGTGCCCGCTGTGGGAAAGCAGGCACGCTCCCAGCTGCTGGCACTTCTAAGCCACGCTGCAGAAACCCTGCACACAGGCAGGAGGGGGGGCACCCAGAGGTGCAAGCCGGGGGCCTGCTCGTCGGTCCAGTCCCGGCCTGGCCTCTCACGCAGGCCCTATCGATTCAACGCGCCAATGGCTCATCCTAACCCCTAGGGTCAGAACCTCGACGGCTGGGCGATCCAAGCCCGGAGCCCAGGCACAGAAGCCAAGGCCCTCCTCCGGGAAGACGGTGACGGAGCCTCCAGCCCCGACGGCAGAGACGCCTCTGGGGGCTGGCGAGCCCCCCTCTCCAGCAGGCAGGCCGGCCTACTGCCGCCCAGGACACCTCGCCGGGCCGCGGCTCAGCTCCACCTCCACGCTCACCGCGGTCTCCTTCCCCGCGGCTTGTTAGGAGAATGCCAGGAGGCAGAAGGCTGGGGAACCAGGAGCTGTCTTCACTCCCTCGCCCTCAGGCTCAGGCTGAAGACAAGCCAGAGGAGGGCCCCGGGGCGCGGAACGGCAGGAAAGGGGGCCTTTGGCCCATTTTTGTTTTTCTCTGGTTGACTCCCCAGCCCTCCAGACGGCGGACGGCCGACCTCCGTGAGAGGAGTTCAGTGCACCTTCCCGCTGTAGACGAGGGTCCTTCCTGCTGGGAGCCATAGAACAAGCAGCCCCTGGAGGCGCCTCACAGCACGGAGGGTTCCAAGCCCGAGGGCAGCGTCCAGTCCCTTGGGGCGGTGGGCGGGTGGGGTGGGGTGGGGTGGTCGAGAGGCCAGAGCACAAGGCAAACCCAGTCCTGGTTTTGCGACCTGCCAGGACCCCAGAATTCAGGAGCAGCAGGGGTTAAAGTCCAGGTGAGTACAGGGGAGGGCCCACCTGCCGCAGTCCTCAGTCACCAGGGCACCGGCCCGCAGTCCCCCCCGGAGTCATGGGCACCTGCCTCTCCTGCGGAGGCCCTGCAATCACTCACTTCCCTCTGGGTCTGCCCAAGGCTATGGGCGCCCGTCCGCAAGCCCAGGACACAGGCCATCTCCTCAGCCTCTCAGGCAGCGGCTCAGCGACAGAGCCAGCGGACGCGAGGCAGTGTCAGCCTTCTGCCTGAGCCCGTTTGTTGACGTGTAAGGAAGGCAAGTGTTGGAGAAGACTCTAGAGAGTCCCTTGGGCTGCAAGGAGATCTAACCAGGCCATCCTAAAGGAGATCAGTCCTGGGTGTTCAGTGGAAGGACTGATGTTGAAGCCGAAACTCCAATATTTTGGGCACCTCGTGCGAAGAGCTGACTCGTTGGAAAAGACCTTGATGCTGGGAAAGATAGAAGGCAGGAGAAGGGGATGACAGAGGATGAGATGGCTGGATGGCATTGTCAACTCAACGGACACGAGTTTGGGTGGACTCCGGGAGTTGGTGATGGACAAGGAGGCCTGGTGTGCTGCGGTTCATGGGGTTGCAAAGAGTCAGACAGGACTGAGCGCCTGAACTGCACTGAAGCAAGTTAGGGGGAAGGCTCCATGGAGGAGCGCTGTGGCTTCCTTCACTGTGTGTGTGTGTGTGCGCACGCTCAGTTGAGTCCCACCCTTTGCAGCCCCATGGACTGCAGCCCGCCAGGCTCCTCTGGCCACGGGATTCTCCAGGTGAGAATGCTGGAGTGGGTGCCATTTCCTCCTCCAGGATCTTCCCGACCCGGGGACTGAAGACTGAAACCACGCCTACTGCGTCTCCTGCAGCGGCAGGTGGACTGTTACCAAGAGTGCCACGGTGGCAGCGGAGGAGCCTCCCCGCTGTGGGGAGAGGCCTAGACTAGGGAGGGGCAGGATGAAGGGCAGGGGGAAAGGCGAGGCCCTGGCCCCAGGAAACCTGCAGTGACCACTGGCCCGCGCTGACCAAGCAGGGGCGAGGCCTCCGAGCCCTGGGCTGATCTCTGTCTGCCCCAGAATCACAGCGGGGAGAGTTCAAGGTCACTAACGTGACCTCTGACAACCCACAGGGCACTCTGACAACAGGAAGTGGGCAAGATACCAGGGGGTTGGGGGAAGGAGGGGAAAGGAAGGAAAGAAAGAAAAAGGAAACTTGGATTCATAATTATTAAATGAGAAATGGGTTGGCTCAGCAACTGGGGAAATGGTCCTGACATGGGCCTCAGGAGAGGGCGTCCCAGCCCACTGACGACTTTGGCCACCCAACGACAACTCCCACCACAGTCCGTCTGGGGGCCTGGGACTGCTGTGACAGGGGATGACCAGGCCGCCCCCACATACGAGGGAGTGAAAGGCCCCCTGCTCTCCCCTGCGGGTGCCACCTGGAGGCCGGGGGCAGAACGGCATCCTCTGGGCCCGGACCCCAGCTCCACAGACCCTCCCAGGACCTCAGGGGCAGAACAGCATCCTCTGGGCCTGGACTCCAGCTCCACAGACCCTCCCAGGACCTCAGGGGCAGCTCTGGGCCCAGATTCCACCTCTCCAGACCGTCCCAAAAACTTAGGGCTGGCTTGTCCTGTGAGATTCCCCCCTGGATGCAGGAGGCTGCCCTGTCACCCCTCCCCACTTCCCCGCAGGTCAGCTCACCTTCAGAGGGGAGCACAGGCAACACGCACAGGCCCACAGAGATATGGGTCATCAAGGCGGAAAGCCCCTTCGAGGGGGACCCTGCCCAGGTGGGGGAACCTCCTCAGGAGGCGATGCGGAGTTAGGCCTGGGGGATGAACCCAGCCTCCTGCCGATTCCTAGCGGGTTAACTGCCTGGAGGACTTCCCTGAGCGGAGCCCTCCTGGCCTGGTAGACACCCGCCACGTACCCTACAGAGCCACTGTTCCGACAGGGGAGCCTTGTGAAGGGGGATGGGGAAGGCCCGCCGAGGCCTCACAGAAGGCCCACGCCGAACAGACTGCACGTCACTCTACACATGAAGCAGCAAGCCAGCAGGCAGGAGGGGGCAGTCAGAGGACAGGCGCCTCTCCCCAGGCCCGCCCCCACCCCCACGCCAGGGTGGCACAAGGAGACCAGCGCACGCGATCGCCGTACCCAGGAAATCACCGCTCCAACGCTTACGCCTACGAGCAATCGGAACTGGCCTTGTTCTGGTCCTCGAAGGACCCGTAAGCCACCCTGCTTGGCTGCCCCTTCCCGCCCAGGTCAGCTCCCGGACAGGTGCCCCGACCCCTCCACGCAAACCCTGGTCACTCTCTGTCCCATCACCCTTCATGTCACCAACCCACTCACTATCACTCTGTCATCTATGTGTCCACAGCAGACGCTCCACGTGGGCAAGGACGTGGTCATCTGGACTCAAGGCCGGAGCCCTAGGACTTGGCGAGCATCTGGCTTGTGTCAAACATGCCAGTGCTGGTCTAGTAAATGGGTTAAGTTGCTTTCCTGGTGGCTCAGAGGTTAAAGTGTCTGTCTCCAATGTCGGAGACCCAGGTTCGATCCCTGGGTCGGGAAGATCCCCTGGAGAAGGAAATGGCAACCCACTCCAGTACTCTTGCCTGGAGAATCCCGTGGAGGGAGGAGCCTGGTAGGCTACAGTCCATGGGGTCGCAAAGACTCGGACACGACTGAGCGACTTCACTTTCACTTTGGACTCTGGAGCTGGATAAGGATGGCTTTAAACTGGAACAGAACGCGTGAAATACCTGGGTAGGAGACTCCACCTCTCTGAATCTGTCATTTCACCTGTAAGACGGGGATAACCCTCTCGCACAGGCCGACGTGAAGAGTCAATAAGACCGAGAGGCAGTGGACGCCAGGCTCGCCCAGGTACTGGCTGGTACCTACTGCTGTCAGCACTGCTGTTTCACTACCCACAGTCCTGACTCCACTTGGGAATTCCCGTTCAGCAGCTGGACAGGCTTCTTGCCGCATGGCTGGGTAAGAACAGCTACAAATAAACCAGAAATGCCAGCAAAAAGACCACTTCTTGGCTTCCCTGGAGAAGGAGCTGTTCTACTACAGGGCGACGTTCAATCACTGAAATTTACTCCAACGTGAGACTCAATAATTTGTGGAAAGATCAGGCAAGTATAGACTCAAATTCTGGCTCTTCGCCTCGAGGTCCGGTGTGCGTGTGGCGGGGGGGGTCATTTAGCCTCTGGGAAACCCAGTCTCATCAGCAAAAATGGGAACATCAACTGCCCCAGCGGTTCTTGAAAGGGTTAAAGATACTGCATGTAAACTACTGGCACGTGACCGAGAGTGGAGACAAAGCCGCTTTGCGCCGCGGCACATCTGGGGCGGCTCAGGTGTTAAGGGCCGCGGTTCCAGCTTCCTCAGAGCCGTGCTTTTGCTCCTGTGTCGTGGGTCTTTTTGTCAACACACGTGTCAGATGGACACATAATAATTCTGTATGGTGTATTATATATATCAAATCTGCTAAGAACTGGACCACCACGCCGGCTGGCTGCAAGATGCAGCCTGACCTCCTCCTCCACGGCGACACCACCACGCCCAGATGACGCTCCGGACGCTTTGCTTCTCTCACTGCCTTTTCCCGCCTGCATCCCAGGTCAGGGTCAGGGGAGCCCACCAGGCCCCTGTGTCCAGGGGATTCTCCAGGCAAGAATGCTGGAGTGGGTTGCCATTTCCTCCTCCAGGGCACCTTCCCAAACCAGGAATTGAACCCGGGTCTCCCGCATTCAGGCAGAGCCTTTACCAACTGAGCTACGAGGGAAGGATAATTATGCATAAGAAAGAAAGACTAAAGGAGTGACAGGACTTCTGTGGCCGCGAAGCCTACAGTGCTCACCCTCTGGGCCTTTACAGGCACACGCGTGTTGGGCGGCACACGCGTGTCGGGCTCTCCCGAGCCACTGGGTGGAAGTAGCACTGCGTGCATTATAGGGTTGCTGTGTTTTCAACACGGAGCTTAATTAAAAATGAGACTCTATTAAGAAAAAAACGCTTTGGAGATGACCTTCGCTGGAGCCTTTCCGTGCGCGGTGGATAGAGCGAGTGGCCGCCCTTTCCAGGGGTGCGGCAGGAGGCAGAAGTCTAAGCAGATGCAGCAGAAACACTTCCCCAAGTGCATGGGGTCGCTAAAGAGTCAGACACGTTTCAGTGACTAGACCACAATGGCCCAGTGCGGGCCGAGGCCCCCAGCGACCCCGGAGGCACCAATACCGGCTTGGAGGGAGCTACAGACACCGGGGAACCCTGACTCCCCCCACATCCCCCCCGGCCTCGGAGACTGGTCCAGGAGCAGGGCCCTGGGCCCCAGGCGAGAACCGTCAGGCAGGTGGTGCCATGAAACCCAGAGGGGCCTCTGAATCACCGCCCCATGCCTCTCACTGGTGGGCGAGGCAGCCGTCACTCACGAGGGCCCTGAGTGTGTCTGTGCTCCGCTGTGGCTTTCTGAGTTGCAGTTCAGATGTGGGTTCTCCTGAGGCGGGCTTTCTTCTGAGGAGTCCAGGCGCAGACCTTCCAGGCGGGCTGGATCCAGGCACTCAGGTACGGTCTCCACGGCTCTGCTGTGCCCAGGAACGCAGGGAGGGGGTCTTTGGATGCCTGCTGCACCCCCGGCCCGGCTGCCCTGGCAGAAAGAAGGCGAGCCGTCCACCGCCCTCCACGGCCCAGAAGCACTCTTCCCTGCATACAGCAGCGGCTGAGGCCCTCTGGTTGCCCATGGCTGGTGCTGGCAGCGTGGAGATCAGCCCTGGCTGACCGTGTTGGACGGAGGAGCAGGACAGGAGGCTGAGCGGGCAGCAGGAACGGCTGTTGCTGACGGCCAGTCCCACGGATCAACCCCCTGCCCTGGCGCTTTAATCTGCTTTGTTCTTCGAAGGACTTGAGTTACAAAGTGGGGTGGCGGGGGCCGCTTTTACGCCTTTATGCCGACCTAGAAAGTACCCAGATCTGCTTGGGCAGCAGAAGGACTGGATCCCACTTTGCAGAAAACTGGCTGCCTCATTTTTTGGCTTTAACCAGGCCAGAAACATTTAAAGAAGAGGGGGAGGAGGTCACTGGGTTGTGAACCTTTAAAATAAAACCCATCCTCTCATAAAATTTCAGACATTTTAATACCCCCCCCCCGACCGCAGAAAAGAAGGCATTCTCGAATAAAGGGTGAATACTTTTACCCATAGGAACAACTTGACGTCGTTTTGATGAGAGTCTGTCTTTACCCGAATTGTCTGCACTGAAGCCCCTACCACAGTGAAGCGGCCGTCTGTGTCTGATGCGGCTCCCCTGCTGTTTGCCAGACAAACCACCTCCGGCCCAGCCCAGGCCTGCATGGCGAGTCAGCAGCAGGCAGGGGCGCGAACCCAGGTCTCTCGGTTCTCAGCCTGTACTGTGGCTGTGCTCCTTGGGGTCATGTGGTAACAAACACACCCACACACCCAGGACTTCCACTAAGACCTTCGCATACGTACACACCCAGGACACACACCCAGGACACACACATACAGACACAGACCCAGAACTTGCGCTGAGACTCCCGCTGTCTCTGCTGCTCTGAAACCACATCACTGGCTCGTGTTTGAGATGCCTGCTTGGAGCCACACAGACATTGTCGTTGGTGACCATCAAAGTTTAGTTCTTGACCAAAGTCCTTGCCCTGGAAAAACTTATATTCTGGGGAGAGAGTGAAAAATCAGTGTTTAAAAAAAAAACAAAAATGGTTTCAGTGTTAGTATAAGTGCTTGGAAGAAATGACTGAAATACCTTTGTTCCACACATTAGCCTCTTGGATAGGAGTGAGGTCAAGCCTGTTTTATACCAAATCCCATCATCTTGGGCGCATCCTGTGTTGGAGACTTAGCTGCCCACGGCAGGGCTGTGGGGAGAGGGCAGTGTGCCTCTGGGCAGAGCTGGCTCTCAGCGGTGCATTTCCCTCCAGCGCCTGGGGCGGTACAGTACGTTCAGGTGTGACCTGGGCTGAGCTCCTACTGCCCAGGCTGGAGCTGCTGGCTGAGAAGAGCAGGCAGGGACAGTGTGGGGGTGGGGCAGGGACGTCAGTGCATCGGCCCCTCACGAGCACACTTGCTCGCCACTGGGCGCTGTGCTGAGCCCCAGGTGAAGGCGTCGCCTCCAGCTGGGTTGGTTCCTCCTTTTCCCACTCTGCAGGTGAGAAAGAAGTCCAGTAAGTTGCCCCAGGCCAAGAGGCCAGTGAGGAGTAGAATGAGGACGTGTGACTTCAGAGCCTGTTCGCTTGGTCTTCACTATAATCCAGGGTGAATCAGGCCAGTAGTGTCAGGGCCCAGGAGGTAAGCCAAGGTTCCAGCCCAGGGGAACAGTGATGCCAGGGAGAGGCTGCACATGCTAGGCAGGCACATAGGTGCCTGGGGCCATTTCACGAGGCCACCGAGAGAACAGCAAGGCCACTTCCAATCCCAGCTGCCCTGGGCGGAAGCTGCTAAAATCTTCCTTGCCTTGATTTGGACTTTTCTAGGTGAAAGACCCTGTGGCCTTCCATGGCTGAGCCGTGGTGGGGTCATTTCCCAGCGGGCGTACCTTGGGCGTGCACGCTCTTCCTCTTGTCAGTCGCTAAGTCGTGTCCTGCTCTTTGCAGCCCCGTAGACTGCAGCACACCAGGCTCTCCTGTCCTCCACCGTCTCCTGGAGTTTTCTCAGATTCATGTCCGTTGAGCAGTTGATGCGATCTAACCATCTCATCCTCTGTCATCCCCTCCTCCTGTCCTCCATCTTTCCCAGCATCGGGGTCTTTTCCAGTGAGTCGGCTCTTTCCACTGGAAAGTGGAAAGTGTTGGAGCTTTAGCATCAGTCCTTGCAATGAATATTTTAGGGTTAGTTTTCTTTAGGATGGACTGGTTTGATCTCCTTGCAGTCCAAGGAACTCTCAAGAGTCTTCTTCAACGCCACAGTTCAAAGGCATCAATTCTTCAACACTCAGCCTACTTTGTAGTCCAACTTTCACATCTGTGGGCTTCCCTAGTAGCACAGTTGGTAAAGAAGCCGCCTGCAATGCAGGAGACCTCTATTCGATTCCTGGGTCAGGAAGATCCCCTGGAGAAGGGATAGGCTCCCCACTCCAGTGTTCTTGGACTTCCCTGTGGCTCAGCTGGTAAAGAATCCACCTGCAATGCGGGAGACCTGGGTTCGATCCCTGGGTTGGGAAGACCCCCTGGAGAAGGAAACGGCTATCCACTCCAGTCTTCTGGCCTGGAGAATTCCATGGACTGTATAGTCCTTTGGGTCACAAAGAGTCGGACACGACTGAGCGACTTCTACTTTCACATCTGTACCTGACTACTGAAAAATCCACAGCATTGACTATTTGGACCTTGGTTGACAAAGTAAATGTCTCTGTTTTTAATACACTATTTGGGTTTGTCATAGTTTCCTTCCAAGGCACAAGCGTCTTTTAATTTCATCACTGCAGTCACTGTCTTCAGTGATTTTCAGTTTAGTTCAGTTCAGTCGCTCAGTCGTGTCCAACTCTTTGCAACCCCATGAATCGCAGCACACCAGGCCTCCCTGTCCATCACCAACTCCCGGAGTTCACTCAGACTCATGTCCATAGAGTCCGTGATGCCATCCAGCCATCTCATCCTCTGTCGTCCCCTTCTCCTCCTGCCCCCAATCCCTCCCAGCATCAGAGTTTTTTCCAATGAGTCAACCCTTCGCATGAGGTGGCCAAAGTACTGGAGTTTCAGCTTTAGCATCATTCCTTCCAAAGAAATCCCAGGGCTGATCTCCTTCAGAGTGGACTGGTTAGATCTCCTTGCAGTCCAAGGGACTCTCAAGAGTCTTCTCCAACACCACAGTTCAAAAGCATCAATTCTTCGGCGCTCAGCCTTCTTCACAGTCAGTGATTTTAGGCCCCCCAAAATAAAATCTGCCCCTGCTTCCACTTTATCCCCTTCTATTTGCCATGAAATGGTGGGACTGGATGCCATGATCTTAGTTTCTTTAGTGTTGACGTCCTTCCTCGTCGCTGTCTATTGAACCAGGGCTCCATTCAGAGGGGGGGACTTCTCCCTCTGCTGCCTTCTCTTTGTGTGGGCCTTGGGTGAACTAGTGACTGTGGGGCGGGAATAACGCATCACGACCTCACAAGACGGTGTGAGCTTCCAGCAGGCAGCATACCACCTGTAAAGGGCCCGGCGCAGGGCATGACACACGACCGCGCCTGGTGTGCTCAGCGCCAGAACTAACTGAAAACAGCCCCATGTTTGTTTGTGTGTCTTTTTCGGGGAGGGAGTCGCGCACGCAGGTGGCTCTTGCATCCAGAGGGAATTCTGAAATAAGCGCGTCGTGTAAGGGGGCTAATGGTGCATGCATGCGCACATGCGTGTGTGCGCGTGTGTGTGTGTCTAGGGTGCTACCCAGTGTTTTGCTCACATGAAACAGCTGTGAGTCACAGGGCACGGTCGCCTCCTCACGGGAGTGCCAGACAGTGCCTTCCGGGCTGAGCTCGGAAGCACCCCACAGTCAGCAGAGGCGCCTCGAGAAGCCCGTGGAGGCTGGTGGTCTCCAAGGTGGCGGCGATCCCTGTCCATGTGTCTGGTCGCGGCAAGGGTCTTCCAGGGCACCCAGGGACTGCCGTGGGTGTCAGCACCTCTGCTGGGTGTCTGCCACGTGATCTAACTTTTCCATGTGGAAGGGTTGTTGGTGCCATTGGCGGCCCACTTGTCTGGTAAACGATATGGTGGGGCCTCCATTAACCCAGGCCCATGAAGCAAGCAAGTCAGCACGTTGGAAAGAGAGCGTGAAAGTGACTCAAGCCTGGAGGAATCCGTTCCTGAGGGCGCAGCGCTCCCTGCCTGGAATATTTTGGTGGAAGTTGATGTTTGAGTTGGGAGGAAGAGGCCAGAGGCCTGGTTCCTAGCAGAGCTCTGCGTCCAGTTTAGCAGTGTTTGCCCTGGGATTCCAGGCCCCCCTCCTCAGTGAGGGGTCCCAAGAGGGTCAGCCTGAGCACAGCAGCTGGAGCTCGGCGTGGGGGAAGCTGGCGGGAAGCTCCCTTTGCCACAAGTAGGGCTGATGCTACACGCCGACCTGGTAATGCTTGGCCGGGGGCTTGGAAAGAGCTGGAAACTCCACCCGGTGTGGGGGCCTGTGGAGCGCGCGGCACGGACAGGCTCTTCTTCCCCCGAGCTCTCTGGGTTCCTGTGTGTGTGTGAAGTGTTTCCCTGCTTCTCAGGACTCCAGCTTGTGCTTCGCCCCCCAGAGACCAGGTCCTGGCACACACGTCCTTAGATGCGCTGGACCACCCCGGCGGCCCCGTCACTAAAGCTGCACGCAGGTTGGCGGGAAGGCTGTGTGGGAACTCACGCTCCACTGTAATCCAAGCACAGGTTTCCTTCTAGCGGGGCGCAGTTGGTGTCAGACACATATGGAAAAGAAAGGAACGGGCCCTTGATTCTGGCAGGGCACCAAGGGCCAGCTGTTCAACATGCTGACCACAGGCCAGCGGCGGTGCCGCTAGCCGGCCGGGGCGCGATGTGCGGTCCTGACCCAGCTCTGCCTTTGCCTCTCTCCTCCCAGGTGCCCAGCCTGTGTGAAGACCTCCTGTCCTCGGTTGACCAGCCGCTGAAAATCGCCCGCGACAAGGTGGTGGGGAAGGACTACCTCTTATGCGACTACAACAGGGACGGGGACTCGTACAGGTGAGCGTGCCCGGCCGCCCGGCCCTCCGCTCCGGTCCTGCCAGCCTTCCGCCCTTCCGCCCGCCTGGCCCTCCTCTCCTGTCCTGCCCAGCCTTCCGCCCTTCCGGCCGCCCGGCCCTCCTCTCCTGTCCTGCCCAGCCTTCCGCCCTTCCGGCCGCCCGGCCCTCCTCTCCTGTCCTGCCCAGCCTTCCAGCCTTCCAGCCGCCCAGCCCTCCTCTCCTGTCCTGCCCAGCCTTTCGCCCTTCCGTCTGCCCAGTCTCGACCTTCCGCCATTCCGTCTGCCCAGTCTCGAACAGCTAGCTGCTTCATTAAAACTCTCATCGAATCCTGCAAAGGAGAAGGTCCAGGGTGTGCCTGTGACAGGGATCCCAAGTGCGGGAGGGCCTCTGTGCTTAAGGGCATGCGAGTGAAGCTTGTCAGACAGGCATGCAGCTCTCCCTTTGCTTCACCGTCGCCCTTTCCAGAGCTGTGAGTTACTGAGTCAGTGTTCATCCCTGCCCCCGGTGGTCACTACGCTTGAGCAGGACACACACTGGGCTCTGGTCCCTTTGTGACTTCATTGCTGCAGCCATCAGTTCAGTTCAGTCGCTCAGTCGTGTCCAACTCTTTGCAACCCCATGAATCGCAGCACGCCAGGCCTCCGTATCCATCACCATCTCCCGGAGTTCACTCAGACTCACGTCCATCGAGTCCGTGATGCCATCCAGCCATCTCATCCTCGGTCGTCCCCTTCTCCTCCCGCCCCCAATCCCTCCCAGCACCAGAGTCTTTTCCAATGAGTCAACTCTGCGCATGAGGTGGCCAAAGTACTGGAGTTTCAGCTTTAGCATCAGTCCTTCCAAAGAAATCCCAGGGTTGATCTCCTTCAGAATGGACTGGTTGGCTCTCCTTGCAGTCCAAGGGACTCTCAGGAGTCTTCTCCAACACCACAGTTCAAAAGCATCGATTCTTCGGCGCTCAGCCTTCTTCACAGTCCAACTTTCACATCCATACATGACCACAGGAAAAACCATAGCCTTGACTAGGCGGACCTTAGTCGGCAAAGTAATGTCTCTGCTTTTGAATATACTATCCAGGTTGGTCATAACTTTTCTTCCAAGGAGTAAGCGTCTTTTAATTTCATGGCTGCAGTCACCATCTGCAGTGATTTTGGAGCCCCCAAAAATAAAGTCTGACACTGTTTCCACTGTTTCCCCATCTA
>SJYX01001637.1:34798-106061 GCA_006410675.1 Oreotragus oreotragus | reverse complement strand
TTCTCCACAGTTTAATGTGATCCACACAGTCAAAGGCTTTGGCATAGTCAATAAAGCAGAAATAGATGTTTTTCTGGAACTCTCTTGCTTTTTCCATGATCCATCGGATGTTGGCAATTTGATCTCTGGTTCCTCTGCCTTTTCTAAAACCAGCTTGAACATCAGGGAGTTCACAGTTCACATATTGCTGAAGCCTGGCTTGGAGAATTTTGAGCATTACTTTACTAGCGTGTGAGATGAGTGCAATTATGCGGTAGTTTGAGCATTCTTTGGCATTGCCTTTCTTTTGGATTGGAATGAAAACTGACCTTTTCCAGTCCTGCGGCCACTGCTGAGTTTTCCAAATTTGCTGGCATATTTAGTGCAGCACTTTCACAGCATCATCTTCCAGGATTTGAAACAGCTCAACTGGAATGGCCAGACTTATCTGAGAGCAGCATAGAGAAGGCTGAGGTTGACTCCAGGAAGACTTCTTGAAGGAGGTGATGTCTGAGCTAGGTTTTTAAAGGTGCATAGAAGTTCTTAAATATTGAAAAAAGATAAAGTGAAAGTTGCTTGGTCATGTCTGACTCTTTGTGACCCCATGGAGTATACAGTCCATGGACTTGTCCAGGCCAGAAGACAGGAGTGGGTAGCCTTGCTCTTCAGGGGATCTTCCCCACCCAGAGATCGAACCCAGGTCTCTCACATTGCAGGCAGATTCTCTACCATCTGAGCCACTGGGGAAGCCCAAGAATACTGGAGTGGGTAGCCTGTCCCTTCTCCAGGGGATCTCGCTGACCCAGGAATTGAACCGGGGTGTCCTGCATTGCAGGTGGATTCTTCAGCACCTGAGCCATCAGGGAAGCCCTGATAAAGATGGAGTGGGGGGAGGATGAGGACTCCTTAAGCCTGTCTGGTGTTCCTGGGATGGGGGCGGTGATCAGTGCCTTGGAGGATGGTGGAGGAGCGCCGTGTGCCTTAGGCTTATGCGGAGGCCACAGAACCTGAGCCAAGTCTTGGTGCCTTGGCCTCGTGCTCTTTGGGGGACGGGTGGGCCCTAAGAAGTGAAAGCGGGAGCAAAGCGGCCGCGGGGCAGCACCGCCTGCTGGAGCAGCTGGGACTCTGACGGTCGGTCTCTGGGCTCTCGAGCATCAGGTAGACGTGACCGGGCTCGCTTCTCAGCACGCTCAGCCGCGCGTCTGTGTGAGCAGGCACTCGCCCGCCAGGCCCCTCGGCGCTCCTTGCGTGGCTTATGTGTCCTGCTGAGGACCCCAGAGAGCAAGCAGACGTGGGAACCGTGGAGATGGTTGAAGAGCGAGGATAGGGAGGGGCGGGAGGGGCGGCAGGCCCGGCCGTGAAGGGTGGTCAGGGCTGACGTGAGCCCTCGGGGCGAGAAGGCTCCCTCCCGCACAGGTTGAAGGCCCTGGGTGGGACGCAGTGAGCCCGGCAGGGAGGGGAGCTGGGGTGGAGGGGGGCGCAGGCTCGGTGCGGGCACGTGGGGGTAAGGGAGGTCAGGCCCCGGAAGGGCCGCGCAGCACAGGACGTGGAGTGGCAGTCGCTCAGTCGTGTCCATCCCCGTGGGCTGCAGCCACCCGGCTGCTCTGTCTGTGGGGATTCTCCAGTCAGAATTTTGGGATGGGTAGCCGTTCTCCAGAACTTGGGGCGGAAATTACAAAGAACTAATGCTGCTTAAGGGAGACTGGACCGCTGTCCTAGAACGGTGTCTCTTTCCCAGCTTCAGATGGAAGTTGGGTAAAGAACCTCCTTCGGCCTGACCCAGACTGGAGCCTACAGCGGAGACGGGGAGAGGGGGTCAGGTGTGAGGTCGGTGTTAGACGTGGAGCCAGTGGCTTTGCTGGTGGGGTCGGTCAGGGAGGAGCAGCTGGAGAGGTGGTGGGGTCCCTGCCTGTGGAGGTGAGCAAGGCTCGGGGGCATCTTGGGCTCCAGATGCCCAGCAGACGGAAGTCAGACAGCCTGTGTGTGCTGACTCCAGGGAGGCCCGGCCGGGGGTGGACGTAGAGATGGGCGTCTGGCTCCAAGATGGTGAGACTGCCCGAGGCAGGTCCGGCTCAGCCTAAGGGGGCTGCCCACGGCCCGGGTCGTGGGCAGAGGGCCGCGTCCAGTCCTCAGTGGGGGCGAGGCCCCAAGGACGCCAAGTGGGCTGGCAGGCCAGGGAGCCTGTGATGAAAGGACGCTGTGGAGTGCGTCATCAGACACGGGGTTCAGGGGGGCATCCTGGAAGAGAGTCCCCAGGGCTGCGGCTTGCTAAGTCAACATCATTGTTACGTTGCTTGTTTCCTCCTGAAGATTCGGGCTTGCTGTATGAGCCAGCTGTTACCCAGTGGACGGTGGAAGGCTGGGGTCATTTCCCACTCCAGGCCAGTTTGCTGGGTCTCCTGGGAACGTGGGACCCACGGCCCCGCCGGGCCACCCTGCCAGCTCCCAGCCGCATTCCTGGGGGCTCCCGGGGGGCTGGGGGTCTTCAGCCAGAGCGGAGCCCGAGCACAGGGCCCCCTTTTCCTCTCCTTGGTATACAGCTTCAGGGTCTTCTGATTTTCTCCACACGTTTCTGTCCTAACTGTGTTTGATCGTTTGCTTAAATAAGATCCTTATGGTGTGACGGTTTGCCAGGAGCGCTGTTTGAAACCTGTTAGCTGAAACAAAAAGCATTCTCTGAGGAAAATGAAAGGCCTGACTTTTGAAATCTAAGCGTTCCTGTCCATCTGTCTTTTTTCAGTTGGTCTCCATTTAAGCTCTTTAATGTGTTCTGACTGCCCCTTCCACTCAGAATGTTCTGGGTAATGTTATGAATTTTTTTCCCCCAGCTACAATTACCCGGCTCCAGGACTAACGGCTAGAAATGCTGTCGTCTGTGAGCCAGGGGAAATGTGAGTTACAGGCTTCTTGAAAATTCCAGACTCCCAGTCAGCAAGAGAGATGGGCTCCTATGTCTCAATTGGGTCGCCTTTAAACAAAAGCCGGCTGGGGCGGGTCTTCCAGCCCCACCGGACAGCGGGGGACGCGTAACCACGGCGTGAAGGGCAGACCTGTGAGGGTGCCGGCCGGGCAGGCGAGGAGTTGAGGGGGTCTCACACTCGGCTTCCTTTCCACTCGCCTTGGCGAGCTGAGGTGCGAAGCCTCCTGGTTTACATATAAATACTGGTGGTGACAGCCCTCTTCATCTTTGGGCCTGGGAAGAGGTCTTCGTTGGCCTTTTTTTTTTTTAAATTCTTAGGCGTCCCCCAGCAGAAAGAGCAGAGAGTTGCTTCATCTCTGTCGGTTTGGAGGAGCACTTGCCAGAATGGCCGGGGGTCCTTTCCTCCCCGCCCGTGCTGGCAGGCTTCAGCTCGCAAGCTCCATGCTGGGCGCCGGGCCATGAGGGCAGAGTGCGCCGCGGGCTCCTGCCTAGAGCACCCTTGCTGCCCGGGGCAAGGTCGGGGGACCGGGCTGTGACCGCGGCCAGGGGGTGAGGGGACAAGCAGAGAAACGGTCCCTCCTGCTGCGTGTCAGGGTGGAGACGGGTGTGCGGTGACGACTGCACTCTCCTACTATGCTGCTGTTCTCGAGCACATGGTGGAGTGCCAGGCCCCCTTCCAGGTGGGGAGCAAACGGTGGGAAGCAGGGCAGACACGACTCCTTCCCTCCGGGAGCTCAGCTTCTCAAGATGACCGTCTAAACTAGTTTCCAGTTCAGTAAAGTTTTAGGATTCAATTCCGCAGCCACACTAGTGCTCAGGAGCCACCTGAAGCTCCCGGCTACCGTCCTGGACGCACAGACGCAGAACACTCTGTGGTCGGGGAAGCTGTGCTGGGCAGCGCCGTTCTGAGGGGTGAGCACAGTGAGAATGGCCCTGCCCGGGGAGGGAGAGCGGGGAGAGGCCCAGGGCGGGCCTCTCTCCTGCCCTCCCGGCCAGGCGGGGCCCTGGTGGGTCCCGGCACCCTTGCCGGTGGCCTGGGCACGGCCCAGTGTAACCCGCAGGCCGCCTGCTTGTTGCGGGGCAGTGGGGCACCTCAGGTTGCTGTTGCAAGTTCTCCTGACGTGGTGAGTGAGGTGGGGGCCAGGCACCTCCTGCTCTGGGGGCAGCTGGTGCAGGGAGACCCTCGGGCACAGCACCTCTGCCCTCACTTACCTGTGTGGACCCGCAGCCTCGAAAGGGGGGGCCTCTGCCCGAGGGCAGCGTGGAGGTTGCCCGGCTGATGTGACGGATCTGCTGAAGTAGGAGCCGGGCGTCAGATACCAGGAAGAAAGATGTTTGTACACAGGACTCAAGGGGACGGGGATGCCTTTTGCCCCTTACCATCAATCCCTAATCAGTCGGCCCCGAGCCCTTCGCGGCGTGAAGTGGTGTGGGCAGGCAGGGGAACGGGAAGGGCAGTGGGGTTTCTGGCCACGGGCGCGTCTCGGTCTTTACGGCCCAGGCTCTGAAGGACTTTGTCCGGATTCTGTGTTGCCCTGCCCTCCTCTCTTTTTCCCTCTCACCTTTGTAATTCTCTCTCTGCGCCCCCAGCCCTGTGAAGTCCACCTGTGGGAATTAACGAGCGAGTTCCCCTTACAGCCGCCTTCCCAGCACTCTCTGTGGTTAAATGCTTTCCTGATGTGGCAAAATACATTTTTAAAAGCACAGCGAGTCTTTGGGCTGGAAAAGCGAGGCTGGTTCTCATTACTTTGCAGGGTTCTGTGTGCACACCGCCCGTGGAGGCTGGAGGGCCCTCCTCTGCCACGGGGAGGGCTCTGTCCCTGGGGTGTCCTTACGTATGCTCTGCGGCCTCTTGCTGCCCTAACTGACAGCCCTCATTTTAATCCTTAATTGTCTGAGTCACACTTTCTCCAGAATGGCTGGCAAGTCAGGAAGGACGGAGGGGTCCTTCTTCATGAATACAGTGGTGAGAACAAGGCAGGTCTTTAAAAGGCGAGAAGGAAGTGGCGTTTGCTGCACACTTAACTGTATGCGGGTCTCTGGGCAGTTGGTGTACCTTCCTCCTTTGCTCCTCAAAGCAGACCTGTGGGTAAGGAGTGGCCTCCGTTTACACACGAGGAGAAGGGGGCTCAGCAGCTAGTGAGAGCTGGGGCCTGGCGGCCACACCCAGCCCTTGCTCTCCGGACCTCAAGAAAGAAGGCCACATCTGTGGCCAGCGCCTGCGGCTCGCGGCCGCTCCTCGGGAACCTCAGAAGCTGGGGCCGACGGGCTCGACGGCCCCGTCTCCCTGGAACGAGTCGTGTGACCCTCTCCCTCTGCCCTGCAGGTCTCCGTGGAGTAACAAGTATGACCCTCCCCTGGAAGACGGGGCCATGCCTTCTGCTCGCCTGAGGAAGCTGGAGGTGGAAGCAAACAACGCCTTTGACCAGTACCGAGACCTGTGAGTTGAGGGGCTCCCCCATACGCAGGTCGGAGACGAGACCTGATCGGCCCCTGGCGGGCCTGGCCAGGGGCAGCTCTGAGCACCCTGCAGGACGCTGGGCGGGAGTGTGGTCCGCGGGCCCGTCCTGAGTGGCGGCTGGCGTGCCGGGCACCGCCCTGTGTCGTGAGCACCGCCTGCATGCGGGACTCAGGCCCGACGCCCCGTACCCGTCGTCCCAGACCTTCCCCAGCGTGGGTGCTGTTGTAGTCCCCATGTTTGCCCAGGAAGAGATCAGCTCAGAGCAGCTCACTGAATCGCGTTGGAGGCCAGAGGCAGAGCGAGGAGTCAAACCCGGGTCCGTCTGTCCGCAGAGGCCCCTCTGGGTTTCATGGCACCACCTGCCTGACGGTTCTCGCCTGGGGCCCAGGGCCCTGCTCCTGGACCAGTCTCCGAGGCCGGGGGGGATGTGGGGGGAGTCAGGGTTCCCCGGTGTCTGTAGCTCCCTCCAAGCCGGTATTGGTGCCTCCGGGGTCGCTGGGGGCCTCGGCCCGCACTGGGCCATTGTGGTCTAGTCACTGAAACGTGTCTGACTCTTTAGCGACCCCATGCACTTGGGGAAGTGTTTCTGCTGCATCTGCTTAGACTTCTGCCTCCTGCCGCACCCCTGGAAAGGGCGGCCACTCGCTCTATCCACCGCGCACGGAAAGGCTCCAGCGAAGGTCATCTCCAAAGCGTTTTTTTCTTAATAGAGTCTCATTTTTAATTAAGCTCCGTGTTGAAAACACAGCAACCCTATAATGCACGCAGTGCTACTTCCACCCAGTGGCTCGGGAGAGCCCGACACGCGTGTGCCGCCCAACACGCGTGTGCCTGTAAAGGCCCAGAGGGTGAGCACTGTAGGCTTCGCGGCCACAGAAGTCCTGTCACTCCTTTAGTCTTTCTTTCTTATGCATAATTATCCTTCCCTCGTAGCTCAGTTGGTAAAGGCTCTGCCTGAATGCGGGAGACCCGGGTTCAATTCCTGGTTTGGGAAGGTGCCCTGGAGGAGGAAATGGCAACCCACTCCAGCATTCTTGCCTGGAGAATCCCCTGGACACAGGGGCCTGGTGGGCTCCCCTGACCCTGACCTGGGATGCAGGCGGGAAAAGGCAGTGAGAGAAGCAAAGCGTCCGGAGCGTCATCTGGGCGTGGTGGTGTCGCCGTGGAGGAGGAGGTCAGGCTGCATCTTGCAGCCAGCCGGCGTGGTGGTCCAGTTCTTAGCAGATTTGATATATATAATACACCATACAGAATTATTATGTGTCCATCTGACACGTGTGTTGACAAAAAGACCCACGACACAGGAGCAAAAGCACGGCTCTGAGGAAGCTGGAACCGCGGCCCTTAACACCTGAGCCGCCCCAGATGTGCCGCGGCGCAAAGCGGCTTTGTCTCCACTCTCGGTCACGTGCCAGTAGTTTACATGCAGTATCTTTAACCCTTTCAAGAACCGCTGGGGCAGTTGATGTTCCCATTTTTGCTGATGAGACTGGGTTTCCCAGAGGCTAAATGACCCCCCCCGCCACACGCACACCGGACCTCGAGGCGAAGAGCCAGAATTTGAGTCTATACTTGCCTGATCTTTCCACAAATTATTGAGTCTCACGTTGGAGTAAATTTCAGTGATAGAACGTCGCCCTGTAGTAGAACAGCTCCTTCTCCAGGGAAGCCAAGAAGTGGTCTTTTTGCTGGCATTTCTGGTTTGTTTGTAGCTGTTCTTACCCAGCCATGCGGCAAGAAGCCTGTCCAGCTGCTGAACGGGAATTCCCAAGTGGAGTCAGGACTGTGGGTAGTGAAACAGCAGTGCTGACAGCAGTAGGTACCAGCCAGTACCTGGGCGAGCCTGGCGTCCACTGCCTCTCGGTCTTATTGACTCTTCACGTCGGCCTGTGCGAGAGGGTTATCCCCGTCTTACAGGTGAAATGACAGATTCAGAGAGGTGGAGTCTCCTACCCAGGTATTTCACGCGTTCTGTTCCAGTTTAAAGCCATCCTTATCCAGCTCCAGAGTCCAAAGTGAAAGTGAAGTCGCTCAGTCGTGTCCGATGTAAATAACTTTCCTCAAGGTTTTATCTAGTCGATTTCTCAGCAAATGACTCTCAGATCCATTCCTCTAACTAGCCTGTCCCTGAGCTCCACAACTTTAACTCCAGCTGCCTGTTAAACATGAGCCAGACAACACCCCAACTGAATCATCGTCCACCTTGCCCAAGCAAACTCCCTTTCCTGACTCCCAGTGTTTATTGGCGCCTCACCTCCAGGCCTCCTCCCCACACCCAAGTCCTGAGCGTTTCTTTTCCTTGCTCCCCACGTACCTCTGCAGCCGCCCCTGTGGACCACACCTCCCTTTTGGAAAGGCTCTGAGCGTCCGGCTTCCCCTGGACCCTCCTGCACAAGCTCCTCTCAGGCCTGCAGGTCCCCCTTCCATGGCGGTGCACCCAGACCACGGCAGGTACCCTGGATGTCCCTCACAGGGCTCGCCTACCCATGTGATTGCAAGCCACATCTATGTTCAAGACTCCCAGATCGGTACTTCTAGCTCAGACATCAACCCGGGCTTCAGACTCACATCCAACAGCCTGGTACATGGAGACGCCACCAGTAGCTCAAGGCGTTAGTTGCTCGGTCATGTCCGACTCTTTGAGGCCCCATGGACTGTAGCCTGCTAGGCTCCTCTGTCCATGGAATTCTCAAGGCAAGAATCCTGCAGTGAGTCGCCATTTTCTTCTCCAGGGGATGGATCTTTCTGACCCAGGGATTGAACTCGTGACTCCTGCATTGCAGGCAGATTCTTTACTGTCTGAGCCACAGAGAAGCCCAATACCTCACAACTCAGTTTAAAAGAACAGAATTTACCCTTGCCCTCACTGAACCGCCTTCAACCCTCTTTTGTCACAGCCCTTTGCAGCCCACGGCCATGAAGTCACAGTCGTCCACCGCTCCCGTGTGCCCCATGGCTGACCAGTCCTGGCCCTCCACGCAGTCCTGTGCCCCAGGCTTTCCAGCACCTGGACAACTGCCCGGCTTCCTAACTGCTCCCCCAGCCTCCAGCCTGTGTTCCTGTAAATGCATCATCCACAGTGATCCAAGGACCCCCCTGACCTCAGACGGCCCCACAGTCCACAGCACAAAATTCTAAGGCCTTGGACATGAACCTCGTGACCCTTGGCAGCCAGGCCCCATCCAGCTCACCACCTCACCCCTGCAACCCAGCATCATGGTGACACAGAGTTCCTCACTTATCACACCAGGATCCATGAACTCTACTCGCAAAGGCAATGCCTCCTCCCCAGTCTACACCCTGCTCCCCCCACCCCACCTGACACACTAGCAGTTCACCTGGCTAAACTCCCCTAATGCTTCGAGACTCACTTCAGAAAGGAAGCCTTTTGTGAACCTGCCTATCACCATGGAGTCAACTTATGTGACCTGTCTACCCGTCTAAGCTGAGTTCCTTGAAAGTAGGGTCTACATCTTATTCACGTATCCTGTTTCTTTGGCAATCACATATTTTGCTGAACTATGAACTGGTGCCCATGTTATAGCAGACTCCACCTTAGCAATACCCTTTCCATCCATTCTCACGTTATCCCGTACGTGCACGTGAGCTACGCTGTTTCAGCTGTATCTGACTCTGCGACCCCATGTCCACGGGTCTCCAGGCAGTGTTGGAGTGGGCTGCTGTTCTCTTCTCCAGGGGAATCTTCCTGACCAGGGATCAAACCCTTGACTCCTATCTCCTAAACTGGCAGGTGGGTTCTTTACCACCAGCCCCACCTAGGAAGTCTTAACTGTTCTATACAAGTCCTTATAGATGGCTGAAGGAATACCGCCCACAGTTCCGATTACCTTTCATCACAGTTACTCCACTACTCGAATCTGTCACCCTTCAGTCCAGGGGTGGCAAATACAGGGCAAAATCACCACCACTTGCTATTTCTCTATCCCTGCAGAGCACTCATCACAGTGCCGAGTCCATTCTCAGCTCCAGAATCCTCAACATCGCTCTCTAGGCAGCCCGGTAATCAACTGGTGGTGGCTTGTACTGCTGCCAACTCCTGTCTTTTCTGCCCTACGCCCATCAGCTCCCTGATGATCTCCCAAGCGGGCAGAGCAGTGCCCCGAGGTTCTCACCACTTCATCCTCACCTACCACCACTTCTCAGGCTGTACAAGAGGGGTTTCCCCAACATCACCCCCTGCTCAGCTCTATACCTTCATTCATGCTGTAGCTTCCGCTGAGAATCCTGCAACCTCACCCATATATCTACCCTGATTCTTAGCCCAATAGTTCAATTCAAGCTTCCTCAGAGTCAACGGGTCTCAAAAGTGCAGCCCCTGTCCAGCAGCATCAGTATCACCCGGGATGTTAGAAATCCCTATTCCCAGGGCCTACCCCAGACCTACTGAATCAGAAATCCTGGAATGGGGCCCTCCAGGTGATTCTGACGTGGGCTCAAGACAGACCCGCTGCTCCAAGGTGTGCATTATGCTCTTCCCACCCCACTGGGCATGCTCCTTCCCACAGCAGTCAAGGCTGGCACAGTGCACTTCACGTCCTGCCCAGCGTTCGGCCTTTTGTGGCCTCAATTTGCTCGCCCGTCTCCCTCCTGAGTCAGACGACGAGCTGTTAGAGAGGGGCGCCCAGATCCTTACCGCTATCTGTGGCCTCAGCCGCAGCCAGAACAGTCTTGGCACTGACAAGGGTCCCAGGCGGGGCCGGCTGCACTGAGGCCTCGTCTCAGCTCTCAGCAGGATAAAGGGACAGGTTGCAGTTGCTTGTCCTTAACGCCAGGTCTGAGGCCTTCTAAAGCCATTAATGACTTCCTGAGACTTTCCTGGAGCAACAGGATTGATGCCGACCATGTCTCTGGGCTTCAGAAGAAAAGACTCATCACTCCTAAATTACGCTGCTCTTTCCACAAAGTTCCTACCTCAGGCCTCATTCAGCCCATACTTTGTATCATCAAAGCCACCTGGTCAATGAGAGAAAAGGGAGAGGCAAGGGGAGGCCACGTGCCTCACAGGAGAGAACCCGGGAGGCTTTCTGTGGCCTGGGTACTCTTCCCAGATTTGCAGCTGTGAGGCTCAACTATTTAAGCCTATCAACACACACACATGAAAAAGGAGCTTAGAGGAAAAAGAAATTTTTTTCTTCCCAAACCTGTTTTCCAAAGATGCAGTTAGTTATAACAATTAGGTCCAGTGTTTGATGAATCAATACTTTTCCAACAGGAAACACAGTATAATAGCACATATTTAAGAACTGGATCAGGGCGCGTTAGTGTTCCAACAAAAAGATCACACTGTTGCTATTACCTCTTTTTAATTATTCATTCTGCAAATCAGAGAAACACCTCAGAATCAAGAAAGATACTTCCTATACTAGAAGAACTGTAACACATACTTAACCCTGAATAAAGACACCCAGATTAAGACCAAGACTGGTGATGTTAATCACAGGCATAAAATATAACGTAGAATATTTCTAAGACCCCTTCTGCAAGAGCTCACATTCCAAAGGTTCAAGGATAAATCACTAATCTACACCCCAAGTGGAATTTAAATCAAAGCAAGAACTTTGCCCTGCACGGTCAGCATGATGCTTTCAGGAACACACAAATTATGGGCAAGTTAATTGTTAGGGTGTTGTTTTTAAACCAATCCTGCACTAAGGGATGCAGGATTACACCTGACCTGATTTTTCACACTTTCTCTGCCTACAGTCCTCTATAAGATGGGTATTTGATAATAGAAGGCTGTAGCTAAATTGTCTTGTCTGTTTTAAAAGTTTTTTTTTTGGGTGGGGGGCACTGGTGAAGGCCGACTCTTAACTCATCCAGCATTCCCTGGCACTGTCTCCATCAATCAGAATGTTCAATGAATCAAACTTCTGACCACACTGGACAGATGTTGGCTAAATTTAGCTTTGCATCAGCAAACACTCGGGCTCAGAATAGCTCAGGGAGCTCTCATCTTACCCTTAGACAGTGATTCTTCTAATACTGTTTTTCCATGGCAGGCCAAGGCAGGGCAAGGGGTACTCCACGTGCTCTCTTAATGACCATTGTTAAGAGGCTGGCCCAAGGTTGAGAGAATCTGATGGGCCACAGCGAAACCATTTATCCCCAGCTCTCCATGGCAGGAACACAAAGTTAGTTGTAGATCACATTTCCTGTGTTACCAGCAGTTTGCAGCAATGGCCTGACATGCTCTATGGTCCTTGAACCACATCCCGTATTACTCAGCCATCTAAGTCTAGCTTCCCTGAATCTCTTGCTTCTCTGAACTAGATGTGGCCAAGTTCTATAAATAGACAGCAAGCAGACGTGGTTCTGTCAATCTTCTTATATTCTGGCAGGATAACATATTTTAAAATTATAAAAATATCTATGTCTTCATCACTCTAAAATTATTACATAATATACGATTTTCTCAGGAAAAAAAAAGTTTATTCTTGTCTCTCCCTACCTCCCAACACTCATGGACCTTAAAACTTTGCAATCATAGCCATCAAAATATCAAATGAAAATCCAAACCAAACTTAAGGGCCCAGTTTGTGCCAGACACTGTTACACAAATAGAAAAATGTTTAAGGGGGAAAAAAGCCGAGGCTCTTGTTTTAAATCCCAGATGGACAGTCCATGATACCTGTGGCGGCATATACATAGGTCACTTTGGATAGTCTGCAATTTCTATTGCACTATTAGCTCATGATCACGCTTCTTAAAAGGGCCGTTAGTAGTTACTACTGTATACTTCAATCTCACATACCACCCAGAAGGGGCCAATACCCCGAGATAGCTGAGACCTTGAAAACATGGTATTATACACATGAATGGTAGATTTAAAACAGTGAGTTCGACAAACAGATTACTGCTATTTATGTCTAATCCAATGAAGGAAGGCTCCTCCTCCCCCCCCTCCCCGCCCACATCCTCTACTAAAAAACAACAAAATCATACAAATATACATAAGCAGGCTTTATAAATAAATCACATTTCAATCACCTGGCTTTGTTTAACCCACAGGAGCAAGTTCACAGCTTTTTAGAGTCTGTTTTCCCAAACCACGTGACCTAGTGTGTTCTCTGAACCCTTTCCTATTTCAACAAAAACTCATTCCACCTTTCATTTTGCAGCCCCAGAGCCAACTTTCCGTACACTCCCCATCAATGGCCAATGCAGTCACCTCAAAGCAACAGTGCTGGAGTGGTGGCAAACTACAGTCTCAGAGACCCCCAGAATAGTTAAAGAGAAAGAAAAAAGCTATCAAGGAAGACAGCCTCCAGTGTTCCCTGGAACGGCTCTCCCTGAACATCCCACTCACTGAAACCTTCCATCCTGTGGCTGCTCTGGCCAGGACCCTGGAGCATTCCGTCCCTTCTGCCATCTGTAGCAGGCTCTGCAGGGCTGAGAAGGTGTTGCACAGACAGGTCTGAAATTCATTTCTGCTGGTGGCCTACGGGGCTCACACCCCCACCAGGCCAGCAGCAGTTATATTTCCCACTCTTCTGGGAATTTTCCCCCTTGGAGGTCAGTTTCCCTGGAGCTGAACTCCTCAGCCCTGGAAGTAACACATGTACCGAGGGATTCGCATGCCTTCCCATCAAGTCCCACTTAAGCGTCACTAGTTTGGCAGTGCTCTCTGGAGTTCAGAGAGAGAAGAGGAAACGTCCCTTGTTCTGAGGGTATCAACTGTGACAACACATCTCTGCCATCTCAAGTAGCAAACTCTAAGGAAGAAAAGTTTCTACATGGTAATACTAATGCAAAAATCTCAGGCTAGGATCATACCGATTCAATGGCCTATACAGGGAATTCCTTAGGTTTCTCTTACCCATGCCCCACCCCACCCCTGCCCACAACTTGGTAGAGAAGGGTTTATTTTTATCCCTACCAGAGTAGAAAACCTTTGCATCATTTATTATAGTCTAAAAATTCACACTGGTTTCTCAATACTTTCTACTAAGAGGTCAGATACTGTATTTCAAATGAAATACCCAAATGCTTTTTTTTTTTTTTTTTAGCTAGAGACTAACCTGAGGGCCAGTGGCTGACCTATAATCTGCGCTATAGCACAGATTAAACCTGCAGTTTCTTCCTTTCCTCCCACCAAAAGCATCAAACCTCGAGCAGCAAGCTCCTTGAAAGAGAAAACCAGAAAACTCCTGATCTGCAGTGATCAACACGAACACAGGGAATGCTCCTCAAAAGACTGAGTTTTTCTTCTTTAACTTGGGCAAATCACACAGGCCTTCAAGGCTCACCCCACTCCCGTTCCTAGAACAAAAAGTGTTATTTGAAAGTTTCTCACTCCCTTACAATATACTGAGGGAGAAGAGATTTCTGCTTTACCCTCTACTAAAAACTAAAATTAACGGGACCCTATAAACAAGTCAGGCAGCCAACATGATGCTGGTAAGCTCAGCAAAAGACGACGGGGCTGTGGAGAGAAGAATCTCAGGGAGAGCGCGCTGGGGCCCTAGTTAGGCAAGTCCCAGCACGCACAGTTCAGTGCTCTTCATCAGACGAAAGGCCTTCAATCTCATCTCTGTCTCCCCCAACTGCCATCCAGAAGGCTTTGGCCACCTGTGGAGAGAAGCAAGCAAGAGAGTTCCGGCAACATCTAAACTTCAGCTCGTTTCATGCCACACACAGAACTGCTTAAGACTTGAAAGTCTTGCTCTTCAGTGCTCTGACAACATCTATCAAAACCCCTGAACACCCTGATCCAGGACTCCCACTCCTAGACTTTATACTGAGGACATAATCAGAACTGTATACATAAGTGACATATAGGGATATGAACAACTTCACTACAGAAAAAAAAAAAAAAAAAAAGGCACATGACTGAAATGTCCAAAGGGGAAGTGGATAAGTAAGTTATGACACAGTCATACAATGGAATACCATAAACCATATACATTTCTTGCCAAGAACACGTGTTGGTAATAACCAACCCAACCCAAACAAAATAACTAAGAGTTTTCCAGCCTAACAGCTAGGAAGGCAAACATTCTGAGCCTCCACGTCACTCAGCATACATACACTGGAAAATCCTGGCTTGATGGCAGCAACTAAATATTCAAATAATTAAAAGTGAATATCCAAGAGAAAGTTTACAGTAAGACACTTTAGAAGTAAACAAGTGTGACATATAATTCTTGCAGCACTGGGCCTGCAGTAGGTAAGTAAATACCTGACTAATTTTCTCACCTTTTCTGCATGCATCTTTCTTTGCTCGTGAGGAAGCGTCGCAGCCTTGTCTAGGGGGAAAATACATCTTAAGAAATTCATCTAATCGCACAGGAGAATCTGGAGTGCATAGATGTTCTAACACTAGAAGATGGGTTGCAAAAACACATGTTTATGGTGCAGTCATTACAGCTGTTAGATAGTTTAAGTCTTCCAAATCTTCCAGATGGGAATGATGTGAGTAAATTGGTAGGGATCTTACTGATTCCATGTTAATGAGACAGACTGAAAGAAACAGACAGGCAAGAGAAGAAGGAAAAGGAAAAAGAATGAAAAAAGAGGAGAATTTTCCTAAAGAAATTTTTACCAACGGAGGATGGCACAGTCCCACAGTATCTACATTTCTCAGATGAGGCCAAAGCATGGAATGCTATTAGCAGTTACAAAGTAAAATCCTACTAGATAAAACAGAGGAGCATCACTATGGAAACCTGTAAGACCCAATGGATCCAATTACCTTTCATTTCTTTTAACTTTGAAAACAGTCTTTCAAAATTCTCCAAATCTCCTCCGCCTGTAGTAAGACTGGCAAGTTCTTGAATGTCCAGGTCTAACATGGGATCTGCAATAAGGATTTGCCACACAGTATTATGTATGTGCTACACAGAATCCTAAAGCAATCAATCTGGCTTGGATGCAAGTTACCACTGAATGAGGGCCCAGCATGGACCAGCTGTACAGCTCCTGGTGCTGTGCCCTGCTTGGCTGCTAGGGGCCCTCACAAATGAACAGGGACTCATTTTATCCTTGAAATAACTGCAATGAGACAACGAATTCTGTTTCTACCTTTCTTAAGAAAACTAGAGTACAAAGACAGGTGATCGTACTCTGGGTCACCACGAGTAAGTGTGACCTTGGCTTCAGACTTATGCATGTATGCAGGCTCGGTCCTGACTCTTTGGGATCCTATGGACTGCAGCCTGCCAGGCTCCTCTGTCCATGGGATTTTCCAGGCAAGAATACTGGAGTGGGTTGCCATTTCCTCTTCCAGGGGATCTTCCCAACCTAAGGATCAAACCTGCATCTCCTGCAGCTCCTGCACTGGTAGGCAGATTCTTTACCAGTGAGCCAACCTGGGAAGCCAGGATTCAGACTTACATGTTCCCAATTTCTAAAGCCCACACCCTGTACTAAGATATGCAGATTCAATAAATGCTTGAAATTTATACCATACTTTACTGGACAACAACCATTTTCACATCTGTTAACTGACAACCATATAAGGTGGTTAGGACAGATAACCACTGTCCACAATTTACACATGAAGCAACCTGGGTTTAATCAACCTAAGGATCAAACCCGCATCTCCTGCAGCTCCTGCACTGGTAGGCAGATTCTTTACCAGTGAGCCAACCTGGGAAGCCAGGATTCAGACTTACATGTTCCCAATTTCTAAAGCCCACACCCTGTACTAAGATATGCAGATTCAATAAATGCTTGAAATTTATACCATACTTTACTGGACAACAACCATTTTCACATCTGTTAACTGACAACCATATAAGGTGGTTAGGACAGATAACCACTGTCCACAATTTACACATGAAGCAACCTGGGTTTAAAAATGAACTCTTCTAGAATTAGAGCTATTCAAAGGCAGAGCCAATCTAAATTCCTATTTTCTTACCACAAATCCTTTACTATTTCTGCTTCAGCATGTGGTTTCTTTATCAAACTTTGTTCTAGTCAGAATTTTCACTCAGCCTCCACTCCAGGCTGGCCACGTGTAGGATGTCTTCCCTGACCGTTCCAACTTACACGTCTCCTTCCTGTAGATTCACTCCACAACTGGTGTTCACAGAGCTGCCTTGGAACTGATGCACACTAGTCTGTATTCTCACATCTGTCCACCACTACTGTAACATACGCCACAGTAACAGAGAAAGACAGCTTTGTCTCCGCCGCTGAGTGCATTAACTGACACAGTTTCATTTCGTTTTTCCAACAGCATTGTGAGGAAAGATTCCTTACCCTTACTTTATAGAAGGGGAAACTAAGGCCCTATGGAAACTAAGGAAAGCTAAATAACTTACTCAAGGTCATCCCACTACTAGTGGCAGAGTCATGATTCAAACCCAGCTGTCCAGGACTCCAAGTCCATGACTTTACCCATTACGAGGCCTGTCTCTGCATTTTTTAGACTATAAGCCCCTTGAAGACAAGGATGACAACATAATTCTTTGCATCTACTACAATGCACAGATTATTTGATGTCAAAAATATTTCTGATTAATAAATTTGTTTTTGTTCAATGGGTCTGTCGTGGTGGCAGTTGCTATACAGGGCTAGAGACAAAAAATTTGTGATTTCTCTGTATACATGGTAATTGAACTATGGATATGGTAAAATCACTTCATGCTGAAATATAGGTTTGGAAGAGGAGCTTAGATGGAACATTGAGGAATGGAGATATTTAAAGGCTGGGTAAAGGAGAGTCCTCTTCCAAAGGAAGAGAAGGAATCATCAGAGATGTAGGAAGACCAGGAGATGTGTTGGTTGAGTGAAGAGAAGCTATTGCTTCAGAAAGGGATTGATTCATAACCTCAAATGCTGCTGACAGGTCAAGATGGGGACAGGAGGACATCAATTAGATCGAGTGGCACAGAAGTTGTTGGTGAGCTGTTTTAGCAGAAAATGGGAACAAGAGCTAGATGAGAATGAGCTGGGGAATGGAAATAAGTAAAGAGAGGAGGAAGATGTGGGGTAGGGAAAGTGTTTTATTTTCGCTGGTTTGGCTTTTCCTTTTTTAAGGAAATCTGAAATAATTTTACTCTTACAAAAACAGTTGCAAAAACAGTATAGAGCATTCCAATATGCCATTTCCCAACCCTCCCTTAGTGGTAATATCTTACGTAACTATGGTACACGTATAAACATCAAGAAGTTAATAATGGAACAGTGCTATTAACTACATACTTCATTCAACCTTCATCAGTTTTTCCACTAATACCTTTTTTCTGTTTCAGGATTCAGAACTAAGCTGTCAAATCTGCTTAACCATTTGTGGTATTTCCTAAGTCTTTCTTTGTCTTTCACGATTCTGACACTTCTAAAGAGTACTGGCCAGTTTTTTGTGTACTGCCCCTTAATTTGGGTTTGTCTGATGTTTTCTTACGACTCAGGTTATGGACCTTTGGCGGGAATACCACAGACATGAGTACCCTTTCAGTGCATTATATTGAGGGGAGATAGCAATATGCCATTACTGGTGACGTAACCTTCATCCCTTAAAGGGGTACTTGCCAGGTTTTTCCAGTATAAAGTTACTATTCTCCCTTTGTAATAAGTAATTTGGAAAAGATATTTTTTGACTATGGAAATGTAGTGTTACTTCTCAAATGTTCATCTACTAATTCCACCATCAGTGGATCTTGCCTGCACTCTATTACTGTAGAGTGTGGCTAAGGGTGATTTTCTGTTTCCCTCCCTCATAATGTCTACATTTACCAATTGGAATTCTTCTAGGAGGAGTAGCAGCCCTTTCTTTTCCAGGTATGTATTTATTCCATTATTTATTTAAATTAGTATGGATTCATGGATATACACTTTATTTTATAGATTACAGCCTAATAGTAATGTTAATTATGTTGCTTGTCAAAATCTTCCAGCGTTAGCCATTGGAAATGCTTTCAGGTTGGTTCCTGTGACCTTTCAACATGCCCTCATCCTTTTTTGAGCACTTCCTTACTTTCCGGCTTCCCACACAGCTCAGCTGGTAAAGAATCCACCTGCAATGCAGGAGATCCTGGTTCGATTCCTAGGTCAGGAAGATCCGCTAGAGAAGGGATAGGCTAACCACTCCAGAATTCGAGGATTTCCTTTGTGGCTCAGCTGGTAAAGAATCTGCCTGCAGTGTGGGAGACCTGGGTTCGATCCTTGGGTTGGGAAGATCCCCTGCAGAAGGGAAAGGCTACCCACTCCAGTATTCTGGCCTGGAGAATTCCATGGACTGTATAGTCTATGGGGTCCCAAAGAGTTGGACACGACTGAATGACTTTCACTTCACTTTACTTTCTGGCACCATGAGATGCTTCAGGTTCATCCTTCATTGTTCCTGCCCCAGCCCTGAATCACACACTTCTCCAAGTAGCCCTGGTATATTTTCTTGGAGAATGGTATTTAGAAACCAAGATCTAAGTGTTAAGTGTCTCCATCACTATTAGAGTATTATTGCTTCTACACCCTCCTAGTGGACTGAGCTAGGAAGTGTGTGTGTGTGTGTGTGTGTGTGTGTGTGTGTGTGTACTTACACATGTGTGTGTGTGTGTATGTGTGTGTGTGTGTGTGTGTGTGTGTGTGTGTGTGTACTTACACATGCATACCTGCATGTATGCTAAGTCACTTCAGTTGTGTCCAACACTTTGTGACNTGTGTGTGTGTGTGTGTGTGTGTGTGTGTGTGTGTGTGTGTACTTACACATGCATACCTGCGTGTATGCTAAGTCACTTCAGTTGTGTCCGACACTGTGACGCTATGGACCGTAGTCAGCCAGGCTCCTCTGTCCTTGGGATTTCCCAGGCAAGAATACTGGAGTGGGTTGCCGTTCCCTTCTCCAGGGGATCTTCCTGATCCAGGGATAGAACTCAGATGTCATATCTCCTGCACTGGCAAGCAGGTTCTTTCCCACTACCGCCACCTGGGGAGCCCACACATGCATACATGTAGCTATACTAACTTCTCTACTACTCAAACTATATTTTTAACAAACTAAGAGTTCATACTGGTGCATGAACTTCAATTCTAGTTCAGTACCAAAGGATTCAACCCAGCCTTCACCTTTCCTTATTAGTAACTTCTTTCTCTGACAGTGAGAAACCTAGCTCTCCTTCTCTATGCTATATTTTCTTATTCTTTCAACCATAATACATGTAAAATATATTTACTTTCAGAATTTCAAACCCATATCCCTGTAAGAATCAAGTTTGTTAAGCAGAGTGTAGGATTTCTGTTCAGTTGTTTTTGTTTCTGGCTCATGGCATCCAAACAGGACACCATTTCCCCAGGTTCTTTAGGTTAGTTCTTATCCTCCCATCTTCTTCAGTGTGGTCACTGGTTTGTTCTCACAGCAGAGACTTTAGTAGGTTTCAAAGCTAATATGAAGGGTTCAACAGAGAGGACAAGATTGAATAAACCGGAGAGAAATGAAATTATACACAATTTTTCCTTCTTAATATGTTTCTATAGCCAATTAGTTGAGTTTTCTTTATGGATTATTTTATAAACAACAACAACAAAAAAAACTTAAGACTTATTATTGCACATGGGCCCTCCGTGGCATTAAAAGTAGTAGTGATGTGAGTAGTTTCCCAACAAAAGAACATTTAGAGTTATTGTCAACTAAGCGCCCTGGCCTTCTAGCTTTTTGGACAGCAAACTGCATTTCAGTTTCAGCTCCAAGACTTTCTTGTTTGATGCCCTTGGACAAGTTATTAAACTGCTCTGGGCCACACCTTCATCTTTGTAAAATAACTTCTCTGCCAAACTTCATTACCAAATGAGAATGTGGACATAAAAGAACTTTAAAAGAACATGAGAGGGCTTATAAGACTATATTCTTCTTGTTATCAATTCTGACTATTGTAAAATACCATGAAAAAATGGTGGAATATGGAGATATAAAGCTTTTTCACCACCTGGTTCGATCAACTTAAACTCAGATCTTAATCAAGATCCTGCTAAGTGAATCAGTGGTGGCCACAGATTTGTACTGTAATGTATTTACTCTCCCTGCTTTTTCTGCAGCCGCCCACAAGGCTCACATTCATTTGGGGGTCAGTACTGATGTCCTTGGACTTCCCTGGAGGCTCAGTGGTAAAGGATCCATTGCAGGTGACAAAGTTTCGATCCCTAGGTACGGAAGATCCCCTGGAGAAGGAAATGGCAACCCACTCCAATATTCTTACCTGGGAAATCTCATGGACAAAAGAGCCTGGCAGGTTACAGTCCATTGGGTCGCAAAAGAGCAACTAAACAATAACCATGATCAATGTCCTTCCCTCACCCCCGTTTAAAGTCAATTTTCCTTTGCAAGATTTATGCCCCGATGCATGGGCTTTGGCAAGTTTCACAGAGCGGTTACTTGGCAGCCACACAGCACTTACCCACAACGCTATCGACCTGCACGTCTGCTGTGTTAGCAGCAGCCCCTCCATGATCCAAGAGGGATTCGGTCCTCTCTGCTGCTGGCACACAGGGCTGCTGCGGAGAAAAACACACACGAGTCACAATCTAATAGGAGGCTGCTTCCGAACTAACTCCAAAAAGGCTCACAGTTCCACTCCCTGCTCAGCTTTAGAGAAGCAGTAATAGGAGCGAGACACAAGGAGGGATGGAAGAAGGATCAAGGTCACATTATAAATAATATAAAAAAAAAAAAGGCCAGAGATTCACTAACTTGGGGCTGTTTTTCCTCAGGGGTAGAAAAGTGTTATGATTTTGCCTTTGACTATTCAAAACATATTGTTTTGTTTCAAATCACATTTTACTCAAAACTTGAATATGTATACAAGCCCGTCACAAAACAGCTCAGAGACGGAAGGTGGTCCTGGGCAGACAATGCGGCACCACATGATGTGCTCATGATTCCAGCACGCCGGCCAGGACAGACACGGGCCAGAGTCCTTGAGGACAGAGGGCTGAAGCCAGCCCACTAAGCTCGCTAAGGACAAGGGCCTTCCCCAGATTGGAGAGCACACAGGAAGTACTTAAAAGAACCATTAATTTTATTTTATATTTGAAGATCTTGGGGGAAACTTCAGCCTCAAGGAAATTCTAGCATGTTTTTAAAAGCACTCTAACAAAAACACATGGAACAGCCCAAATTGTAAACATCTTGAAAGGGCTTACTGCTTTAATACCAACCTAGCCTGCTCTTAACAGACAGCAGGCTCCTTGTACCTATTACTGACATTCTCTACCACTTCTTAAATGGAAAGGAAAAGATGATGAATGGTGCAGAGATTCATAATGATGAGTAGAAAGAAAAGCCAAAGCAGAGAAAAGATCCAGGAAAAATCTTTACCTCTGAGCGGCAGGTCTCTGCTGATCCAATGCTATGGTTTGCTCCAGTCAATGAGCTGAGAAGGTTAAGGCCTTGGTTCCTCTCTGAAGAGAGAAAGTACAGTCAGTGAAATGTTTTATTTACATTTAAAGCTGGTAAAATGACTGTGATGATGATATAATAGCTATTTCCTCATTATAAAAGTTTTAGCTATAAAAAAGTTACTGTTAATTACAAACCCCTCTAAATTCTGAATAACTTTGAAATCAAGGCATATTAGTCCAGATGAAATATATGGCAGGGCCATTATAACAAAAGGCTGCTCAGTAGTTCTGTTTGCAAAGATTAACGACACTGATGTTTTAATGGCTACTATGAACTAATATTTCAGTGTCTAAACAATTAAAAAACATTAAAAAGAATCAACGTCAAGGCATCATTACCAGATGAAAATGAACATTCATGCTTTCTTGAAATTAAGCTCTGTTTAATTCAGTTAAGGTTCTCAATACTTTCAGTATTTACATTTATTAGTTAGTCACTCAGCGGTGTCTGACTATGCGACTCCATGGACTGTAGCCCACCAGGCTCCTCTGTCCATGGAATTCTCCAGGCAAGAATACTGGAGAGGATAGCCATCCTCTTCTCCAGAGGATCTTCCTGACCCAGAGAGCAAACCAGCACCTCCTCCTGCATTGGCAGGCGTATTGTTTATCGCTGAGCCATCAGGGAAGCCCAGGAATATCCTTAGGATCAGGAAAACTGGAGGGAAAACCAAACAACAACAGTGAAAAGACCCCAAAACAAACCATCACTGCCTGAGAGCAGAAGGTGAAACCCATAATTTAAGAGGCTAGCAGCACAGAAGTCACAGAACTGCTCTCTCAAAAAGACAGTTTCCTCCTACATCATGTTCCTCTCCCTGTGGCTTCCCTGGCTCCATTCTCACCTCTCTTCAAGCCACCTACAAACTTTCAAGGCCTTCCCCCCTACTGGGTGAAACCTGTCATAAGTCACGCAGAGCACCACAGAAAGATAAGCTCTTGCAGGCTGCCCGTCCCCCTTTTCACTTGGGGGAGGTCTGCCTTGGAAACTGGGATGGAGCCCAACTGGGGCCCGTGGAGTCTAGACCTGCAGCTTTTTCCAGGCTGACCTCTTACCACGTGGGCAGTCACCTACTTACTGCAGGCAGTTATCTACCCGAGTTAGCACTTATGCTTTAGGGCTACAAAAGCATTAGGCGGCACCAAGTGTCTGCTGCTGCCCTGCTGCCTTCCCTGCTCCACAGCCAAAGGGGCACACGTACTCCTGGAGCCCCCCTCACCCCTCAGCCAAACTGCCCACTTGGTGAGGAATTCTCCAGGCCCAGTGTTCGGATATGCCCCCCATCCAAGGACCAGACACTAAGGTTTCATCAAGGCAGGCCATGGAGGCTCAGAGGCTGAGAAAAACAGATCCGTATGATGTCCCACACTGATGGTTTCACAGACTCTGGGGGTGTTTGTTCAGACATCAACATAATTCTTTTTTGTGGCCAATGTGCTATAGACTCTAAAGCAGTTGAAAGTTTATGCACTACTCAGGGATTTTACATGTTGTGAGGATACATGAGAGTTCTTAAAAAATACTTCAGGCTCTTTGCACAAAAGGCATAATCTGAGTAACAGAGTATTGATGTAAGGGAGCCGTCACTTCCATTACTGGAAATCACTTGGACTTTGGGTAATTTTCAAATCAGTACACAATTCTCTCCATATTCCAATTCCACAGCTTATGTTTTTCCTTTGTTGGGCATTATCTAAACTTGGCAGGCCAAACTGCAATCCATGAAGAATAATACAATACAATGTCAGTTTAGACGTGCTATTTAGACCCAAATGGTCTATTTAAAATCCCTCATTCTTTACAGTGGCTGCCTCCAAGGAAAGGATCTGGGATGGACAGGAGAGCAGGGGAGGTGGCCTCATACCGTAAACCTTTGTGTACCTTTTAACGTTTGTTCTATACTCATGTGTTTGCCTGTTTAAAGATAAAACTTTTAATGATTAAATGCTATGTGTGTTTAACCACCATCACAACAAAAAAAACCCTGGTTGTCCTATTCTAATAATGAATAAAATTATGAAGAGAGTCCAAATAGGTGGGAAGAAGACAGGGCTAGTGATCAAATAGGCCTGACCTACCAGTGTGACATTGGACAAGTCAATCATTCTGTGTCTCAATTTTCTGATCTGTTTAAAAAAAAAAAAATTGGTTTAGGCTGATTACAACTGAAATAAGATGAACAGCTGAGAACTGAATAATTAATTACATGCCGCTTCAGTGCCTCTCACTAACTTATCCTAGCCCAGCCCCCGTAACTCCTGGAGGCATTGGTCACATAAAACCTGTGGCAGACAGGTGGCTAGCCCCAGTGTCCCTTCACTGTGCCTTCAAGGATATGTAGACAAGGGTTTCTCAAACTCACCACTTTTGACATTTGAGCATGTATGGGGGCGTCCTGTACATCCCCACCAATACTACCAAATACCTGTGGCACTGCCAAATGTCCCCAGGGTGGGGGCAAAACTACCTTGAGTTAAGAACCACTGATATAAATCTTGGAGAAGGAAATGGCAACCCACTCCAGTATTCTTGCCTGGAGAATCCCACGGAAGGAGTAGCCTGCCAGGCTACAGTCTACGGGGTCGCAAAGAGTTGCTCACATCTAGTTAGGACAGGAAATTCGGGCCTAAAATGCTCAGGTTTTAAGTCATTTCTTGTAAGGATTTTTCAATAGAAAGATAATAAGAGCACTTTGGAGTCAGTCTTTATATCCTGTCAGCATCACAAACCACCTCTGCCTGCTCTGGGAAGCTTCTCTAAATGATTTCCGTTCCTCAGCGCCACCTGCCTTGTCCTTACTGTGGCAGCATAAACACCTACCTTGAGTCTGTCTGCTGATCTAAACTCAGTTAGAAACTCCGTGCAGACAGAGACAGGAGTTCAGGGTTCCTTCACCTTGCAGAGCCCACAGCACAGTGCAAAGCCTACAGGGGGGATGCGGAGATACCCGCCGACAGCCTGACATGCTGTTAGATAGAGGCTGCAGGTGTGACAGAGGTTTTACTTCAGATTTATATGTATTGCTTACAGTATTTGAATTTCTATGACTGCACCCCCAAAATGTCTTAGATGATAGGTTATATATTTTCTGTGCGCATATCTTAGCTTTTATTCCTTTCTTTCTTGTTTTGGCTACATCACGTGGCATGTGGGATCTTAGTTCCTTGGCCAGGGATCAAACCTGCACCTCCTGCACTGGAAGCACAGTCCTACCCACTGGACCACCAGGGCAATCCCCAGCTTTTATTTCTTTAAAGCACCAATTATCTGGCATCATCTCGTCACACAAAGTTCAAGCTTTCCTGTATTTTAGGTCTTCTTTACATCCCCTTTCTCTCCCTACAAAGTATTTTTTTTTTCTACTCACGTGATAAGATGATCAAATTTACCATAATCACAACTAAGATACCTCAATTTATACAGAGAAGAGGTATGTTTTTTAATAATATTTTTTAAACATACCATGTTATTTGCATAAAAACTGTTATGCAAATACAGTACTCCGTCCAAAATGATTTCACTAGTATTAGGAAAGTGAGCATATACTTTTATCTCACATTCCACTTCTGTTTTGACAAATGGAAATGACATGTTCTTAAAATCACGAAAGAATCAGAATGGACTTATTCTCTTTTTCTAAACTACTGCTTAAAAAGGGTAAAATTATAAAGTATAAAATTAAAGACAGCACATCTTTAGGAAAATAGGCTTAAGCACTAAATCTAGCTCCATCACCAGCTCTGAATTCAGAAAAGTCAACCTCTGACACTTGTGACACGTGCTCACAAGTGAAGAACTGTCTCTGCCAGTACCTGAACACGTAATAAATGTGACCACAGAAAAACCACATAATATTTTTTTGCCTTTTTTCCCTGATTGTAAATATGTTCTTCATAGAAAATTTGTAAAATAGAGAAAAGCATAAGGAAGAAAACTAAATAACCAAAGATGCCAGTTAACTTCAGCATATGCCCTCCTATTCTTTTTTTCCTGTTTATGTATACACATAAATTCTTAATAAACTGAATTAAATATCAGAATAAGTACTGTTTTTCCCAAGGTTGTAAAGGAAAGCTTTACACTAATTCCAAAAGTGGTTCTACTCTGAGTCCCTTCTCCAAAGCCTAAAGTACACTGTTGAAATTTCTCAAAGGAATGTTTAGAATCAAGTAGAAACAAACAAAAAAAACATTCAAAACCAAGTGTGGGGATTAATGAGAGCAAATGAAACAAACAAAAAGATGACTTTTCTTATGCGGCTCATAACCAGCTCTAAAAATAATTCCAAAGAATGACTACAAAAATGTTCTGCAAGGGGGCCACAGAAGGAGGCCTTCATGGTGACTAATCTGAAGACATTTCCCACCATTTATTTGCCTATGGACAATTTCGGGGGTGATTTTTTAAAAACAAAGCCTCATTATTCTACTCATACATTTACCGCCTTCTATCTTCTCTAATTTGTCACGATTCTTCCTTCCTCTTTTGCTCTGACAACACAATCTTCTCCACCAGATTATGCATTCTACCTGAAGATCAATGTATTAATACAACACATTTTATTTTTGACCACAACATTCACAGTGAGAGTACTGACAGATTACTCAAATCATTTTTTTCAGTTCCACAATATTAGGTGCTGGAATAAAAAAAGAGGAAGAACTCACTCTGTCTCAAGGAACTCAGTTTCATAGAATATTATGTTGATATAATTCTACTCTGTTCTAGAGGTTAGGAAAGTGGAATCCAGGAACAGGATGCCATTTTCTCAAAATCACCCAGGCAGAGACAGACCCCGTTAGAATCCTCTTCATTAACGATTCTTCCATTCACTACTTTGATGTTATTTTGTTTTCTGTAACATTAAATTCAATTTTTTATTTAATCATTTTTTTCAACTTTTAGAAAAAAAATTATATTAAAGGTACTGAAGTGAAGTCGCTCAGTCGTGTCTGACTCTTTGCGACCCCATGGACTGTAGCCTACCAGGCTCCTCTGTCCATGGGATTTTCCAGGCAATAGTACTGGAGTGGATTGCCATTTCCTTCTCCAGGGGATCTTCCCGACCCAGGGATCGAACCCAGGTCTCCCACATTGTAGACAGACGCTTTACCGTCTGAGCCACCACTAGCCATCTGCTTTCTCAGGAGAGTAACCCAGGTATCAGGTAGCCAGAGAGACCTTATCTTTTGGTACTCCATTATTGATACTGCTCTACCTCACCTGCAAAGGATGCCTTAAAAATGGACTGGGATTTCTGCCATGGTATCTTGTTACCAAGCACATTCTAGAGAACGTACATTAATAGATGACCAGTCTTTTCATCTATAATGGGAAAATACAGAAACCATATGAAAGAATTGTTCCTAACATTAAAATTCCACTTAATCTTTACCCACTTGTGTCACTGGATAGTCAATATCATAATAAACTGAAAGTAAATTTTCAGAGCTTCTGAAATCCAACCTCCACAATTATTGCTTACCGCTGGGAGAGCACTGTTATAACCCTGTAGTATTTATTTAGCCTAATCCCTCCTTCACTGATTAGGAACAGTAAAAGATCACAGAATTTCCCTTCCTAGTCCATCCCTCAGTGGTGGTATTTATAAAAAACAAAAACAAACAAAAATCACTGAACACCTAAGAGCCAACTAAATCCTCTGTGGTCCCCGTGGTCAGGTGACAAAGCCTGCGACTGGGGGATGTGTATAAGAGACAGGTCCAAAATGATTTCACTAGTATTAGGAAAGTGAGCATATACTTTTATCTCACATTCCACTTCTGTTTTGACAAATGGAAATGACATGTTCTTAAAATCACGAAAGAATCAGAATGGACTTATTCTCTTTTTCTAAACTACTGCTTAAAAAGGGTAAAATTATAAAGTATAAAATTAAAGACAGCACATCTTTAGGAAAATAGGCTTAAGCACTAAATCTAGCTCCATCACCAGCTCTGAATTCAGAAAAGTCAACCTCTGACACTTGTGACACGTGCTCACAAGTGAAGAACTGTCTCTGCCAATACCTGAACACGTAATAAATGTGACCACAGAAAAACCACATAATATTTTTTTGCCTTTTTTTCCCTGATTGTAAATATGTTCTTCATAGAAAATTTGTAAAATAGAGAAAAGCATAAGGAAGAAAACTAAATAACCAAAGATGCCAGTTAACTTCAGCATATGCCCTCCTATTCTTTTTTTCCTGTTTATGTATACACATAAATTCTTAATAAACTGAATTAAATATCAGAATAAGTACTGTTTTTCCCAAGGTTGTAAAGGAAAGCTTTACACTAATTCCAAAAGTGGTTCTACTCTGAGTCCCTTCTCCAAAGCCTAAAGTACACTGTTGAAATTTCTCAAAGGAATGTTTAGAATCAAGTAGAAACAAAAAAAAAAAACATTCAAAACCAAGTGTGGGGATTAATGAGAGCAAATGAAACAAACAAAAAGATGACTTTTCTTATGCGGCTCATAACCAGCTCTAAAAATAATTCCAAAGAATGACTACAAAAATGTTCTGCAAGGGGGCCACAGAAGGAGGCCTTCATGGTGACTAATCTGAAGACATTTCCCACCAATTATTTGCCTATGGACAATTTCGGGGGTGATTTTTTAAAAACAAAGCCTCATTATTCTACTCATACATTTACCGCCTTCTATCTTCTCTAATTTGTCACGATTCTTCCTTCCCCTTTTGCTCTGACAACACAATCTTCTCCACCAGATTATGCATTCTACCTGAAGATCAATGTATTAATACAACACATTTTATTTTTGACCACAACATTCACAGTGAGAGTACTGACAGATTACTCAAATCATTTTTTTCAGTTCCACAATATTAGGTGCTGGAATAAAAAAAGAGGAAGAACTCACTCTGTCTCAAGGAACTCAGTTTCATAGAATATTATGTTGATATAATTCTACTCTGTTCTAGAGGTTAGGAAAGTGGAATCCAGGAACAGGATGCCATTTTCTCAAAATCACCCAGGCAGAGACAGACCCCGTTAGAATCCTCTTCATTAACGATTCTTCCATTCACTACTTTGATGTTATTTTGTTTTCTGTAACATTAAATTCAATTTTTTATTTAATCATTTTTTTCAACTTTTAGAAAAAAAATTATATTAAAGGTACTGAAGTGAAGTCGCTCAGTCGTGTCTGACTCTTTGCGACCCCATGGACTGTAGCCTACCAGGCTCCTCTGTCCATGGGATTTTCCAGGCAATAGTACTGGAGTGGATTGCCATTTCCTTCTCCAGGGGATCTTCCCGACCCAGGGATCGAACCCAGGTCTCCCACATTGTAGACAGACGCTTTACCGTCTGAGCCACCACTAGCCATCTGCTTTCTCAGGAGAGTAACCCAGGTATCAGGTAGCCAGAGAGACCTTATCTTTTGGTACTCCATTATTGATACTGCTCTACCTCACCTGCAAAGGATGCCTTAAAAATGGACTGGGATTTCTGCCATGGTATCTTGTTACCAAGCACATTCTAGAGAACGTACATTAATAGATGACCAGTCTTTTCATCTATAATGGGAAAATACAGAAACCATATGAAAGAATTGTTCCTAACATTAAAATTCCACTTAATCTTTACCCACTTGTGTCACTGGATAGTCAATATCATAATAAACTGAAAGTAAATTTTCAGAGCTTCTGAAATCCAACCTCCACAATTATTGCTTACCGCTGGGAGAGCACTGTTATAACCCTGTAGTATTTATTTAGCCTAATCCCTCCTTCACTGATTAGGAACAGTAAAAGATCACAGAATTTCCCTTCCTAGTCCATCCCTCAGTGGTGGTATTTATAAAAAACAAAAACAAACAAAAATCACTGAACACCCAAGAGCCAACTAAATCCTCTGTGGTCCCCGTGGTCAGGTGACAAAGCCTGCGACTGGGGGGGCAGGGCTTGGGGGTAGCATTAAACTGACACTCTAAACAAGGTCACTACACATAACGCTGCATTCCTATGCAAAGCAACAAGCGACAGCTTCACCTGACACAAAACAAGACTCATCAGGCTGCTACTAACCATCTTCTTTTCCTTGAGTTTAAAACTAAGTCTTAACAGTAAATAATCTGCCTGCAAAGCAGGCGATCCAGGTTCAAGCCTTGGGCCAGGAAGATCCTCTGGAGAAGGAAATGGCAACCCACTTCAGTATTCTTGCCTGGAGAATGCTATGGACAGAGGAGCCTGGTGGGCTGTAGTCCACGGGGTTGCAGAGTCGGACATGACTGAATGACTGACACCTCACTTTGCAAGATGCCTTGATCATCCAAAGATAACCAAGGAGTCTGTCACTAGGTTTCCTGGAGCACCAGGCAAATGGAAGAGGAGACAGCTACACCGGAGACCAAAGAGGGAGGCGGGAGCGGCGGGAATCAACTTTAAAAATCTGTCACATTTGGCACAGAGCACTGCCCCCGTCAGTTTCTCTTTCATGATAACAAGAGGACATTATCCAATTATGAAAAACCCCAAATGCTAAGTCTTCACAGCCACAAGCTGGCGCTCACAGGAGCTGAGGGTAACACAAGTAGGCAGCCGAGATTTTATTGACATCCCTTTCCTAAATCAATTTTCAGGTAGAGTAAATGGAAGGCAAGACAGTAAAGGGAAGATTATACAAGGTGAGCAAATTAATGTGGACAGAGACATCTGAAAAACCCTACTGAGATGTATAAGCACTTTTAACCACTTCATCTGCAGGCCATTTGAAGGCTTGAGTGCATACAGTGGAAACTCTGACCTCTCTAGAAGTTTGACCTTCACAGTGAACACAGTGACATCTGGGAATTTCCTCCGAGGACAGCATATTAAAAAGCAGAGACATTATTTTGCCAACAAAGGTCCATCTAGCTATGGTTTTTCTGGTAGTCATGTATGGATGTGAGAGTTGGAATATAAAGAAAGCTGAGCGCCGAAGAAGTGATGCTTTTGAACCGTGGTGCTGGAGAAGACTCTTGAGAGTCCTTGGACTGCAAGGAGTTCCCACTAGTCCATCCTAAAGGAGATCAGTCCTGAATATTCATTGGAAGGACTGATGCTGAAACTCCAATACACTGGCCATCTGACGTGAAGAACTGACTCATTGGAAAAGACCCTGATGCTGGGAAAGATAGAAGGTGGGAGGAAAAGGGGACAACAGAGGATGATAGGGTTGGACAGCGTCACTGACTCAATGGACATGAGTTTGAGTAAACTCTGGGAGTTGGTGACAGACAGGGAGGCCTGGCGTGNAGAACTGACTCATTGGAAAAGACCCTGATGCTGGGAAAGATAGAAGGTGGGAGGAAAAGGGGACAACAGAGGATGATAGGGTTGGACGGCGTCACTGACTCAATGGACATGAGTTTGAGTAAACTCTGGGAGTTGGTGACAGACAGGGAGGCCTGGCGTGCTGCAGTCCATAGGATCACAGAGTCGGGCACGACTGAGCGACTGAACTGAACTAAGAGCTTAGTATGTATGTACCACCTGATCCTTGAGCTCACTGTTCCTCAGCTGTTTTCGTCATGGCCCCTAAGGGAAAAACTTGTTTCCAACTCTTCTGACATCAGATGTGTGGTTTTTTCCCACACCAAGCAATTCTCCAGTTCTTGGAGGACACCAACTACATATCCTACAATTTAATGCAATTCTGACAATACTCTCCCCATAGATACTGCAGAACTCCCGGCTCCAAGGGCTCAGTTCCTCATGAACCCCTCCTCAGCTTTGGTAATTTGCTAAAATGCCTCATAGAACTCAGAAAAACAGTTTACCTACTAGATGACCAATCCATTATGAAAGAATATAGCTCAGGAACACCCAGATGGAAGAGATGCATAGAGCACGGTATCCAGGCATGCCACCCTCCCAGCACCTCACTGTGTTAACCAATCTGGAAACTCCAAATTGCATTGCTTGGAATTTGACTGGAAGTAAATGACTGATTAAATCATTGACCATTGGTGATTAACAACCTCTAGTCCTCCTCCCCAACTCAGAGGTTGGGGGTGGGGTCGCAAATTCCAATCATCTAATCATGTGGTTGGTTCCCCTGGTAACCAGTCTCCCATTCTCAGGGGCTTTCCAAAAGTCACTCTATTAACATAAACTCCAGTGTGGTTTAAAGGGGTCTATTATTGAATTCACAGAAGATACTATTTTCACCTTGAGTGCTCTGGAGTTATTTCAGGAGCCAGGACAAAACCCAAATATTAATTTATTGCATTATTTGGAGCTCTGTGCCAGGAATTGGGTACAAAGACACGCCCCCTCAGGGCCTTTATAGACATTTGTTCCCTAATTATGATATACCCTCCCCACTGAACTGTTAATATCACAGATGCACTGTATCTATGCTTATACATTATATGCATATCTGTGCTTTATACATAAAAAAATAAATTATATACACTATCATATGTAAAACAGATAGCCAATGGGAATTTGTCGTATGACTCAGGAAACTCAAACTGGGGCTCTGTAACAACGTGGCAGGGGCGTAGGGGATGGAGGGGTGGGAGTGAGGCTCAAGAGAGAGGGGACATTATGTATCCCTATGGCTGATTCATGTTGATGTATGGCAGAAGTCAACACAATTGACCAGTTGTAAAGCAATTATCCTTCAATTTAAAACAAATAAAAAATTCGTTTAAAGTATGAAGCTTTCACTTATGAAACAAGACATTGGTAGGGCCAAGAATATGAAACCAGGTTATTATAAGTTAACCCAGAAATTTTACCTCTATATCAAGAAGATTTATACATCTCTCTCTAGAATAACAATTTGTCTACAACTGTTGTATTATAATTTAACCTGTCTCCTTTTACAATGTGAAATTAAGTAACAAATTACATTAACTGAGCACCTATTATGTACAAATAAACCTTAACTCAAACTAAAGAGAATAATCCATGGTGACTCTGAAGCGAAACAATTTAAAATAAACTATCTTTCATTAGGCCTAACAGGATAGTTATTATAGCAACTATCCAGAAGCCTTACTGGTATTTTGGATTAAGTGCAGAACAATGGGATAGAGTTAGCATCAACACCCCATCAGACAACCTTTTTAAAAGGATTTATTTAAAATGCAGTCAGTAAAAAAAGATCCAAAAACTCAGGTATAACCATTACTTCCTGCCTGTCTCATTAAAAATCTTACTCATGGCAACAGAACGTCTCGGCTTGAGAGAGTTCTGTGGGGAATGAACTCATCTGACTCTGCCAATAATTTCCCATGCAGCCTGGGTAAATTATTTAACTCCTCTGTGGTCATTTCTCTCACCAGCCAATAATGTAGATCCACACACTGTAATTCCCTGGAGAAGGGAATGGAAACCCACTCCAGTACTCTTGCCTGGAGAATTCCCCACCTGGTGGGCGACAGTCCATGGGTCGCAAAGAGTCGGACACGACGGAGCAAATAACACACACATAGACACATACACACACAGTAATGGAAAAACACACAACACTCCTGGGTCAGGAGACCGCCCTCTTGTCGCACCTCAGCTACTGATTCACTGTGTGGATGTGGGCAAGTCACCTCTCTTCCCCGGGGCCTCATTTTTCTGCATCTATGAAAGGAACGTATCACGCCGGAGGCATGCAGAGCGAGTCTATGTTCTAAACGCTTTTCTGGCTAATTCATATACACTAGCATACCAATCAAAACAGTGTCCCTTATTAAAGTTTATAAAATTCAACAATATGCTATCTGTACAGCCAGTACAAGACTTGGGAGAAAAAAATACTGCATAGAAAAATATTGGGAAGTAAATGATTGTTCTCCAAAAGAAAAGTCTTAAAAGTTTAGGCCAAGTGCCTTCCTAACTTGAATCAGGCACAATTGTCATTCAAAAGAATTCACTGCAGTCCTTTTTGAATCATTTCTCTTTTCTGCCTGGATCATCTCTTAGTGGAATGTACTCTCCAAATTACCTCCTAGGCTTTGGGAAATCAAGTCCGTATGTACCCTAGGCATACCCTACACTACATATTCCAATTAAATCCCTTCCCAGCTTTGGTTTTTCCAAACTCATTACTTTAGACAATCTCCATTCTTCCCATCCCCTTGATCATTTCAACAGCTCTGAGCTACATCATTTTCGTCAGAACTTTCTTCACCTCCAAGGAGGACAAGGAAGAAGAGTGATAAAAATGAAAGCCAGTAAACAGGGAGATGTGGGGAAAATACACTAGAGAGAAAATCTTCACCACTGTTCTCAGCTCTGCGTCACAAAGTAAAATGTCCTTTCCCCAAACTACCAGACTAAGACAGTCTATCTTCTGAGAATTAACAGGCCTGTTTTCTGACTTCTCTGCAATTTACTGCTTCTAGGAATACTGCTTCATAAAATACTGAAGTATCTATTATTAGAAGCATTCAACCAAAAATGGTGGACAATCATCTGGCAGGGATGCTATAGAAACCATACCTGTACTGGATAGAACAGACTAGCTCAAACGTTCCTAACAGTTTTCTATCTAAATGCATTCGAGAGATACGTCACCTGTCAACCAACTGGGTAATACTGGCTTACTAGTTAAAATGATTATCAATGGGAGCCAGGCAAACACCTCGAGAAGATGTGTGTCATAGCTAGTATATAGTCCCCCACTCCCACTGGATTAAATTACTTCTAAAACTGCCTCTGAACAGAAAACCCTACCAATACTCTCACACAGTCTATATTTGAAGGCCAAGCATCTGATACTTTGCTACCATCATCCAACATATTATCCAACCATTCCCCTTATTTCATCACAATGTTAATTACAGGCTCACTGTCCTTTTCTCCAATACTATTTCTGTCTGATTCTCAGAAAGTTCAATATACATACTGACAGTCCTTCTAAGAACTTGATTCTTGGTTTCTTAAAGTTCCGTTTTATAGATGTTGTCCTCGACCTGTTTCAGTCAAATAGTCATATGGTCATAGCCTAAGATCTTATTACTATCAATTACAACCCTTCTGTCATCTCACTTTCATGCATCTCACTCACTGTTATCCCCACTCCCTTACAGTAGCCCAAGCCAATTATCCTTCAGCTTCATTGCGACCTCAAAACTATCACCTTTTCCCTGACTCTCTCCCCACTGATTTTCTCTCTCCCTTTCTTACGCAGCTTAAATTTCATGATCAATCATTATCCTCATTCTCTTATGGACACAACCTAATCCCTTTCTTCTCTCTTACCACGATATCCTTGCTTGGTAAAAGCTCAACTGATGATTCCATGGCTGCACCTGTGTACCTTAAGGCTGCCAGGAAAAAGACCCACCCCTCGACTCCACCCCTACAGGCACATACACTCATGCCGCCTGCCCCTGTCTTCACTTTAAATGTATCACACCAAATTTCTAGCAGGCCCCTTCGTGCTGCCTGGCAGTCATTTATTTTTAGCATTTTATCTTACATCCCTAGAATCATCTACTCTCTCATTTTCCTAGATAACTTTCACATTTTCTTGTCTCTCCTCAAATCCTAATACAACCTCCTTCTGTCCTCAGATGATAACCTGGCTTCTTACTTCACTGAGAAAACAGAGGCAATCAGAAGAAACTTCCACAGATCTCCATGCCACATCTCCCCACCCAGCAACATCTGTGCGCACATACTCCATTGTGCCTCAGCACAGATCTGCTTTCCCCTCCTATCCACTCCCCCACTAGAGCCCGCCCTCTCTCACCTACTCAAGGACAGCCTTCTAGCACTCCTCCCTTCTCCTCCTTCAACAGTTTTCCCACTTTTTACAAGCTTGTTCCCTTCAGCCTATGAACATGCTGCTCTTGATCTCATTCTCAAAAAAAATAATAAAAGAAAACCACACTCTTCTTACTAGCACCCACCTATTTCTGTTCCTTTTTCCTGCAAAAAAAAATTTTCAAGAGCGGTTTTCAGTCACCATTTCCAATTCCTGTCCTCCCAATCTCTCCTAAACCTACTTCACCAAAGCTGCTCTCCTCAAGGCCGCTGAGGATCTCCACACTGCTAAACCTGAAGGCCAGTTCCCATCTTCCTTGGCCCNTTTCTGTTCCTTTTTCCTGCAAAAAAAAATTTTCAAGAGCGGTTTTCAGTCACCATTTCCAATTCCTGTCCTCCCAATCTCTCCTAAACCTACTTCACCAAAGCTGCTCTCCTCAAGGCCGCTGAGGATCTCCACACTGCTAAACCTGAAGGCCAGTTCCCATCTTCCTTGGCCCATGAACGGCCTCTGGCACGGCTGGCTACCCCTCCACCTCGACAGCCCTCCACGGCGCTTCCAGGCCCCTGTCACTCTCGCTCTGTGCCCCTGGCTGGTTCTTTCTCTTCTCCCCATCCTCCTCCTGTCGGAATGTCCCTGCGCTGAGTCCTTGGTCCTCTTGATTTACTACTTACTCGCCTGGCGATCTCATGTAGGCTCAAGGTTTTAAATGCCATGCATGCGCCTCTCCACGCATCCAGCCAACTGGCTACTTGATAACTCCACTTGGACGTCAAGCATCCATTTCAAAAGTTAACACGTCCAGAAGGAAACCACCGATATGCCCCGTGCCCCTCAAAGTCGGCTTTACGTGCAGCCTCCTCACTGCTGATGGCATCCCCTCCCTCTGAACTGCTCAGGCCCGCACCCTGCGGGTCCTCCTGGACTGTGCTCTCTCGCTCATCCCTCACATCCAAAACATCAGGAAAAGCTGGCATGACCACAAAACAGATGCGGAATTTGGCCTTTCCTGACCCCTCCCACTGCTACCACTCTGGTCGGTGTCACCACTCTCTCTCCTGGAATACTGCAATCACCTCCTATGAGATCACCTTGGTTCCGCCTCACCTCCACTGTCTCTTCTCCACAAAGCAGCCGAGTGCTCTTGTCAGTCCTCACGTCAGATCATGTTACTCTTCTACTCAGCAGAAGCCCTGCCAAAGTCCCTGGGTGACTCTGAGCAAATACGAAAGTTACTATGAAGGCCTGTGAGACCCTGAATAATCGGCCCTTCATTATCCCCCGACTGTGCTCCCTCCTCAGCCACAGTGCAGTCCTGGATACTCTTCAAACACACCAGGCGTGGATTCTCTTCAGGGCCTCTGCTGTAGCTATCCACTCTGCCTGCTAAGCTATTCTCCCAGATATCACACGGCAAATACCTCATCTCCAGCCTCAGATCTCAAGCTCTTAAGATCAATCTTAAGACCTACACCTATTTAATACTGCAATCTACCCAACTATCTCAACATCCTTAACCCTGCTTTACTTTTTTTTCATTATCACTTATCATCTTCTAGTATATTGTACAACTTACTAATTAGGTGTATTGTCTACTGGCTAATGTATCCCACTAAAATAAAAACTCCACAAGGACAGAAATTTGTGTCTGTTTTGTTCACTGATGTATCCCACCCACAGAGATCAATGCCTGGCACATAGTAACCCTTGATAAATATTACTTGGACTTGCCTGGTGGTTCAGTGGATAAGAATCTGCCTGCCAACAAAGGGGACGTTTGATCTCTGGTCCAGGAAGAGTCCACATGCAGGGAGCAACTAAGCCCATGTGCCATGATCCTGAGCCCATGCGCAGCAGCTACGGAAGCCTGCAGGCCTAAAGACTGTGCCATACAACAGAAGCCGCTACAGTGAGACGCTTGTGCGCCGCAGTGAGCGTAGCCCTCACCTGCCACAACCAGAGAGTCTGTGCGAAGCAACGCAGACCCAGCCCAGCCAGAAAACAAGAAAGCATTTTTCTGAATGAATGAACAGACACTTGAAACTGGGTCTTAAAATTATGAAACAGTGAGAAATCTGAGGTTGACAGAAGACAAACTCATATGATCTAGCCATACCTAAGGTCTCAACTGTGCCCTAGACAGGTAGCTACTTATAAAGGCTGTGTTGTTTCTTCCTGGTCTCAAGGAGATCTTGCCATACTAGAAACAGGTACCAAGGAAGTACAGAAGACAGGGCCCACTGTTTTCACCTTTGCCTCTAGGTGACTCTACCCTGGGCAGAGTCCTGTCTCTGTCCTCTGGCTTTGTAAGTCAGAGGAGTGACCTGTGAGGATTACACAATTCATGAATGGGAGAAAGCAGATCAGTCAAAGGGCTAATAGCTGCCAAAATGCCAAGTTTACTCCTGTGGATTAAGCACAGACTCTTACAAGTTAGAATTAGAGGACTATCATCTATGTCAGTGGTTCTCAACCACATTGCGTATCTGAATTACTGAGGCACTTAAAAAATACTGAAGCCACGCCTCCCTTCTAAGATAAATGGTCTGGGTGAGACCCAGACAGCACAGGTTGTAAAAGCTTCCCAGGTGATCTCACTGTACAGCCAGAGCCATGGATGGAGACCAACCTCCTTTTCCAGATTAAAAATAAAGCCCAGACAGGATGAGATCCACATAAGGTCACACAGCTACACAGAAATGTTGGGACAGGACACTGTCACCAGATTCCTAGGAAAAATTTCATTACAATATAGTAATTTATAAGGTTACACGTTACAGTAGTTAAATGCATGAGACTTCAAAATTATAAAGATCTAAGTTCAAATCAGAGGCTTTGCTATTTCGCAGCTAATATTAGTGGTTCTCACACTTTACTGCATATTATAATTACCTGGGGATAATTACCTGGAGATGTTTTAAATCTCTATGCATAGGCCACAACAGTTAATGCAGAATCTCCAAGAATGAGATTCAGGCATCAGTACTTCTTAAAGTTCCCCAAGTGATTCCAGTGTGCACACAAGTTTGAGAACTGATGACTTATATGACCTTGGGGAAATTACTTGACCTCTTTAAGCCTAACTCTCTTGAATACTGTGATTAAATAAGATAATGCATGTATAGCAGCAGCTCATTAGTATGGTTGCCATCTCACTGTCTTCTCCTACCAACATCCTTCTAACAGTACTATCATCATGAACAGTACTATTTCCTTCCTTCCTTCCTGTTTTCCTTTCTCCTTCCAGCCTGCCCTTTCCTCCTTCTTACTGAGGTTATCATTTACATATACATAACATTCAACTTTTTTAAAGTATGGAATTTGGTGGGTTTTAGTATATTTACAAAGTTGTGTAGACACCATCACTATGTAATTCTAAAACACTTTTATCACTCCAAAAAAGAAATCTCATACCCCAAACCACCCCTCCCTGCCCCTGGGAGCCACTAACCTGCTTTCTATCTCTATGAATTTAACTATTCTGAACACTTCACTTAAGTGGAATCGTTAAAACATGTGGCCTTTGTGTCTGGCTTTTTTCATTTAGCATAATGTTTTTGAGGTTCATCCACGATGTAGCATGCATCCATGCTTCATTTCTTTTTATGGTTGAATAATATTCTGTCATATGGATGTTGTTTTCAGCAGTTATTTCCAATTCACCATTTGTTTTCACTTTTTTTGCAATTATGAATAATGCTGCTAGAAACATCTGCATACAAGTTTTTTGTGGACATATGTTTTCAATTCTCTTGGGTAAAATACCTATGAGTGGAACTGCTGGGTCATATTGCTTACTTTCCTGAGAAACTACTACTGTTTCAAAGTGGCTATAGCACCATTTTACATTCTCATCATCAGTGTATAAGGGTTCTAATCTCTTCACATCCTCACTAACGCTTCTTAATGTCTCTTTAGATTGTAGCTAGCCTGGTGGGAGTGAAGTGGCTGTGACCTCCCTGATGATTAAGAATGTTAAGCATCTTTTCATGTGCTTACTGACCATTTGTGTGCCTTCTCTGGAAAAATATCTGTTCAGCTCCTTCACCATTTTAAAAATTGCATTGCCTTTTTATTATTAAGCTATAAGAGTTCTCTATACATTCTAAGGACTACATTCCATGCAAAGATGGGCACAACAAAGACAGAAAGGGCATGGACCTAAAAAAAAGTGGCAAGAATACACAGAACAACTGTACCCAAAGGTCTTAGTGACCCAGATAACCACGATGGTGTGGTCACTCACCTAGAGCCAGACATCCTGGAGTGTGAAGTCAAGTGGGCCTTAGGAAGCATTATTATGAACAAAGCTAGTGGAAGTGATCAAATCCCAGCTATTTCAAATCCTAAAAGATGATGCTGTGAAAGTGCTGCACTCAATAGGCCAGCAAATTTGGAAAACTCAGCAGTGGCCACAAGACTGGAAAACGTCAGTTTTCATTCTAATTCCAAAGAAGGGCAATGCCAAAGAATACTCAAACTATGGCACAGTTGCACTTATTTCACCATGCAAGCAAGGTAGTGCTCAAAATCCTTCATGACAGGCTTCAACAACACATGAACCAAGAACCTTCAGATGTACAAGGTGGATTTAGAAAAGGCAGAGGGACCAGAGGTCAAACTGCCAACATCTGCTGGACCACAGAAAAAGCAAGGGACTTCTGGAAAAACATCTGCTTCACTGACTACGCTGAAGTCTTTCTGTGGATCACAACAAACTGTGGAAAATTTTTGGAGATTCTGCATTAACTGTTGTGGGGTGAGGCCTAGGCATAGAGATTTAAAACATCTTCTCCAGGTGATTATAATATGCAGCAAAGTTTGAGAACTACTAACATTAGCTGTTAAAAGAGATTAGAACACCAGACCACCTTACCTGCCTCCTGAGAAACCTGTATGCAGGTTAAGAAGCAAAAGTCAGAACCAGATATGGAACAAAGGACTGGTTCAAAACTGGGAAAGGAATACGTCAAGACTGTATACTGTCACCTGTTTATTCAACGTATATACAGAGTACATTATGCAAAACGCTGGGCTGGATGAATTAGAAGCTGGAATCAAGACTGCTGGTAGAAACATCAATAACCTCGAGATAGGCAGATAACACCACCCCAATGGCAGAAAGCAAAGGGGAACTAAAACCCTTTTGATGAAGGTGAAGGAGGGTGGAAAAACTGGCTTAAAACTCAACATTCAAAACACTTAAGATCATGGCATCTGGTCCCATCACTTCATGGCAAACAGATGAGGAAAAAATGGAAACAGTGTCAGAATCTTGGGCTCTAAAATCACTGCAGATGGTGACTGCAGCCATGAAATTAAAGGTGCTTGCTCCTTGGAAGAAAACCTATGACAAACCTAGACAACGTATTAAAAGCAAAGACATTATTTTGCCAAGAAAGGTCCATATAGTCATAGCTATGGTCTTTCCAGTAATCATGTAGAGATGTGAGAGCTGAACCACAAAGGCTGAGCACCAAAGAATTGATGATTTCGAACTGTGGTGCTGGAGAAGACTCTTGAGAGTCCCTTGGATAGGAAGGAGATCTAACTAGTCAATCCTAAAGGAAATTAACCCTGAATATTCACTGGAAGGACTGATACTGAAGCTCCAAATCTTTGCTCACCTGATACAAAGAGCCAACTCACTAGAGAAGACACTGATGCTGGGAAAGACTGAGGGCAGGAAGAGAAGGGGGGCAACAGAGAATGAGGTAAGTTAGGTGGCATCATCGACTTAACAGACATGAGTCTGACCAAACCCCAGGAGACAGTGAAGGGCAGGGAAGCCTGGCGTGCTGCAGTCCATGGAGTCGCAGAGTCAGACATGACTGACTGACTGACCAACTGGATCCTTATTAGATAAATGTATGGTTTACAGATACTTTCCACCACTCAGAGGACACTTTCCTAAGTGTACTTTGAGTTACAAAAGGTTTTTAATTTTGATGAAGTTCAATTTATCTTTTCTTTGGTTGTTTCTGTATCATTAATGTGTGTGTGTGTTTCCACCTGCACAATATATCCCTCGTTTTTTTTTTTTTTTTTAGTTCAGGTATAGTTGATTTCCCTGATAGCTCAGTTGGTAAAGAATCTGCCTGCAATGCAGGAGACCCCGGTTCGATTCCCGGGTTGGGAAGATCTGCTGGAGAAGGGACAGGCTACCCACTCCAGTATTCTTGGGCTTCCCTTGTGACTCAGCTGATAAAGAATCCGCCTGCAATGTGGGAGACCTAGGTTTGATCCCTGGGTTGGGAAGATCCCCTGTAGAGGGGAAAGGCTACCCATTTCAGTATTCTGGCCTGGAGAATTCCATGGACTATACAGTCCATGGGTCACAAACAGTTGGACATGACTGAGCAACTTTCACTCACATAACTGATTTAGAATACTGTGTTAGTTTCTAGTGTACAGCAAAGTGATTCAGTTTTACATATATATATATATTCAGATTATTTTCCATTATAAACTATTATATTGAATATAGCTCCCTTTGCTATATAGTAAATCCTTATTGTTTTATGTGGTTTGTATCTGCTAATCTCATACTTCTAAGTTATCAACTTTATTTTTTCTATTTACCCTACTGTACAGAGCCCATCAGCTTCCAGATGTCAGTTTCTTGCTTCAGCTGCCAAGCTCTGTGGCAGACAGTGTTGCTTTGGGGAATTCTGAAGGGGAAATTCTCAGGACAAGTGGTCCTGGAAGCTGTTAGGGCCTTACCTGAAAATTCCTCAGCCCATCCCAGTTGTCTATGAGCCCCAAGGTTCCAGGCTGGCAGGCCAAAACTGTTTACCAAGTCCAAGTTCATAATGCTCATGGCATGAGAGATTAACAAATCGAGAGACAAGTTGTTGGGGCAAGGAATAACAACCTTATTTGCAAAACCAGTAGGCCACGAAGGTGGTGAAACTAGAGTCCCAAGGAACCATCTTCTGTATTATTAACTTTTAAGGAAAAGATTAGGGGCAAAAACTTACGAGGCTACCTACTATAGCAGGGTAAGTTGTTCAGACTTGCAATAAGCAAAGAATTGAGCTTGCCATTCATTTCAATCAGGAAGTCCCATTGAGGAAAACACATTCACTTTATCTTGGTGGAAGGCAGGAAGAAAGTTATTCATTTCTAAGTTTTTAATTAAGTGGATTTTCAGATTGAGTATTTGACTTTGAATGCCTAGTGGCCAATAAACTGCAAAGAAATGAAACCCTAGTCAGATCTGTACGTTTTCAGGGATATTTGCCATAACAGCTAAATTTTCACAGTCCTTATTAGAACTGGAAATGTTTTTCCCAAGCTGAGCACATTTAAAATGCATTTTTAAAAGATTTTCATACTGATACTTTCCTGAATCGAAATTAAAGACCAATATGACACAACCTCAATGATCCATTATTGCTTGACAAATAAATAGATAATACATATTTCGAAATAATTAACTGAGATTATATAACTGGCAATGTAATAATCCCAAAGAATCAACTGTGATTACAGTAATTTTTCTAATTGAAAACAACAACAGAAAAACTAGTCATTAGAGTCCTGAAAGTGAGAAGTGGCACCACTCCACCTGTCCCGGTTTTACATTCAGTGTGGTATATACTATATTATATATTGTCAATTTCTGCCACAAGAGTCCACTTCTGATTTGTTCAGTTTCTTTATTTCCTCCCTCTGTACAAATGTTGAAAATTTAAAATGCATTTTTCACTAACTGCCATAATGATATGATCCCCCCATAACCTGTTCATGTGGTGATTTAAGTAGCTTCTTCTTATATTGGAGAAGGAAATGGCAACCCACTCCAGTATTCTTGCCTGGAGAATCCCATGGACGGAGGAGCTTGGTGGGCTACAGTCCACGGGTCACAAAGAGTCAGACACAACTGAGCGACTTCACTTTCACTTTCTGATATTAAAGAATGTTAGGTTTTTGGAATAACTCAACTAGGTCATGTTATAGTCTTTTTATGTATTTCAGGACTAGGGTTGCTAGTATTTTGGTTAAAATCATGGCATCTATGTTCATAGAGGAGATAGCCTCTAATGATTTTCTTTACTGGTACTATCTTTAGGGATTTGGATCATTTTAACCTGGCCTTAGAATGAATTACTGTTCACTACCTCTCTTACTGTTCTCTAAAATCCTGTGTAAAAGATGTATAGAACAGTCTTTTGGACTCTGTAGGAGAGGGCGAGGGTGGGATGATCTGAGAGAACAGCACTGAAACATGTATATTATCATATGTGAAATAGATCGCCAGTCCAGGTCCGCTGCATGAGACAGGGTGCTCAGGGCCGGTGCCCTGGGATGACCCAGAGGGATGGGATGGGGAGGGAGGAGGGAGAGGGGTTCAGGATGGGGAACACATGTACCCCCATGGCGGATTCATGTCAATGTATGGCAAAAACCACCACAGTATTGTAAAGCAATTCACCTCCAATTAAAATAAATAAATAAAACCCTGTGTAAAAAACCTTGGTTGAATTTCCAGCAGAAAAACAAACAAAAAGGAACACCGCCAATACCTTTCTTTACTTTGTCAACTAACTTCCTGATTTAAAATTCTGGGGGGCTTAAAAAGCTTTGAGTAGTGACGGCTACACAACAAAGTGAATGTATTTAACACCTCTGAAAGGTATACTTAAAAATGGTTAAAATGGTAACTCTTATGCTATGTATATTTAACCACAATTTTTTAAAAGAAAGAGAAAAATACAAGGAGAGAGAGAGGAAAGGGGGAAATGAAAGAGAAAAAAGAAGTAGAAAAGATGGACACCCGCAAATAAACAAAGCAGTCCGAGCGCCTGCTGGCAGGCGACATCCAAGAGCAGCCTGCCGGGAGGCAGGCACGGCTCACTCAGCCCACCAGCAAAGCAAGGGCCTACAGAGAGCACAGGAGGCAGGGCAACCCCGGAACAGGAACTCGACCCCCACCATACACTCATACCGAGCTTTGTCTCTAATCTAAGATGCGGGGTTACCCAAGGACATCCTCCACGCCTCCTAAAACTTGGGCTGCATCTAAATGTCACTGTATTTCCATACCTAGGGCTCCTTCGAGAAAGAAGAGAGTTAAGTTTCCTTCATACCATGTAGGTCAAGATCCTCTTAAAAATGGAATTAAGCTAACAGCAATATTTGAGATTTGGTTAACAGCAAACCAATATATCACTTACTGCAGAGAAAAAAAAATAAAGATGCTTCAAGGCAAAGACCGTGAGAAATCCTGTGTGCCTCTTGGCTTTGCAGTTCTCTTAAGAGTATTGTTTAATGTCTGAAAAGCATATTTTGTTTTCCAGAAAATACCTTTGACGATAATTCCAAAGTAATAAAGTGTGTTCAGTCCAGCTTCTAAATTTATAGCTATAAATGTAAATTATAAGATGTGCATGCGTGCTAAGTTACTTCAGTCATGTCTGACTCTCTGCAACCCCATGGACTGTAGCCTGCCTGGCTCCTCTATCCATGGGATTCACCAGGCAAGAATACTGGAATAGGTTGCCGTGACCTTCTCCAAGGGATCTTCCTGATCCAGGGATCGAATCTGTGTCTCTTAAGTCTCCTGCGTTGGTAGCTGTGTTCTTTACCACTAGCACCACCTGGGAAGCCCACAGTACTTATTTAATATGTAAACTTGGGAGACAGATTTTTCAAAAAGTGATTGAAACCAAATAAGCTCTCCTGAAAATACTTCTCATGAATATACTGTATTTCACACTGATCCAGTTTATGTACCATACCTTAAGTTTATTTTCATAGTGATGATAGCCTATAGCAATGGTTCACCATGATAAATTTTCAACAAGGATTTGCTGGATGAATGAATGAGAACCAAGCCTTGACTGCAGTCTGTTTTGGTAACAGGGAGATGACAACACAGGCTGAAATCTATTTTTTTTTAGAACTATCATGGCCTTAACTTGATTGCTTCTGCAACAAAATAAAGTCTAATATCTTTGGAATTCAACATAATAGACCCATTAGATTTTCAACCAGAAAAAAATTAAGTGAAATGGAGGAAGGAGAAGGGAAGGGGAGGAAGGAATACCTTTCTATGTCAGAAGCAAATTCTCTCATGATGTATGGCTTAAATTAGATCTCAGGCAAGCCCAAAAGCCCCCACCTCACTTTACTCTGAAGTGTCAACAGAAAACTGAGATGAAATATCTCTATTTTTATAAAACCGATTTTCCTTTATCTCAGGGAATATGGGATGAGGTCACTTAAACATGATTTTTCTCATTCTTTTCTGCAGTGTTTCACCTAGCATAACATACTTGTTGGGGCAGCCAAGAGCTACGAAAAAGAAAAACACTACACAGGCAGTGATTCCTATAGAAATATGTTTATTTCTATAGGTTGAATTACACCCCCCTGCAAATTATATGGTGAAGTTCTAACCTCTCCTACCTCCGATTGTTACCTTATTTGCAAATATAATTAGTAAAGATGAAGTCATGCTGGGGTAGGGTGGGCTCTTAACTCATTCTGACTATTATCCTTATATAAAGAAGACAGGGACAGAGACCAGCAAACGGGGGGAATACATGTGAAGACTGGAATTACGCTACCAGAAGCCAGAAGAGACGGCCCGGGCAGATACCTCCCTAGCACCTTCAAAGGGAACACAGCCCCTGCTGACACCTTGATTTTGGACCTCTGGCATCTAGAACTGTGAGACAATAAATACCTGTTGTTCTAAGACTCCAGCTGGCTGTACTTTGGTACTGCAGCCTCGAGCAAACTAATACAGACAATAAGAGCCTGCTGCTGCTGCTGCTAAGTCACTTCAGTCGTGTCCGACTCTGTGCGACCCCATAGACGGCAGCCCACCAGGCTCCCCCATCCCTGGGATTCTCCAGGCAAGAATACTAGCCTGATGGCTTCAAACTGCACTTCAGATTCGGCTTCTTGCCCTATGGCTACTGAGCTGCAGCCACAGGGGCCTGGTCTCCTGACTTCAGGCTCTACCTCTACCTGCTTCATCTGCCAAACCCACAACATCAACCTTTCAAAGGTGCCAACTTCCCTACACCACTTGTTAAGAAGTCTCATTATGACTCACCACTTCCTATAGGAAAAAGCTCAGATTCTCCTGCCTCAGATGCAGGCCTCTCTCCCCTAAGCTAGGTCCCACTGGTAGGCAAGAGTTTCTGAGAAACCCTAAAAGATACAACCATCATTCTTGAAGACATGCTCCCTCCACTGTTTGCCACTCTCTCACTTCACCAACCCAAATCTTGACCATCCCGTGAAGATAACTGTTAAGACCTGCTTTCGTCTTGAAACTCTCTGTACTCAGGCCCACAATAAATAAAGGCCACATCTCTGGCCCCTCTGCCTCCGCTGCTTGTATCCGGCATTCTGTACTCATCAAAGGCTGCCTTGCACGGTTACCTAGCATTTTAAAAGTACACACTTGGATTCCTCTGCTGGACTATGAGCTCTGTAAGGACAGAATTCATGCTTTACAACTTTGGGGCTATTTCTCAAAGCCAAAGACAAGGCCAAGCATATTAAACGTAAGTTCCAAATTCTTGTTAACGATTAAACATATACTTTAAATTCTTAGAAATGTGTATTTTGGCTTTCCCTTCAACTGGGGACTTTAAAATGGAACAAATATACAGATTTTATATAATCCTAATGCTTCCACATATATCTGAATAATTTAAAACTTAGGAAGAACAGGAGGAAAAAAATCCCTAGAACGTTTAGTCCCAAGTTACTTACCATTCTTCATCACTACATTGGACCAGACGTTGGCATTCAAGGCTTGAACAATTCGCTTTACTCCTGTAGATTCTGGGAAGTCATCTAATCAGGGAGGGCAAAAAAAAAATATATCTATATATACACACACATACACACACTTACATATACATAAATATTTATATATATTCATCCCTCAGTATTCATAGAGGACTGGCTCCAGAACTCTCTCTCCACCATGGATACCAAAATCTGCAGATGCTCAAGTTCCTTATATAAAATGGCTTAGTGTTTACATATAATCTACCCACTGATCAATCCCTGGGTCTGGAAGAACTCCTGGAGAAGAGCATGGCAACCCATTCCAATATTTCTGCCTGGAAAATCCCATGGACAGAGGAGCCTGGCAGGCTGCAGTCCATAGGGCTGCACAGAGTTGGACACGCCTGAAGTGACCTAGCACATATCTACCTGCATCATCCCATATACCTTTTTTCCTCCCATATGCTTTAAATCATCCCTTGACTACTTATAATACTTAATACTACGTAAACTTTAAAAAAGTTTTAAACTTTAAAAAAAACTGAAAAAAGTTTGAAAAGTATGAAAAAAAAGTTGTTTTTTTTTGTTTTTTTCAAAAAACTTTGAAAAAAAAAAACTAAGAAAATACAAAGCTTAGAGCTCCTGATAAGAAAATTCTAGAAACTGGACAGTGAACAAGACAGGAGAGGAGAAGGATGTGGAGCTCACCTCCTTCAACAAGTAACGTCAAAAATACATCTACACAGGGAACAATTCTCACAGAATACCTACTGAACACTGGCAGAAGAACTCAAGACTTCTGAAAGGGGAAGAAAGTTTCCACATAACCAGGTAGGACAAAACAAAAGGAAAAAGGAAAAGAAAGGAATCAGGACAGGACCTGCACCCCTGGAAGGGAGCTATGAAAGAGCAAAGGTTCCAGTATCCTGGGAAGTCCCTGCACCAGCAGAGACATCAGCCAGGACAGAGTGGGAGCTCTGGAGCCTCAAAGGAGAGTGCAGCAACTGGCTGAAGAAGGCAAAACGGAGACCTACAGACAGTAGGTGTGGCTGCCCTGCACGGCCCAGTCTGAGACATGTGTCTGCCAGTGCAGGTGGGGCTGGGTGCTGCACCTCAGGCTTTGGAGGTCAAACTCAGGGGGAGTGCTGGGGCTGGCTGTGCAGAGAGGGCCTGAAGGGTTGGAGTATGGTACGCTCACAACCAAAGGTGCATGAGGAAGAAGCCTGGACCTGCCACAGAGGCAAGGTGCCACTGTAGGGGCCACACAAGGGGAAAGGCAGGATGCTTTAAGAGCCTCTTTCCCCGAACACACGGTCTCAGACTTCAGGACACTGCCTATGCAAGCTCTGGGGGCAACACAAACCACTACAGGCACAGAGAGATCCAAAATCTGGCACCAGTCACTGACCCGGCCATTGGGGAACCTACAAGTGCACAGGAGCTGCCACCGTGGGCCCTGGGAGAGGGTATCAGCCAATGCTGCCATCGGCCTGGGAGAGCTACAGTATCTGTGCACCCGCTATCAAGGGGATAACGGCTGGCACATGCTGAGGAGAGGAGGCAAGCATCCACATAAAAGCAGCCCTTGCACCGAAACCAGTAAACCCACACAATCTACACAGAGACACTCCCACAAATAAATAGCCTTCCAAGACCACAGTATGTAAGTTCCTCCTAAGCCCAGAGTAAGAGAGACATATGGAAAATGAAGATGCAGAGGAGCCAATACCAGTTAAAAGACCAAGAGAATTCCCCTAAAAGAACAATTAAACAGACCTCTCCGGTGTAATAGACTCCAAGTTCAAAAAAGAGGCAATGAAGACACCAGAGGAATTAAGACAGGCTATCGACAGAAATGCATATCATTGTAAAACAAACAAATAACTAGAAACTATGAGGAAGCGGCAAGAAAATTAGAAAATTCATTTGCCAAGATTAAAACTAAGATAAAGGCAATGACTAGCAAAATTAAAAAGTGATCTGGAAAATAGAATAATGAAAATCACCCATTCAGAACACAGTAGCTGCTGCTGCTGCTAAGGCACGTCAGTCGTGTCTGACTCTGTGCGACCCCATAGACAGCAGCCCACCAGGCTCCCGTCCCTGGAATTCTCCAGGCAAGAATACTGGAGTCGGTTGCTATTTCCTTCTCCAATGCGTGAAAGTGAAGTCGCTCAGTCATGTCCGACTCTTCACAACCCCATGGACTGTAGACCACCAGACTCCTCCGTCCATGGGATTTCCCAGGCAAGAGTACTGGAGTGGGCTGCCATTGCCTTCTCCAAGAAGACAGTAGACAGAAAGCCAAATGAAAAAAAAAAAAAGTGAAAATAATATAAAATACCTATGGGATAACATAGGCTTCCCGGGTGGCTCAGCAGTAAATTCTCCTACAATGCAGGAGACACAGAAAATGTGGGTTCAATCCCTGGGTCAGGAAAATTCCCTGAAGAAGGGCACTGCAACCCACTCCAGTACTCCTGCAGGGAAAATCCCATGGACAGAGGAGCCTGGCAGGCTATGGTTCATGGGGCTGCAAAGAGCTGAACATGACTAAAGCAACTGAGCATGTATGCACGGGATAACATAAAGGGTGCCCCTCTATGATGACAGGGACTTCAGAAGGAGAAGAAAGAGAAAAGGGGATTGAAAATGTGTTTGAAGAAATTATGGCTGAAAACTTTGTAAACCTAAAGAAGGAAACAGATATCCAGATACAGAAAGCACAGAAGTTCCTGAACAAGATGAACCCAAACAGACCAACACGAAGACATGTTATAATCAAAATGGCAAAAGCGAAAGACAAAGAGAAGATCCCACATGCACTAAAAGAAAAAGAGTTAATTATAAGGAATACCCATAAGGCTATAAGCTGATATCTCTACAGAAATAATGCAAACTAGAAGGGAGTGGATAAACATATTTAAAGTCTTAAAAGGGAAAAATCTGCAACCTAGAATGCGTTACCCAGTAAGAATAACATTTAGAAGAGAAGGAGATAAAGAATTTCTCAAACAAGGAAAAACTAAAAGAAAAGAGCAATATTAGACCTATTCTAAAAGAAATATTAAGGTCTTCTCTTATTATAAAAGAGTCTCTTTTATAAGAATCTCTTTTATAATTTATTATAAAAGAAGATGTAGGAAAGAGAAAATCACAATTGTAAAGTAAATAATTCAAATAAGCCAGTATACAGACCAAAAAGTAAAAAAAAGGCTTTAAATCTTTTTATGAAAGCAATGGTAAACATAAAGAATGGCAAAAGGACAAACATGAAGATGTAACTGAGGACATCAAAATGATAAAATGCAGAGGAGGAGAGTAAGAAAATACAGATTCTTTCATTTGAGCCTATGTGACTACCAGTCTAAAAGCAAGCAGATACAGGAAGGGGTTAACATACTTAAAAAACAGTGTGACCACAAATCAAAAACATACAACAGGACTCACAAAAAACAAACTGAAAACACAAGCATAAAATAAAGGGAAACCATCGAACCACAAAGTGAAAGACAAAAAGACAAAGAAGAAACACGGAGTCAACTGGGAAACAAGGTTTAAAGTGGTACTAAATACACATCTATCAATACTTTGCTCAGATGCAAACAGGCTGTTCCAGTCAACAGAGACGGGGCGGCAGCCTGGACTAAAAGCAAGAGCCTGTGCCACCACGAGGCACCCTTGCAGGCGCTACAAGGCCCTGTGCACTTCAGGGCAAAGAACACACAGGCTGGAAGCGAGGGGACGGAAAAAGACGTGTCATGCAAATGAAGAGCACAGGAAAGCAAGAGCGGGCAATACTCACGTCAGACAAGATAGACGTTAAAGCAAAAGGCATAAAGAAAAATAAAGGAGGACGCTACATGCACCCAATACAGGAACACCCAAATACAGCAAACAAATGACAGACATAAAGTGAGAAACTGATGGGAATACAGTAATACTAGGTTGGCCAAAAAGTTCCTTTGTTTTTTTAAGTAAAAATAACAGGCCCATTTTTCATTTTCACCAAGAACTTTACTGAACAATGTAGTCACTATTTTGTTCTACTATCTTCTGCCATTTTTTCAGGAAACCTCGTAATTCCACCTCCCCAAAACTTTGTATCTTTTTGAGTAAAGAACTCTTCCAGGTGTCTTTTACAATCATCCAGGGAATTGACATTTTTTTTTCCATTAAGAGAATTTTATAAAGACTGAAATAAATGGACATCCGAAGGTGCAGTATCTGGTGGATATGACAATGAATCAGAACTTTCCAGTCAAGTCGTAACACCTTTTGCCTAGTCATCAAAGAAACACATGGTCTTGAGTTGTCCTGATGGAAGATTATGCATCTTCTGTTGACTAATTCCAGACACTTTTCGCTTAGTGCTGCTTTCACTTGGTCTAGGTGGGAGCAGTACTTACTGGAATTAATTGAGCTCCAAAAGGAGCTCATAGCAGAGGACTCACTCCCAATCCCACATATATACAACATCACCTTCTCTGGATGAAGACCAACCTTTGGTGCGGTTGGTAGTTCCACGATCTCTTGCTCTCTGTTCTCTTTCATTCCACATTCTCGTACAGTATCTACCTTTCATTGCTTGTCACAAATTGTTTTTAAAATGGGACGTTTTCATTACATTTAAGTAGAGTCACGTGTGAAAATATGATCAACATTTTTTTATGTGGAACCCAAACATGAAAACCATAAGAGAATACTATGAACAATTTTATGGCAACAAATTCAACAACGGAGAAGAAATGAACAAGGTTCCAGAAAAATACATCTCATTAAAACTGAATCAAGAAGAAGACAATTTGAAAAGATGGATCACTGGTAGTGAAAGAGAATCTGTAGTTGAAAAAACAAAAAATTCCCTACAAATGCAAGTCCAGGTCCAGGTGGCTCCATAGGCAAATTCTACCAAACATACAAAGAACTTTTATCCTTCTCAAACTCTTCCAAAACACTGAAGAGAAGGGAACGCTACCAAAGACACACTAACCCTGATGCCCAGCTAAACAAAGATGCCACCAAAAAAGAAAATTGCAGGCCAGTATCTTTGATGATATTATGAAGTACAAAATGAAGCAGGGCAGAGGCTAATACACAGTTTTCCCAAGAGAATGCACTGGTCATGCCAAACACCCTCTTTCAACAACACAACAGACGACTCTACAAATGGACATCACCAGACAGTCAATAGCGAAATGAGACTGATTATAATCTTTTGCAGCCTAAGATGGAGAAGCTCTATACAGTCAGCAAAAAGAAGATCGGGGGCTGACTGTGGCTTAGATCATCAGCAACTTATTGCAAAATTCAGGCTTAAAAATGAAGACAGTAGGGAAAACCATTAGGCCATTCAGGTATGACCTAAATCAAATTCCTTATGATTATGCTGTGGAGGTGACAAATAGATTCAAGGGATTAGATCTGGTAGACAGAATGCCTGAAGAACTATGGACAGAGATTTGTAACATTGTACAGGAGGAAGTGATCAAACCATTCCCAAGGAAAAGAAATGCAAAAAGGCAAAATGGTTGTCTGAGGAGGACTTACAAATAGCTGAGAAAAGAAGAGAAGTGAAAGGAAAAGGAGAAAGGGAACAATATACCCAACTGAATGCAGAGTTCCAGAGAATAGCTAGGAGAAGTAAGAAAGCCTTCTTAAGTGAATGATGCGAAGAAATAGAGGAAAACACCAGAATGGGAAAGACAAGAGCTCTTCAAAAAACCAGAGTTACCAAGGGAACATTTTATGCAAAGATGAGCATAATAAAGGACAAAAATGGCAAAGACTTAACAGAAACAGAAGAGATTAAGAAGGGGCAAAAATACACGGAAGAACCATACAAAAAAGATCTTAATGACTCGGATAACCACAATGAAATGTTCATTTACCCAGAGTCAGACATCCTGGAGTGTGAAGTCAAGTGGACCTCAGGGAGCATTACTACAAACAAAGCTAGTGGAGGTTACAGAATTCTAACTGAGCTATTTCAAATTCTAAAAGATGATGCTGATAAAGTGCTGTACTCAATATGCCAGCAAATTTGGAAAACTCAGCAATGGCCACAGGACTGGAAAAGGTTAATTTTCATTCCAATTCAAAAGGACAATGCCAAAAAACATTGAAACGATCACACAATTGTACTCATTTCACATGCTGGCAAGAATGCTGAAAATCCTTCAAGCTAGGCTTCAGCAGTACGTGAACCAAGATCTTCCATATGTACAAGCTAGATTTAGAAAAGGCAGAGGGAACAGAGAACAAATTGCCAACATCTGCTGGATCATAGAAAAAGCAACGGAATTCCAGAAAAACATCTACTTTTGCTTCACTGACTATGCTAAAGCCTTTGACTGTGTGGATCATGACAAACTGGAAAACTCTTAGATGGGAATATCAGACCACCCTACCTGCCTCCTGAGAAACCTGTATGCAGGTCAAGAAGCAATAGCTAGAACCAGACATGGAACAATGGACTAGATCAAAATTGGGAAAGAAGTACGTCAAGGCTGTATATTGTCACCTTGATTATTTAACTTTTATGCAGAGTATATCATGTAAAATGCCGGGATGGATAAGTCACAAGCTGGAATCAAGATTGCCGGGAAAAATATCAACAACCTCGGATATGCAGATGATACCATTCTAATGGGAGAAGTGAAGAGAAACCAAGGAGCCTCGTGATGAGGTTGAAAGAGGAGAGCAAAAAAGATAGCTTAAAACTCAACATTCAAAAAACTAAGATTATGGCACCTGGTCCCATCACTTCATGGCAAATAGAAGGGGCAAAAGTGGAAACAGTGACAGATTTTACTATCTCTGATTCCAAAATCACTGTGGATGGTGAATGCAGCCATGAAANGAAAGAGGAGAGCAAAAAAGATAGCTTAAAACTCAACATTCAAAAAACTAAGATTATGGCACCTGGTCCCATCACTTCATGGCAAATAGAAGGGGCAAAAGTGGAAACAGTGACAGATTTTACTATCTCTGATTCCAAAATCACTGTGGATGGTGAATGCAGCCATGAAATGAAAAGACTGTTGGTTACTCCTTGGAAGAAAAGCTATGACAAACCTAGACAGTATATTAAAAAGCAGAGACATCACTTTGCTGAGAAAGGTCCATATAGTCAAAGCTATGGTTTTTTCAGTAATCACATACAGATGTGAGAGCTGGACCATAAAGAAGGCGGAGAGCTTAAGGACTGATGGTTTTGACCTGTGGTGCTGGAAAAGACTCTTGAGATTCCCATGGACAGCAAAGAGATCAAACTAGTCAATCAATCCTAAAGGAAATTAACCCTGAATATTCACTGGAAGGACTGATACTGAAGCTCTAATACTTTGGCCACCTGATGTGAAGAGACTACTTACTGGAAAAAGACTCTGATGCTGGGAAAGATTGAGGGCAAGAGGAGAAGCAGGCAACAGAGGATGAGATGGTTGGATGGCATTACCAACTCAATGGACCTGAGTTTAAGTAAACTCTGGGAGATAGTAAAGGACAGGGAAGCCTGGCATGCTGCAGTTCATGGGGTCACAAATAGCCAAACACAACTTAGCGAATGAACAACAACAATAATCTTTGATGAACACAGATGCAAAAATTTTCAAAAAATATTAGCAAACTGAATCCAACATCACTTCCTGGCAAATAGATGGGGAAACAGTGGAAACAGTGGCTGACTTTATTTTTCTGGGCTCCAAAATCACTGCAGATGGTGATTGCAGCCATGAAATTAAAAACGCTTACTCCTTGAAAGGAAAGTTATGACCAATCTAGACAGCATATTAAAAAGCAGAGACATTACTTTGTCAACAAAGGTCCGTCTAGTCAAGGCTGTGGTTTTTCCAGTAGTCATGTATGCATGTGAGAGTTGGACTATAAAGAAGCTGAGTGCCAAAGAATTGATGCTTTTGAACTGTGGTGTTGGAGAAGACTCTTAGAGTCCCTTGGACTGCAAGGAGATCCAACCAGTCCATCGTAAAGGAGATCAGTCCTGGGTGTTCATTTGAAGGACTGATGTTGAAGCTGAAACTCCAATACTTTGGCCACCTGATGCGAAGACCTGACTTACTGGAAAAGACCCTGATGCTGGGAAAGATTGAGGGCAGGAGGAGAAGGGGATGACAGAGGATAAGATGGTTAGATGGCATCACCGACTCGATGGACACAGGTTTGGGTGGACTCTGGGAGTTGATGAGGGACAGGGAGGCCTGGCATGCTGCAGTTCATCGGGTCACAAAGAGTCGGACATGACTGACTGACTGAACTGAACTGAACCCAAGAACACATACAAAAGATCATACACCCATGACCAAGTAGGATTCATCCTAAATTCAAAAGGATGGTCCAACATATGCAAATCAGTCAATGTAATACACCCTCTCAACAAAAGAAACAAACTGCATGATCATCTCGATAGATGCAGAAAAACACCTAACCAAATACAACATCCATTCATGATGAAAACTCTTACCAAAGTGGGTATAAAAGGAACATATTTCAATATTATAAAAGTTATTTAATGACAAACCCACAGTCAATATAATACTCAACAGTGAAAGGCTGATAGCCTTCTCTCTAAAATCCGGAACAAGGAGGCCCACTACCATCATTTCTATTCAACACAGTACTGAAAAGTCCTAGCCACAGCAACCAGACAAGAAATAAAAGGTATCAAATTACAAAGGAAGAGGTAAAAATGTCACTATTTGTAGATGACATGATAGCATATCAGAAAATCCTAAAGACTCCACACAAAAATTACTAGAATTGATAAACAAATTCAGCAACTTAGCAAGATACAAGATTAACATACAGAAATTAGTTGCATTTCTTTACACTAACAATGAAAAGATGAGAAAGGGAATGTAAACAAACAATCCCATTTAAAATCGCATCCAAAAAATTACTTAGGAATAAATCTCACCAAGGAGGTAAAAGACGTACTTATATGCTGGAAACTACAAAATATTAATAAAGGAAACTAAAGATGCCACCTAAACATCCATAGTCGGAAGAATGGGTAAAGAATATTGGCCGACACACACAACGGAGTGTTACTCTGCCAACAGAAGGAATGGAATAATGCCATTCACAGCGACACGATGGAGCCATGTTGATTTGTATTGTACTTTAGATTCCACACGTAAGTGGTATCATATGACATTTGTCTTTCTCTTTATGCTTACTTTGCTTAGCATGTTGTATTGTTTGACGTCTGGGAGGGTTATGTGTGATACACATACATCCTTTTTAAATGTTCTTTAATGATGATTCAAAGAAACGGAAAGATGTCCCATGCTCTTGGATTGGAAGATTTAATATTGCTAAAATATCCACACTAAGCTGGGAGAGACTGGGACTGACAAATAAGCACTGCCACGTGTAAAAGACAGAGCTAGTGGCGGTTCAGCTCAGTGTTCTGCGATGATCTAGATGGAGTGAGGAAAGGTGGGGGTGGAAGACAGGCCCAAGAGGAAGAAGATACAGAGCTGATACACGGAGCTGATTCACTCCATTGTACAGCAGAAATTAACACAACATTATAGAGCAGCCATACCCAAAGATAAAGGCCATACTACCCAAAGCGATCTACAAATTTAATGCAACTGCTATTAAATTACCCATGGCATTTTTCACAGAACCAGAATAATCCTAAAATATATATGAAACCATAAAAGACCAGGATTGCCAAAGCAGCCCTGAGGGAAAAGAACAAAGCAGGAGGCATAACGTATCTACAAAAGGAAAACACAGAGAACAGACCTGTGGCTGCCAAGGGGGTGGGCGGAGGGGTGCAGTGGGAGGCTGGGGTCAGTGGAAGCAAACCACTGCACACAGAATGGAAAAGCAGCGAGGCCCCTCTGTACAGCACAGGGAACTAAGTTCAGTATCCTGAGATATTTCCCACCACAATTTAGAAGAATATAGAACAGCATGTGTCGGCACAGAAACAGAAATATACATCAGTGGAACAGAATAGAGACCAGAAATAAACCCACACACCTATGGTCAATCAATCTTCAACAAAAGAGGCAAGAATATACAATGGGGAAAGACAGTCTCTTCAGCAAGTGGTGCTGGGAAGTTGGACAGCCACACGTAAAACAATAAAGCTAAAATATACCCTCTCACCATACACAAAAAATAAACTCAAAATGGCTTAAAGACCTAAATATAAGACAAGACCCCATAAAACTCCTAGAAGAGACCATAGGCAAAACATTCTCTGAGATAAGTCATTTTATGTCATAAATCTCTGACAAAAAATCTATGTTTTCTTAGGTCAGTCTCCCAAGGCAATAGAAATAAAAGCAAAAATAAACAAATGGGACCTCATTAAACTTATAAGCTTTTCCAAAGCAAAGGAAACAAAACAAAAAGACAATCTACAGAATGGGAGAAAATATTTACATATGATGTAACTGACAAGGGCTTCATTTCCAAAATACATATACAGTTCATACAACTCAACAGCAACATAAAAAAAAAAAAAAAAAAAAAAAACAAAAAANAATGGGACCTCATTAAACTTATAAGCTTTTCCAAAGCAAAGGAAACAAAACAAAAAGACAATCTACAGAATGGGAGAAAATATTTACATATGATGTAACTGACAAGGGCTTCATTTCCAAAATACATATACAGTTCATACAACTCAACAGCAACATAAAAAAAAAAAAAAAAAAAACAATCAAAAAATGGGCAGAAGACCTAAATAGACTTTTCTCCAAAGAAAACATACAGATAGCTAACAGGCACGTGAAAAGATGCTCAACGTCATTATTATTCAGTTCAGTTCCGTCGCTCAGTCGTGTCCGACTCTTTGCATTAATTATTACAGAAACTACGATGAAGTAGTACCTCACACAAATCAGAATGGCCATCATTAAGAAGCCTCAAATAGCAAGTACTACTATTAGAGGGTATGGAGAGAAGCGAAACCTCCTCCACTGTTGCTGGGAATAGCCACTGGTATAGCCACTGGGAAAACCAGGATGAAGGTTCCTCCAAAAACTAAAAATAGACTCATCTTATGACCCATCAATCCCACTCCTGGGCATAAACTCAGACAAAACTATAATTCAAAAAGATGCATGCCAACGTATGTTCACAGCAGCACCAGATACAACTGCAAAGACATGGAAACAAACTAAATGTCCAGAGAGAGGAATGGATGAAGACGACGTGGTCTGTATACACAATGGAATAGTACTCAGCCACCAAAAAGAAGGAAAGAATGCCATTTGCAGCAACATGGATGGACCCAAAGATTATCATACTAAGCAAAGTAAGTCAGAAAGAAAAAGACAAATACCATATAGTATCACTTTTATGTAGAATTTAAAATATGACACAAGTCCACATATCTACATAACAAAAACAGACTTGTGGTTGCCAAGGGGGTGGGAGTGGGGGAAGAGATGGAGTAGGAGGCTGGGGTGAGTAGATGCAAACCATTACATATAGAATGAATAAACCACAAAGTCCTACTGTACAGCACAGTTCAGTTCAGTTCAGTCGCTCAGTCGTGTCCGACTCTTTGCGACCCCATGAAGCGCAGCACGCCAGGCCTCCCTGTCCATCACCATCTCCCGGAGTTCACTCAGACTCACGTCCATCGAGTCTGTGATGCCATCCAGTCATCTCATCCTCGGTCGTCCCTTTCTCCTCCTGCCCCCAATCCCTCCCAGCATCAGAGTCTTTTCCAATGAGTCAACTCTTCACATGAGGTGGCCAAAGTACTGGAGTTTCAGCTTTAGCATCATTCCTTCCAAAGAAATCCCAGGGTTGATCTCCTTCAGAATGGACTGGTTGGATCTCCTTGCAGTCCAAGGGACTCTCAAGAGTCTTCTCCAACACCACAGTTCAAAAGCATCGATTCTTCGGCGCTCAGCTTTCTTCACAGTCCAACTTTCACATCCATACATGACCACAGGAAAAACCATAGCCTTGACTAGGCGGACCTTAGTCGGCAAAGTAATGTCTCTGCTTTTGAATATACTATCCAGGTTGGTCATAACTTTTCTTCCAAGGAGTAAGCGTCTTTTAATTTCATGGCTGCAGTCACCATCTGCAGTGATTTTGGAGCCCAAAAAAATAAAGTCTGACACTGTTTCCACTGTTTCCCCATCTATTTCCCATGAAGTGATGGGACCGGATGCCATGATCTTCGTTTTCTGAATGTTGAGCTTTAAGCCAACTTTTTCGCTCTCCTCCTTCACTTTCATCAAGAGGCTTTTTAGCTCCTCCTCACTTTCTGCCATAAGGGTGGTGTCATCAGCATATCTGAGGTTATTGATATTTCTCCCGGCAATCTTGATTCCAGCTTGTGTTTCTTCCAGTCCAGCGTTTCTCATGATGTACTCTGCATATAAGTTAAATAAGCAGGGAGACAATATACAGCCTTGACGTACTCCTTTTCCTATTTGGAACCAGTCTGTTGTTCCATGTCCAGTTCTAACTGTTGCTTCCTGACCTGCATACAGATTTCTCAAGAGGCAGGTTAGGTGGTCTGGTATTCCCATCTCTTTCAGAATTTTCCACAGTTTATTGTGATCCACACAGTCAAAGGCTTTGGCATAGTCAATAAAGCAGAAATAGATGTTTTTCTGGAACTCTCTTGCTTTTTCCATGATCCAGCGGATGTTGGCAATTTGATCTCTGGTTCCTCTGCCTGTTCTAAAACCAGCTTGAACATCAGGGAGTTCACGGTTCACATATTGCTGAAGCCTGGCTTGGAGAATTTTGAGCATTACTTTACTAGCGTGTGAGATGAGTGCAATTGTGCGGTAGTTTGAGCATTCTTTGGCATTGCCTTTCTTTGGAATTGGAATGAAAACTGACCTTTTCCAGTCCTGTGGCCACTGCTGAGTTTTCCAAATTTGCTGGCATATTGAGTGCAGCACTTTCACAGCATCATCTTCCAGGATTTGAAACAGCTCAACTGGAATTCCATCACCTCCACTAGCTTTGTTCTTAGTGATGCTTTCTAAGGCCCACTTGACTTCACATTCCAAGATGTCTGGCTCTAGATTAGTGATCACATCCTCATGATTATCTGGGTCGTGAAGATCTTTTCTGTACAGTTCTTCCATGTATTCTTGCCACCTCTTCTTAATATCTTCTGCTTCTGTTAGGTCCATACCATTTCTATCCTTTATCGAGCCCATCTTTGCATGAAATGTTCCCTTGGTGTCTCCAATTCTCTTGAAGAGATCTCTAGTCTTTCCCATTCTGTTGTTTTCCTCTATCTCTTTGCACTGATTGCTGAAGAAGGCTTTCTTATCTCTTCTTGCTATTCTTTGGAACTCTGCATTCAGATGCTTATATCTTTTCTTTTCTCCTTTGGTTTTCGCCTCTCTTTTTTTTTTCAGTGCTATTTGTAAGGCTTCTCCAGACAGCCATTTTGCTTTTTTGCATTTCTGTACAGCACAGGGGACTATATTCAATATCCTGAGATATTTTCCACCATGACGGAAAATAATATAAAAAATATATACATATATATACTCATATATATTCTTATACACACTCACACACACACTCCACCATGATGGAAAATAATATAAAAAAGAATATACACATATATACTCATATATATTCTTTTACACACACACACACAGGCACGCACGCACACACACAACTTCCCTAGCTCAGCTGGTAAAGAATCTGCCTGCAATGCAGGAGACCCTGGGTTCCCCACTCCAGTATTCTTGGGCTTCCCTGGTGGCTCAGACAGTAAAGAATCCACCTGCAATCTAGGAGACCTGGGTTTGATCCCTGGGTTGGAAAGATCCCCTCGAGGAGGACATGGCAAACCACTCCAGTATTCTTGTCTGGAGAATCCCTATGGACAGAGGAGCTGGCAGGCTACAGTCCATGGGGTCACAAAGGGTCAGACACAACTGAGCAACTAAGCACAGCACATACATATACACACACAACTGAATCACTCTGTTGTACAGCATAAATTAATACAGCATTGTAAATCAACTATGAAAAGTGTAGTTGCTTAGTTGTGTCTGACTCTTTGTTACCCTGTGGACTGTAGCCCNAGTCCATGGGGTCACAAAGGGTCAGACACAACTGAGCAACTAAGCACAGCACATACATATACACACACAACTGAATCACTCTGTTGTACAGCATAAATTAATACAGCATTGTAAATCAACTATGAAAAGTGTAGTTGCTTAGTTGTGTCTGACTCTTTGTTACCCTGTGGACTGTAGCCCCTGTCCATGGGATTCTCCAGGCAAGAATATTGGAGTGGGTTGCCATTCCCTTCTCCAGGGGATCTTCCTAACCCAGGACTCAAACCTGGGTCTTCTGCATTGCAGGTAGATTCCTTACTGTCTGAGCCACGACTTTAATTAAAAATATATTCTAGAAACTAAATTAAATAAACACACAGTATAAAGGTTTATAATAGTAGAGTCAACCTCATTACCTCACCAAAGGAATCCACTCATATTCCTCTGAAAATGTTAGTTTTCATCAATTACACAATCCTGGGATTGTACTAGAAATACCAAACTTGGCTATTCATAAACAATGAGTTTCCCAAGGGCAGGAAAGGTCCTCTTGATATGCTATAAAATCCAGTAAATGCCCCAACTTTTCCTCACTGGGAACCATACAATGATAATTACTATTTATAATAGATATCTAGATAACAATTTCTTGATGAGAAATAGACAGCTTAAGAGTGAGAAGTGAAATTACTATAACCATAAGAGACAGGCAAGGGGTCATTAAAAAAAAAAGACAACTTAGTTGACACTAAAAATAACGGGGCAGTAATCCTAGTCAGCATACCAATATTAAGGCAGTATTCTTATCTACAATGTAGATGAGTGTACACAAAGGAAATGAAAATCCTTCAGCTGAGTCTTACAATACTCATGTGGAAAATAGCAGCAGAATCTAAAAGTTTTCATGTGGTTTAAAAAGTTTTTTAAGAGTTTACAGAGCACAGTCCTTACAGAACCTGTCTCTAGTGGCCTGGCCCAGTCCTGGGTGGTTTAACGGGAATAGCACAGAAGTCGAAGTCATAAGATCTGAATGTGAAGCCAGGCTCTGTAACTTATTAGCTATTTGATTAAGGGCAAATCACTCATGCTATTCTCAAAGAAAAGTGGGGATGACATCACTCTGTGTACCTTTCCCATGGAAAAGATGCACTGGAACTGAAGACTCACTGGTGTAACCTTTTCCTCTAAACTGGAAACTCCTTGAAGGCAGGAGTCATGTCTTACTGAATTCATTATCCTCACTACTTAAACTAACATAGTGCCTGAAAGACAAGAGGCTTTTAGTAAATGATCAAATAATGAATCGTTTAAATACCATCCTACCAACCTAACAGAAATATAGGAAGGATTAAACCAGAAATACTCGACAAAGACAAGTTTATCATCATCAGTGTTTAAATGAAGAAATAAAAGCTAAGTTTATCTTAACTTTCAGTGATTCAAGTCCTGAAAGAATAACTAATACTTCAGATGATATATAACCAGGAGCCAAAAATATGAGCAGAAATAAAGAATTAGAATCAATAAGATTAATTTAATACAAACAAAGATAAAGTCTCATATTGATGTTTGAATAATACATGCCAATAAATGAGAGGGTACATGTGGGAAATGATGAGGGTATATGGGATGAGGATACATGGGAAAAAACAATGAAGGTATATGGGAACAATACATGCCAATAAACAATGAGAGTTTATGGAATAATACGTGCCAGTAAATGATGAGGGTATATGCAAACAATTGGCACTGAAACATTCTAGGAAGGTTTTAGTTAATTTACCTAAAGACAATACGTGGAAGTCTACTTTTAAGCTCAGTTAGGGAATTCCCTGGCACTCCAGTGGTTAGGACTCCACATTCTCACCACCACAGGCCAGGGTTTGATCCCTGGTCAGGGAACTAAGATCCTGCAAGCCGCGCAGCACAACCATAAAAAAGAAAGAGTCTATACACAAGACACAAAATCATAATAAAGGAACAAAATTGAATAATTTAAAAAAAAGATTATGCTGAATACAAGAACATTATTCACTATGGTTAATTTATGTTGATGTATAGCAGAAACCAGGCTTCACTGGTGGCTCAGATGGTAAAGAATCCACCTGCAATGAGGGAGACCTGGGCTCGGTCCCTGGGCTGGAAAGATCTCCTGGAGGAGGGCATGGCAAACCACCCCAGTATTCTTGCCTGGAGAATCCCCATGGACAGGGGAGCCCGGCAGGCTACAGTCCATGGGGTCGCAAAGAGCTGGACATGACTAAGCGACTACGCATGCACACACACATAGCAGAAACCAACACAATATTGGAAAGCAATTATCCTCTAATTAAAAATGAAAAAATGTTTTTTAAAAAAGGACCATTATCCAGACAAGGGGTAAGGGAGCAGCATAGCAAGATAGAGGAACAGAGATTCCAAAATGAAAACAGATAAAGAAAATGACTCAAATGTTGATTCTCAAGGACAATAGGAAAAAGAGAACATTCTTGTGCCAGAAATAAGCAATCAAACGCATGCTAGCGTGCAAAACAGGGCACAAGTTTCAAGAATTCTAGAAAAACATGGAAGAGAAATTATACTTAATAATTTTCAATATTCTAAAAAATGTACAGGGAGAAAAATCAGCCTTTTTATTTCATTTTTGTTCTCTTTTTCTCTGGTGGGGCTTTATTCCTGAAGGTAACAACACTTTGGAAAAAATTCTAAGTCAGAATATAGAAAAGTGTTTAATTTCTTTTAAAAAAAAATAGGTTTCACATAATGATTACTTTTAGTCTCTCTATGTACTTTAATTCAAGTTGGCTGCCCTACTTAAAATGTCTTTTGCAACAACTAGCATCTCCCCACCAGTCCTCGAGCTCTAAATCCAGTACCTTCTCTATTTCTTTCCCATGGATTTAGCTTACAAGTGCGAGTTCACAGTGCCAATGCATTCTTTGAACTTCTGAAGCGAAATAACCTCTTTGATCTCTGAAACACCATAGCACCATGATTTATACTTTTTATAATACTTAGGAAGTTCCATGTATTCAGTAATTTGTATAAAAGTTTCATCTCTTGTACCAGATTATAAGGTTTTGGAGGCCAAAACTGTCTTATCTTGGTAGACTCCACAGTAGCCAAGCACAGTTGTACTTGGAAGGAAAAATATGAGAAGAAGAATGGGGGAAGGGGAAAAAAGAGGGGAAAGAAACAGAAGGTCCAAAATATAGTAGAAGGAAGGTAAGTACAGAGTTACCCACCCCCCAGGGGCGGGGGGACATTCTGCATCTATTTATGGTTTCAAATGTCCAAAAGATGTACAAATAGTACTGACTTCCCCCTAGGGTCCCTAGGAATTCAGCCTCAGGTTACTAGAAATTCAAAAGAAGAAACATTAACTTTATAACTATTTACGAATTAGGCCAAACCCTCCTTTTTGGCAGCAAAGAAAGGATACAAGATTGGGGAAATGACTAAGATTTAAGGCAGAAATGTCTACCCATAAGAAAAACAAACATGTCAAAAGTCCTAAAGTGGGTGGTAAGACCAAATAAATGGATTATTCGATTAATAGTCAGACTGCATCAATGGATTCTGCATAAATCTTTTCAAAAAGCTAGGGAAAAATAATGTGTTTTGAATATCACTTTGATTCTTCTTCCTTGAATTAAAATAATCTCTCATCTCTTAATACAAAATCTATGTTTTCTCCAGACATAAAAATACTTACCATCTTCCTCAGGCAACTCTTCCGGACTAAGTTCTACCAATTCAAAGCCATGTTTGATACACCACTCTTGAGCTTTCTGTCGATTTACACCTAAAATAACATGCAAAAGATTCTTCATAAGCAAAAATAAAATAAAACATGAATATTGCTGAACACTCTCTACAAAGTGTTAATCTTTAATGTCAGTGTTATTCTAAAGGCATCCAAAATAAATTAATAAAAAGAAGATGACTTTTCAAACCCCAAGTGTCCATTCTTAAAAAATTAAATACTGCAAGAGAAAAAGCTGAAGATATTTTTGTAAGGTAGTAAAATCATACAAGACATACGGTTCATACAAGACATACTGCTCTGAGCTAAGGAAACCAATGTTTTGTTTACCAAGGAATGGCAAACATATGTGTCACCTGCTGCTGTGCCTTACCGTTCTCAGATACTCTATCGCAAACCAAGATCATCACCTCGGGTAACCATGACTCTGCCAGAGGAAGCCAGGAGGCAACGCCATCAAGACCAGATTTCTAGAGGGATAAAAAATATACAAACAAAAACAGAAAAAGAGACATTAAGAGAACTCACAGAAAAGGCAAAGGGGAAAGAAAAAGCACAAAATAATTTTTTATTCAAGGTCCAAGGAAAACAAAATCTTACTTGTGTGCTGTCAAAGTAAACCACAAATGCTTGGACAGACTCTGCAATCTCTGCAGTGACTAGAAATTTGTTTGGCACCACACACAGATTGATATCTGCTGAGTAGTATTTATTATCGATGGTCCAGGGATAAAACCTCACAGCATCATTGGCAGTCACTTCCACAACAACATCTTCTGTTCCAAGAATATCTAAATAAATGACACAACATTACCATGGAAAGTGCAAAATCAATATACACTGGTCAAGCTTCTCAGTAATATACCATATGGAAAAGGCATTTACTCCGCTGCTTCTCTCTATGCAAGGATCTCAAAGTTTTCAAAGGGGATCCCGTTTATTATGCTATTTTCTTCTTTGATAATTTGACTGTAATAGTGACATAATTTAATTCAATTAATTGGCATTTTTCTTTAAGAATATAAAAACTAGGGAATTCCCTGAAGGTCCAGTGGTTAGGACCCTATGCTTCCAATGCAGGGGACATGGGTTCAATCCCTGGTCAGGAAGTTAAGACACTACATGCCACCTGGCACAGCCAAAAAGAGAATGTGAAAACTACTGTGACTAGATTAGACAATACTAGAGCACAAAAAAGTCATCTAACGAAACATCCACTAAAGGGCGTGTGGAAGAGAAAATCTAACAGTTACATTTATTTTATTGCTTACATACTTCATGGCAGCTGAAAGATTAAGAAAAGTCAAGAATATTTATTCTGTACTTATTGCAAGCTAAAAGGAAGATGACAGCAAGGCTAACCATCAACAAAATGGAAGGGCTACACACAGTCCCTACACCAAATGCTGACACATTCATTCAAGTAATAAAAGAATGGATACTGATAAATGACCCCATTCCATTTATATTCAGCCTTGTTAGATTCTTTGAAAGCCAATTCAAATTCTTGTTGACAAAGACACTTTTGGCAAATGTTAATATAAAAGAGCCAAGAAAATTAAATGATTTAGGAGAGAACCAAATCTCTCAGAAATCCATGTATAGTAAGGGTATAACTTAAAAAATTTTTAGAGTAAAAGCCAAGTCAATGATGAATAAATACAGTTGTGGTCATGGGACCATCGGAGCATTCTGCTTCTATAAAGTCATACAATATTTAGAACTGGAAGAGACATCAGAAATTGTTTTAACACAAACTCCCATCTCTCATATCCAAATCCACAATCTTCTTTCTACACAGATGCAGAAAATGAACTTAGAGATCTAAAATGACATGCCACTAACTGGGTTTTTATAAGGATATACAGCAAAATGGCCACAAACTCCTTTTTAATATATACTAAGATGAACATATATATGAGCCTCCAGGTGGCTCAGCAGTAAAGAATCTGCATGAAACGCAGGAGATGGAGGTTTGATCTCTGGGTCAGGAAAATCCCCTGGAGAAAGAAATGGCAACCCACTCTAGTATTCGCGCCTGGAAAACTTCAAGAACAGAGGAACCTGGCAGGCTACATAGTCCATGGAGTTGCAAAAAGAGTCGGATACGACTTAGTGACTCAAATAACAAGATGAAGATATAAAATATTCCTCAAGGAAAAGAACAAAGCAGGAGGCATAACCCTCCTAGGCTTCAGGCAATAATTACAAAGCTTCAGTAACCAAATGGGCAAGGCACTGGCATAAAAATAGGCATATGGATCAATGGAACAGAATAAAGAGCCCAGAAATAAATCCACACAACTACAGTTAATTAATCTTTGAGAGAAGGCAAGAATGTACAGTGGAGAAAAGAGAGTCTCTTCAGCAAGTGGCACTAGGAAAGCTGGACAGTCACATGAAGTTAAAACACACGCACACACCATTCACAAAAATAAACTCAATGACTTACAGGTGCAAATATAAGACGCCATAAAACTCCTGGAAGAGAACACAAGAAAAACACTCTGTGACATAAACCGTAACAATGTTTTCTTAGATCAGTCTCAGTTCAGTCGCTCAGCCGTGTCCGACTCTTTGTGACCCCATGGACTGCAGCATGCCAGGCCTCCCTGTCCATCACCTCCCGGAGTTTACCCAAACCCATGTCCATTGAGTCAGTGATGCCATCCAACCATCTCATCCTCTGTTGTCCCCTTCTCCTCTCACCTTCAATCTTTCCTAGCATAAGGGTCTTTACCAATGAGTCAGCTCTTTGAATCAGGTGGCCAAAGTATTGGAGTTTCAGCTTCAACATCAGTCCTATCAATGAACATTCAGGACTGATTTTCTTTAGGATAGACTGGTTGGATCTCGTTGCAGTCCAAGGAATTCTCAAGAGTCTTCTCCAACACCACAGTTCAAAAACATCAATTCTTTGGCGCTCAGCTTTCTTTAGAGTTCAACTCTCACATCCATACATGACCACTGGAAAAACGATAGCCTTGACTAGACGGACCTTTGTTGGTAAAGTAATGTCTCTGCTTTTTAATATGCTGTCTAGGTTGGTCATAACTTTCCTTCCAAGGAATAAGCATCTTTTTATTTCATGCTACAGTCACCATCTGCAGTGATTATGGAGCACCCCCCCAAAAAGTCTGACACTATTTCCATTGTTTCTCCACCTATTTGCCATGAAGTGATGGGACCGGATGCCATGATCTTCGTTTTCTAAATGTTGAGCTTTAAGCCAACTTTTTCACTTTCCTCTTCNGGCAAAGAAATGTCTGCTTTTGAATATGCTGTCTAGGTTGGTCATAACTTTCCTACCAAGGAATAAGCATCTTTTTATTTCATGCTACAGTCACCATCTGCAGTGATTATGGAGCACCCCCCCAAAAAGTCTGACACTATTTCCATTGTTTCTCCACCTATTTGCCATGAAGTGATGGGACCGGATGCCATGATCTTCGTTTTCTAAATGTTGAGCTTTAAGCCAACTTTTTCACTTTCCTCTTCACTTTCATGAAGAGGCTCTTTAGTTCCTCTTCACTTTCTGCCATAAGGGTGCTTTCATCTGCATATCTGAGGTTATCGATATTTCTCCCGGCAATCTCGACTCCAGCTTGTGCTTCATCCAGCCTAGCATTTCTCATGATGTACTCTGCATATAAGTTAAATAAGCAGGGTGACAATATACAGCTTTGATGTACTCCTTTTCCTATTTGGAACCAGTCTGTTGTTCCATGTCAGGTTCTAACTGTTGCTTCCTGGCCTGCATATAGATTTCTCAAGAGGCAGGTCAGGTGGTCTGGTATTCCCATCTCTTTCAGAATTTTCCACAGTTTATTGTGATCCACACAGTCAAAGGCTTTGGCAATGTCAATAAAGCAGAAATAGATGTTTTTCTGGAACTCTCTTGCTTTTTTGATGATCCAGCAGATGTTGGCAATTTGATCTCTGGTTCCTCTGTCTTTTCTAAAACCAGTTTGAACATCGGGAAGTTCACGGTTAAAGTATTGCTGAAGCCTGGCTTGGAGACTTTTGAGCATTACTTTACTAGCATGTGAGATGAGTGCAATTGTGCAATAGTTTGAGCATTCTTCGGCATTGCCATGAAAACTGACCTTTTCCAGTCCTGTGGGCACTGCTGAGTTTTCCAAATTTGCTGCATTTTGTGTGCAGCACTTTCACAGCATCATTTTTTAGAATTTGAAATAGCTCAGCTGGAATTCCATCACCTCCACTAGCTTTCTTCATAGTGATGCTTCCTAAAGCCCACTTGACTTCACATTCCAGGATGTCTGGCTCTAGGTCAGTGACCACACCATCACGATTATCTGGGTCATGAAGATCTTTTTTGCACACTTCTTCTGGGTATTCTTGCCACCTCTTCTTAATATCTTTTGCTTCTGTTAAGTCCATACCATTTCTGTCCTTTATTGAACCCATCTTTGCATAAAATGTTGCCTTGGTATCTCTAATTTTCTTGAAGAGATCTCTAGTCTTTCCCATTCTACTGTTTTCCTCTATTTCTTTGCACTGATCACTGATTTGCACACTTCTTCTGGGTATTCTTGCCACCTCTTCTTAATATCTTTTGCTTCTGTTAAGTCCATACCATTTCTGTCCTTTATTGAACCCATCTTTGCATAAAATGTTGCCTTGGTATCTCTAATTTTCTTGAAGAGATCTCTAGTCTTTCCCATTCTACTGTTTTCCTCTATTTCTTTGCACTGATCACTGAAGGCTTTCTTATCTCTCCTTGCTATTCTTTAGAACTTTGCATTCAAATGCGTAGATCTTTCCTTTTCTCCTTTGCTTTTGCTTCTCTTCTTTTCACAGCTATTTGTAAGGCCTCCTCAGAGAGCCATTTTGCTTTTTTTGCATTTCTTCGATCAGTCTACCAAGGCAATATAAATAAAAGCAAAAATAAACAAATAGGACCTAATCAAACTTACAAGCTTTTGTACAGCAACGGAAACCATAAATAAAACTAAAAGACACCCTATGGACTTAGAGAAAACATTTGCAAATCATGCAACTGACAAGGGGTTGATTTCCAAAATATACAAACAGTTCATATAAATCAACAACAAAAAAACAACCCAATCAAAAAATGGGCACAGGACCTAAACAGATATTTCTCCAAAGAAGACACACATTGCAAACACATAAAAAGATGCTCAACATCATTAATTAAGAAAAATGCACATCAAAACTGCAATGACCACCATTAAAAAGGCTGTATTTTACAAATGCTATAGAGGGTATGAAGAAAGGGAACCTCCTACACTGTTGGGAGGAATGTAAGTTGGTGCAGCTACTATGGAAAACAGTACGGAGTTCCTCAGAAAAATAAAAATAGAATTACCATATGATTCAGCAATCCCACTCTTAGACATCTACCCAGACAAAACTGTAATTTGAAAAGGTACATGCACCCCTATGCTCATAGCCGCACTATTCATGGCAACCAAGATATGGAAACAGTCTAAATGTCCATTGACAGATGAACGGATAAAGAGGATGTGGTGCATAATACAATGGAATTCTACCATTAAAAAAAAATGAAATGATGCCATTTTCAGTAATATGGATGGACTAGAAATTATCATACTAAATAATTCATGAAAAAAGACCAATAGCATATGACATCACTCATGTGCAGATTCTAAAATAAGATACACATGGCGGGTGGGAAAGAGAGGGACTGGGAGTGTAGGATTAGCAGATGCAAACTATTATACATAGGATGGATGAACAAGGTTCTACTCAGCACAGGGTACTACATTCCATATTCTCTGGTAAACCATCATGGAAAAGACTGTGAAAAATAATATATATATATCTTGAACTTCCTGATGTTCAAGCTGGTTTTAGGAAAGGCAGAGGAACCAGAGATCAAATTGCCAAAATCCGCTGGATCATGGAAAAAGCGGGAGAGTTTCAGAAAAATATCTATTTCTGCTTTATTGACTATGCCAAAGCTTTTGACTGTGTGGATCATAATAAACTGTGGAAAATTCTGAAAGAGATGGGAATATCAGACCACCTAACCTGCCTCTTAAGAAATCTGTATGCAGGTCAGGAAGCAACAGTTAGAACTGGTTCCAAATAGGAAAAGGAGTACGTCTAGGCTGTATCTTGTCACCCTGCTTATTTAACTTTTATGCAGAGTACATCATGAGAAACGTTGGACTGGAAGAAACACAAGCTGAAATCAAGATTGCCGGGAGAAATATCGATAACCTCAGATATGCAGATGACACCAC